>CM035786.1:21855560-22433141 GCA_020466265.1 Siphamia tubifer | reverse complement strand
ATTGTTCTGTCTCGCTTCCTCTCCATCACTTCCTCTCACTTCTGCTCACCCCCCCACCCCCACCCCCCCCACCCGTACCAAATGTCTTTTTATCTGTCTCTACAGTTTGTATGTTCGGGGACCGTTCAGAGTACATATTGGTAAAGAGGCAAGACAAACACCCAACTGCCTGGAAATAGAGCTGGCAGGGGAAATACTGTCATAGTTATTTTACTGTTTTGTTATTGTACTGCTCATTCATGCTCTCCTTCCTGCACTGTTTTTATCTTTTCCACAAAACATAGTGTGGAGAGTGTAGGGATATGACCGCAAAGGGAGATGTTTCAGCTTGTTTTGTATTTGTTGTGTATTATATAGACACATGTTATACAGATGACATTATATCTTCAGTTGAGTTGTCAAAATGAACACATTAACATGGAGTAATCTATCATCATGGGTATTTTGAAAAAGTATTTTTAATGCAATTAAATTGGTTGAATTGTTGAATAAACATGTTCATATTGGTGTATATGTTTTGGATATTTTATCACATTTTAGATGTATTTTCTTAGAATAATTTTTGAATATGCTTTGGGTTTGTCATTGCTTTTTTGTGTGTTAGTTTTACACATTTTAGTAGATAAGATAAGATAAGATAAGATAAGATAAGATAAGATAAGATAAGATAAGATAAGATAAGATAAGATAAGATAAGATAAGATAAGATAAGATAAGATAAGATAAGATAAGATAAGATAAGATAAGATAAGATAAGACTTTATTAATCTCACACAGGAGAAATTCACTGTCACAGGAGCTCATAGAAACACACAGTGGGGTGCAAAAAGTACGAAAAGGTGCAAAAAGGAAGTAAAGCAGTGCAAATAACAGTGCAAATAATGATAGAGGTAAATAATACAATTACACTTGAAATAAAAAAAATATATACTGGAAATAAAAAAATAGATGAGAATACTGTGTTTTATGCACAAACTAAAAATAAATAAATAAATAAACAGATGTACAAATACTAGTGCAAGATGGAATCATCTATCCGAGGTTAGGGTTATGTAGGTACAGTCTATTACACATGGTTCCTTCTTATTGTAATGTTTTGTTTTTTGTGCAAAATTTGAGTGTAAAAAAAAACAACACAAAACAACAGAACAGTCCACCAACATGAACTGAACACATATAAGATGGAGTTTTCTTTTCACCAAAGTATTTCTAGTTTAAAAAACCACATTAACATGAAGCACACGTTAATAGGAGATTCTGTTAGCACTATGCTAATACATCGCCTATCTTATTTATCATATTTATTCCGTCTTTATTTTTAGTCTGTTTGCCCATGTAAAATAAAACAGAATGTCAATTTAAAATAGATATTTAATCGTAATTAATCCAAAGCAACCCTGTGGTTAATCTGACTAAACATTTTAATCATTTGACAGTGCTAATCTGAAGATATTTTAATTTGTGTTATAGATATTCTTGGTGTAATAATTCATAAGGTATTACCAAGAACTGATGAATTACATTAGGGAAAAAAAAATAAATTTAAAGGCCCTTATTAACTAAAATTAATTGGATTTAGAAACAAGGACAATTTATTTTATGAATTCTACACAAACATAATTGCTTTCTCAACTGCACAACATAATCTTTGAAACAAAGCATCCTGTTCATAGTTTCTGAAAGCTCTTGAAATCGACTGAATACTACATCTTACATCCTGCGGCAGTTGTATCCAATAATGTAAATAAATGTATAGTATTTCAATCATCAGTGAGACATTAAAAGTCCACTCTATCACTTGAGGCTATGCATAATAAGGCTCCCCAGTGTCAGAGAGGTGAAGTCAAAGTAAACAGCTTTGTGTGTTGGATTTAACCACAGATCATCTCATTTAGACAAGATGACCAGTCAGTTCTGAAGTGCAACACAAATGCTCAATTTTACTCAGTGTAGGTTATTTTTTTTTTTTTAATCTGGGTTTTATAATATCATCAGGGTTTATAAAGCTACGCTGTAAGAATTATTATTATTATTATTATTATTATTATTATTATTATTATTATTATTATTATTATTATTATTATTATTATTATTATTATTACATAAAAAACGTATTATACTCTAAAAGTCACAAAAGTTAAAATAAAATAACAGATTCTCTTAAATAAAACAGAAGAAGAAGAGGATGGTGGATGAAGATGAAGTTCATTAATTTAAGAGATTAGCACGAAAAGGCTTGTTTTTTTTAAACACTTGACCATAATCTGCTACAATAGAAGAGCAGCAGAGGTGCAGCACTACCATTAGCTACATACCTCTGCTGCTCTACACCTGTTCATGCTAATCTCTTTAATTAATGAACTTCATCTTCTGTTTTATTTTGGTGAACCCATTTTATTTTGGTGAATTTGGAGTGTTTCTCTCTTGCAGTTGTTTTTGTAGTTTATGTGTTTTGTTATTTGCAGCATTTTTCTTTCACATTTGTTTTTGGTGGTTTGTACATTTTTTGCTTCTGCTTAGTTTGTGTTATTACAGTGTTTTTTCTCTTGCAGGACACTTGTGTTGCATTTGTTTTATGTTTTATGCGTTTTGTCAATGTGGCCCGTTTGCCCCAGCAGGCCACTGTAAAAATTAGTTTATTTGAGTCGCTAAGTAATCATTTTGTATGAAAGGTTCATATTGTTTCAAAGTGTTGGTGAGCAGCCTCCCTGTTAATGAGACCAGTGCACAGGTGAAGAACATCACCTGATTATAACCCACACTAACTCAGTCTGAAGAGCATTTCACAGCAGATCACACACATATCTACAAGCTGAAAAAAAGACAGCAGAGCAACAGCTGGTAAGAACATTTAAAACATTTTGCAAAGGCTGAAGTTGGAAAGTTTGTTTGGTTTTGGTTAAATATCTGCTAGTTAAAAAAATCTGGTGTGGTAAAATGATATTTAATCTAAAGACATTGATTGGTTAAAAATAAATCCCAGTAAAGTGATTTGTTGAAATTTCTAACTTTTGTTAAAAAGATGCTGTTTAAAGAAATGTTTAAGTTCTGTACCATGCAACAGTTGGGTTATTGAGTGAAGTCCAGAGATTCTGTATTAAAGAGTCATTCTTTCAAGTCAACTCCATAGACAGTTGATTTATTAACAATAATTTTATTTATTTATTTATTTTTATCATTGATGCAGTACTTTCCAGTGTATGTTTTGTACAATATTTACTTTTAAAAAATGTGTTACTTTATGTAAATATTCATATATATATATATATATATATATATATATATATATATATATATATATATATATATGTGTGTGTGTGTGTGTGTGTTGGTTGTGATTTGTCAAAAAACCTGAGGGGGGAAAAAGAAAAAAAGCTGTTGTTATGATGCTCATTACCACACGAATAACATAAATTAGGCTCAAATCACTAACTAAAGATTTAAAATCACCAGTTTTCTCAGATGGCACAGTTCATGTGACCTTTTTTCTGTTCTCGTGTGAGGGCGTGGTACAGCGGTTCTCTCCGGCCAGTGTCGGGTCAAACAGCGCATTAGACCCATTTCCGGATGGGCCACGTTTGAACCTGGACCTTCGCCCCTGGTCTGGCTTTTGTTTCTGCGTTTCCTCCATGGTGAAATATATGTCTGTTTACCAAGTTTTGAATATATAATCACAGAAATATCTTCCTTTTTTCCATTCAAAAATGCTGAAGCTCGACTTGTACTTGGATAAAAAAGGGATATTTCAGTTGTACAGTACTCCACTGTTGAATGTTTTAGAACCAGTGCCATATGGGGAAATCACAGAAGGAACAGAACACAAAACAAACTCCTCAGAACTTACCTGACAAACTTGACACTTGCCGAGTCTCTACTAAAAACCTTTACAATAAGTTGACATGAAACAACATTGAGATTTTGCACGAAACGTCGTTGTGGGAATACAGTGAAAACACTCAATAGCTTGAAATAGAATGACTTTTTGAACTACGGATTCAGCACATTTAATCAATTTCCTATATACAAGTGGATGTCATGTATATCCAAATAGCTAAAAAAATAATGTTTTAAATAGTCACAGACGTCACAAACAGAACAGTCCAGTGTGTTTCTCTTGCCTTTCTTTGTGTTGTTTATCTATTTATTGAAGGATCATGGTGTAATTTATCATGTTTTGCCTCAGTAACTATGGGACCAGCTGACACTGTAGAGCAGAGGTGTCAAACATGTGGCCCGAGGGCCAAATCAGGCCCTCCAAAGGGTCCAGTTTGACCCCTGGGGTGAATTAGTGAAACAGAAAAATGACATTGAAGTTATAAATCATGTTAGTTCAGGTTCCACATGCAGACCAATGTATTCTCTAGTAAAATGCTCTCATAATAATGTATAAAAACAGAACTCAAAATGTTTCTTTGTAAATGTAAAAATTTTAATTTTTTTGTATTTACACTTAAATAATCATGTCACAAAAATACAAGTTTACCAATGTTTGACCTGTTATTAAACACTTTGTGTATTTGTTGATCTACTGTGATATGTAAATATGAAAATAAAATGTAATGTTGTTAAAACTACATATAGTTTTCTGAAGAAATTTTAGTTCATGTTATTCACATGTTTGAAAGGATATAATTTCCATGACATTTTCATCACATACTTTTACATTTTCACTCTAAAACATTAAGGAACATTTAGAATTGGCATCATTTCTATATTATTATATTATTATTTCAATGGTGAGGAACCTCTGCAGATCAAATTTGGCTTGATGTGGCCCCTGAGGAATGAATCAAGGATGGACCAAAGGTACAGAGTGAGGGGACTGAACTTATGACATGACATTGAACACACCACGCTGTAATTATGGGCTGCTGTGGCTTTATTCCCATATTTATCTATGACGCCCCATATTGCTTGCATATAAACTCTATTTTTTTCTTTAATAAATAATGTCAAGTTAACATTAACAAGTCAGTCAGAGACAGCAGACCCCCCACCAAGACTTGATATGACATCACATGACATCAAAATGTGACGTGATAGACCCATAGGTGTTGACCCATTTGATATCTGAAGGTGAGATGATGTGAATGGGAAAAAAAACACCAGTTTCTATCTTGTCTGAATCCTGAGATATTCCCACTGATGTGTTTTAGCTGTTGACCTTTAGTGTCAGTACTTTAAATGCTTCATTTGAGAGCATAAGTGCGTTCACACTTGCAACAGTAGTTAAATGTAGTGCACGTCAAGTACCCATATGGTGCACTGCTAACGGTCAAAATTAGGAGTGTGTAATGATGGACACTTCTCACTAGCCCATAATTTGCAAACCCCTGCATTAGCAGAGGTGTTCAAAGTACTGACATTCTGTACTTGAGTAGAAGTACAGCTAATTGTGTGAAAAAAATAAAAGAAGTACTGATTCAACTTGTCTACTTAAGTAAAAGTAAAAAGTACAACTTCTCAATTGTAATAAAGTACAAAAGTAAAAAGTAAAACTGCTTTGTTTTGTTATGACCGCAATAGTAGTTTCAAAAGTATCGAAAATAAAGTCTTTAAAAGTGAGTTACTGTGTAGATCATGTGTTTGATCGAGTCACAGTTACTCAGTTTTGTGGATATGAGCAGGAAATTTAGGAAAAATGGGAGAAGAAAAGTCACAATTGAGATTAAAAAAAAAGTCATGATATTAAAAAAAAGTTAGAAATATGAGATAAAAATGCATACTTTTAAGAGAAAAAGTCAAAATTATGAGATTAAAAAAATCTACATTATGATAATAGTTATATAACTATAATATATAAAGTCAGTTTCTCTCCTCCACTGATATTTCATACTGTCACATCTGTTTAGTTTGAAAAAGTAATGAGATTATTCTGAGAATGTAATGCGTATAAAGTACAGATATTTATACCAAAATGTAAGGAGTAAAAGTAAAAAGTTGCCAGAAAAATAAATACTAGTACAGATACTTAAGTACAGTAAAGGAAGTACTTCTACTGAGTTACTTTACACCTCTGTGCATTAGTACATTACTAAACGGTACCTATTACAACAGGTACACTCACTGTTCATGCAGAGGTGGACAGTAACAGACCTGAGGTTGTCCTCTTACTGTCTTCACTGTAAGACACTGAACCTTGACTTAGGGCGTATTCACATAGTAAAGTCCGGACCAAGGTTCGGACCAGAACCTTTTTTTTTGCCTTTTCACACTACACTTATAATCCGGACTTTATTTACAGTCTTCATTCACACTGTATTGAATCAAGTGGACCAACGGACTTTAGAACGTCATGTCGTCAATGCGTGTACAGCGTGCGTCTCTCTATACTCAACCCTGATTGGTTAGTAGATGAGCGCGCTACACTGTTGCAGGAAATGGACCCAGTTACTAGTTTTATGAGTCTCTTCTAATTCAGGCTTTACAGTATCATCCGACCAAATTTCAATGAAATACCTGGTTTCCTCGTCTCCCCATGTATTGCCGCGACTCATGCTTGGACGTTGACTAGATTCCGCGCACGTGACTGTGACATAATTGGTCCGATAGTCCGGACTTTCCTAAAAAGACCTTTCACACTGTGCACCAGCGAACCTTGGTCCGGACCGAGACAACTACAAAGACTCGGTCTTTAGTCTGGACCAACGTTCGGGGGTGCATTCACACTTGTCAATAAAGTTCGAACTTTCCTGGAATGTACGAAAGTCCGGATTTTCTGAGTGCAATGTGAATACGCCCTTAGTCTCCCAGTAGGACTGACAGAACCTTAGAAACCTACTGCTGTATGAGTGTGTGTGAACGGGTGAATGTGAGGCTAATGTAAAGCGCTTTGAGCACCATGAAGGTGGAGAAGAACTATATAAGAGCAGAACATTTACTGTAAACCATGTTGTTAGTATTTTTGTATTGTGAATATGTGCAGAAATGACTAAACATAGTCACACGCCTCAACAACTCGCAAGAAATAATGATGTAACAGTTATTGATCAGATTGAACATATGAACATTTTTACCATGAGAATATTTTAAACATAACAGTCAGACAGCAGACCTCCACCAAGGCTTAATTTGTCATTCACACGTGACATGACCGACCTGTAGGTGTTGACCCATCCGATGTCTGAAGGTGAGACCATGTGAATGAAAAAAAAAACCCCCCACCAGATTCTATATTGTCTGAATCCTGAGATAGCCGTTGACCTTTAGTGTGACCTTGACCTTTGACCTTCATTGCTCAAAAAATCGAATGGCTTCTTCCTTGACCCATTATCTATCATTCCTGAAAGTTTCATCAAAATCCCTTCAGAATTTTTTTTTTGTGTAATCCTCCTGACAGACGGACAAACGGACAAATGTCATACCTCCTTGGCAGAGGTAATTAGTAGTTTCACACCTAATAATCTGTTAATTGTCTGCAAATTGTGGGTGAATAAAATTGCAGTCAATATATTTTCATCTTTTTTTTCAATGTAATAAATCCACATATAATTATTAATTTATTCATAAACGTGTTAAAACTTAACATTTATCATTAACACTTTTACCAAGTGTAACGTTAATCATAAGGAGTAATTCCGTAGACTCCACCATTAATTGTAATTTAAATCGAGCGGCGTGGAATCATGAAACAGATTATATTTTTAAAGTGTTATCTGATCGATTTGGGATTGTTGCTTTAAGTGGCTGTTGCTCATTGAGCTCTGGATCCATTTGAAAGGAGGAGGAGATCAATTAGCTAGGCCGACTGCTGACGCTATTGACTAATATGCAAACACAGGGATCGATTTAGGCTTTAGGCTGCAGCGCTGAAGCATTTTCTACCCAAACGGCAGAGGATGAACAGCAGCAGCCATTAGTCACAGAGAGGTGAGCCAGTGCACTGAGCGAGGAGGAGGAGGATTAGACTGATTTCTAATTCATCTGAAATTGTGCTGGGATTAAGCATAGGATCCAGTTAGTATGGTCCGCCATGTGTGTTCCTACATGAACACAGCTGATGTTTTTAGTATTTCGTAGCATATATCTGACATGGGTGTGGAGGTTTTAAAGCTCATGTTTTTACTTATTTTAGTTTTTTTCATAAAGAATACAAATTTTAAAAAGGCAAGAAGCAATAAAAAGGGACAAAAACATGAAAAAAAACCAACCCGAACAAACAAGCTGATGTTTAATATCATATGCTGTCATTCATTTTATTACCCAGTTTAACACAATGTATGACCTCAACACTTTTAAATCCCTTTTAAAAACAAATTTATATAAGATTGCTTTTAATGTTTGATTACTTCTATACTGTCTGCTTGAATGTGTGATTGATCTGTTTTTCTATTTTTTTCTATTGTAGTCAGACTCTTCTTATTCTATTTTTTTTTACTTCATGTAAAGCGTCTTTGAGTGCCATGAAAAGCGTGATGCAAATAAAATGTATTATTATAGAATCTGTATAGTAATAATACTAATTTTATTTGTATAGTGCTTTCAATCAAAGTGCTTTACAGGTAATAAAATAAAATCAGTTACAAACAATAAAACATAACACATTAACACAATAAAACAAATCAAAACAACGTTTGGGCATCAAGATGCTTTACATCTAAAACCTAAATAAAACACAGGATAAAACAACTCCATCACATGTCATTTAACGGATAGTGGTGCATCTTTTTTTTTTTTTTTTTTAGCTTTCCTTTTTGTGTTTCAATGAATAGAAAAAAACTGATAACATTTCCCATTTTGAAAGAAATTGAGAGTGAGGATTTGTTGTCATGGTTTTTGGGCCCCGCCCCCAACGCCATTTTGATTCCATCCTGTCTTACTCAGAAATACGTTGTCACAATAGATTTTAAAGCGCAACTGAGGAGTTTCATACTTTGTATTTCCCAATGCCGACAACTTACTGCGTGAAGAACTGTCACAGCATGTCCTATTATCAACAGGGGAATGAGACAGGAGTCAGTTTTTTCCAGTTCCCGAAGTTAATCTTAACCAAAAATAAACATGTCCACCAGATTTGAAGATCATTATGGGATGATATGACACCAGTTTTGTCCATAGTCATACCTTCAGGTCTTAGGGTGACCCTCTTAGTTTCCCCAAAAAGAATGTTAGGTAACATCTTTGTCACTGCAGGTCAAAGGTCATTACCAGTTTACTCAATTTGCTTCAGGTCAAAATTGGATAAAACAGAAAAGGATCATTATTATTTTTTTTTCTATTGTTTATTTAAATACAAAAAGGAAAACTTGACATTTTTGGAAAAAGTAATGAAGAAACGACTTGTTGTTTCATTTTTTATTTATTTTTTTTATCTTTTATCTTATTTTTGGTTGTATTTTGAAAAATAAATGAATGAATGATAGATTATACCAGATTCAGAAGAGATGCAATTATACTTTGGAAGAAGTAGGTTAAAATGATTTTTTTTTTCTTCTCACATTTACTTAGAATGGGCAATGTTTGACATGTGTATGAAAAATTAACTTTTATGTGGTTATCTACATAAAACAACAAAAAGCTGTTCATACAACACGATAAAATGTATTTGTAACCAAAAAAATGGGTTGGACAGAAGCAGTTTTATGTTGTTTTAACTCCACCCTGTTCATCACATCCAAAAACACTTGACAAACTTACAAACTATTTATTTTTTTCTCCATCATGCTCACATACCTTTGAACAATATGTATTTTGGTTTCATAATTGAACAAATTCCGCATTTAATGACATGAATAAATCATTCCATTAACCACATACTTGATAAGTATTAAGAATTTCACATTTTAAAGGTTTTTTTTTAACCTTTGACAGAGTATTTATCAACTTGAATTCATCACTCAGACCATTTTCCATACTTTTACCTTCGAATGAAACACATCATTGATGTTGGTTCTTATTTTACTTATTTCAAAATAAAGCTGACCTTAAATTATAACTCTTTTGTCTTAACTTTAACAGGGATTGAATGGTCAAGGCTAAATTCCTATGCTCACATTGAAATTCCAGTTGTTTCACCTTTAACAACTTACATAAATTTTAACAGTTTGGATTTTATAAAGAGCCCATTGGTCGAGTCCCTGTATCCAGCATTATTTACTATTTTTATCGCCCTATTTTGTCGTTTAACTATTGGGTCAAGGTCTGTTTTACTTCAAACCGGGCACATGTATAGAGCCAATATGCTGACATCAGCTGGATCTATGCCAAAGTAAACGACAATATATGCAATGAGTGTTTGTTCTGCCTGGAACCACGTGTTCAAGGATATTTTCACTTTATATCAAAGCATATTATGATATATTTTTTTGGAGTTAGAGCTGATGCAGTTTAATGACATGATCAAAGTTTATTTTATATAACACTTTACAACATAAAAAACAGTGCTTTGCATCTAAAACATAATTAAAAACGCAGGATAAAACAACTAATTATTAATTTAATAATAATTTAAAAAAAAAAAAGTAAGACAATAAAACACAGTTGTCAAACATAAGGCCCGCGGGCCAAATCCGGCCTACCAAAGGGTCCAATCTGGCCTTTTTGGTTAGATTTATGAAATCCAAAAATTACAGTTATGAATCATTTTAGTTCATGGTCTATATACAGACCAATAATAACCTATTAAAAGATTGTCTTTGTAAATGTTCTTTTTTATTTTTATTTTTTAGTGACACTACAATTTCACAAAAAAAATCGCAATAATTGGAACAAATATGAAAAATGTGAAATATCTTAAAAGTAGAATTGTAATAATATTCCCCTTATTACTAGATATTTTGTATCTGTAAGTTAGTATGTATATGTGTAAATGTAAACTAAAGCCCAATATTGTTTGTTTTTTCATTATGTAGTTTTAATATTTCTGCTCTAAAACAGAGAGAAAGTTTGGAGTTGACCATATATATATATATATATATATATATATATATATATATATATATGACGCCCCTGCAATAAAATAATAATACACAGATAAAAATAAGACCAGTTTAGCATAAAAGTGACACAATGCTATTAGTTAAACGCCAGTCTAAAAAGGTGAGCTTTACTATCATTATAATCTGATATTTAACCAGATATATTCCAGTTAAAACACCTTTTACAATATACCACCATGTGTTTGTATTACACTGTGACATTTTCACATGATGGGGAAAATATTTCCATATTTTCACGTTATGACAAAAGGTATTTCTATCCTGTGTGTATGTATATATATATATATATATATATATATATATATATATATATTTATAACCTTTTCATAGTATGACATATTGCCATTACACTGTACTTTATTACACTTCATATTATATATGACATTAATCTGCTCTCTGTTTTTGGCCTGGAAACGTTATGCCTGAGCAGAGATAAGGAACCAAACCTGTATGTCTTTAAGGAGCTGCAACCCTACCTAAGATAAGTTAATTATAAGGGTTTCTAAAGAGGATTAGTGTCTCATGATGGTCTAAATGTATCCAGGAAGATAAGCTTTTTTTTCTTCTTCATCCTGACAGATGTAAAAAAAAAAAAAAAAAAAAAATACTGGCACTGAATAAATGTAGATACTTGCTTTCATGGGATCTAAATCCAGAGCTTTGCCTAAAATATGTGGGATTCCTTGACGCACTTTGTCCTATCTATGGATTGTTGAAGAGATAGGCTCAGCTTGCCAAGGCTTTGGTGCGTGTCTGAAGATAGATGAGCGAGATTTGTCATTCAGCCAGAGCACCTGTAATTACACAGAAGAATTATGGCTCCACGCTAAAATTACTGACTGAATAATAAGCAGAATCGCTAACACTTAGATCCATTTCACAGGTGCTTCACACTTAACCAAAAGGTAATTGGGTGTGGGACACAGTTTTCTGAATAAAGGTTTTTGTATCACATGAGATAAGACATCTTTGGAAAGTATCCATTGGTGACAGAGGATCGGTACAGACAGTCCTCCCACTTTTTAGTTGAAGAAAAAACACTTTATTTAAGTGAGTTTATAGCCAGACTCCACCCATGTCCTTATATTTTCTATTCTGATAGAAATGTATTGTAGCTACTGATGAGACAAGTCATTTTATTCTATTTTATGTGAATTACACCACCATTTATACATGTATTTGTCCATTTAAAAGCATTTTTTTTTTTACATGTCAGAGCTGTAACAGTTTAAGTGTACGACAGTGAAAATACATTAGAAGGTGACATCATCAAACTGTGTCTTTATGATACGTTCATTCTACAGCCTCGACAAGACCAGACATACAGTTGTCTTCAGATGGAAGATATTTCTACCTCACAGTCAATGTTTGAGGTGTCATATAAGTGACCTGTGACCTTTAACCCTGAACCACGGAAAAGAAAACACTGGGAGTCGCAAATACTTTTTGACATCCAAAAATGAAAACAAACAAAACACATTTATGAAAGAAATAAACTGTCACTTCCCTTTCATGCTTGGGGGGGTTCACACTTATTAGTATCTATTTGAATATGGCTATCTTATTGTACTGTATATATTGTTTTTTTCTTACCTTTATACTGGTCCACTGTAAAGGTAAGCCACTCTAGGTCCAGTTAACCTATGACCCTGTGGGACTTGACCTCACTGAGGTTAAAGGTTGCGAGAAATTGACAGCGTTTTGGCGGGTAAACCGGTGTTCTGTCAAAATAGGCATCCCATCACATTGAACATGCACCACCAAAAAGTGTTTTCACTGACAAAAAAAATCCATGAATTCAGTCATCCCCAGTCAGATGTAAGATAATATATTCCTTTATTAGTCCCACTGGAGGAAATTCCTGGTTCCCAGCAGCATACAAGAGCAGCACAGCAACAAAAATTATATAAAAATAACTATCAATTTCTATATAAATGTGCATTTGACTTCAACGCTGGACGTAAGTAATACTTTGAAAATATATTTATTTTATCATACCTTTTGACCAGTAATCATATAAGCAATCACATGCATATAATAGATTGGATATTAACATTAGTAAGTTTTTGTGTGATGTGAATGTTATGCATATGACTTGTCTGGGTGTTATTGTTCATGTTAGTTCAATGGACGCCTGTTGAGTAACTAAATGTAAATACAATGTTAGAAAAATAAAATAGTAAAAAAAAAAATCTACCTATAATGGGAACATTATATGATACCAATAGTATCGTTTCCATATTTTGATGGAATAATGTGAATTTGTAGCTATTATTATAAACTCAGAAAGAACACCAGCTATCATGAGTATGTTTATTTTGAGTGACGAAATCAATACAATGTATTTAAAACAGGAGAGAGGAGGTTCTGAGACACTCTGATGCTAATAGTCCTTTATTCAAAGCGAAGAAGCAAACGCGTTTTGGTCAGACGTTGAATAAAGGACTTTTATTACCATCAGTCCTTCCTCTCTCCTGTTCGAAATGCTTTTTTTTTTTTTTTTTAATCTTTGATAATCACCTGATTTTTTTATGTATTTTTCTGTCACCCATGAAGCCATCATCTTTCCTCGCGTCAATAAAATGCAATTATTTAATATTTCAAGACCACAATAAGCTTCAAATTTTGAACTAAAATAATAATTAAAAAAAGAAAACTCATAAAAAGACAGTTGAATTAAATCTTTTTTTTTTTTTTTAATAATTCATTTTCCCAAACCACAGAATAAGGTTAAAATAGCTGCAGGCAGTTCCAGAGCTGCAGGTTACAGACCCCTGGGCTAAAGTAAAAGCGTCCATTTTGGTGTTAATGACATTTATCACATGTGTCAAAACATTAAATCCATTAAGCTGTTCCACACTAAACAAGATGCTTAATTTTTTTAGTCTTTCCACTTTTCTTGGCTTCTAAAATGATGATTTAAGCTGAAAAACAAGTGTATTTTGGTATTAGCAGCAATATTTTTTTTTTATTTTAGTTTTTTCAAATCTTCCTTCTGATGGTCCACAACAGTTGTCCACAACTCTTTTTTTTGTGCCATTTTTACCCTGACCTCCCAAAAAAGGAGGCAAGGGGTTTTGTTTTTAGTTCAGTTTGTTTGTTTCTTTGGTTGTTAACATGTTAACAGCAACACTGTTGGTTGAATTCAGACCAAATTAGGTTTATAGATTGTCAGTGACCCAGATCACATGTTTATATTTTGGGAAAAGTAGATCAAAGTTAATTTTTTTTTTTCATAATTTTTAACTATTTTTGTTCCACCCACTCTCTTATTATTGTTAAACATTTCAAAAGTATTTAACAGCAAAACTATTGGTTGAATGTATACCACATAGATTGTCAGTGACTCAAAATAGATGTGGTTACATTTAGGGAAAAGTAAGTCAAACTTAAATTTTATTTATGCTTAAATCTGTCTAAAAACATCCATTTAGTTTCACTTTATTTCATTGACAATTTTATGGAGGTATGTTAACATCAGCACATGCATAGGCACGATAACATCAGCTAGCATATATGCTAGGGGAGGGGGTTTGTTGTCCCTGGAACCACTTGTTTATCTTTTGAACATGCGGCAACTTTACTAGCTTGTAAAATGTTTTATATGTGCATGTTGTCATTGTCATATTTCACAAGTTTCCATCCTATGGTGCACAGCGGCTCTGTATGAGATGAAACTATGGTCTTTTTTTTGTCTTTTATTTTCCATTGTAATTATTTATTAAGTACAATTAATTAGGTTTTACTGTTAATATGTATCTAGTTTCCTAGTTTGGCATTATGGGTTCAAAGAAAACCATTAAATTTTCAGCCCAACTGAGCTAAACAGTGGTTCTGCTGGTGTTATATGATGTTGTAATACAACAAAAGGCTTTACTCAATTTTCCATTTTTCATCTCCTCTACTCTTTGATGTTCAATTGTGACCTAAAATCGATCTTGGTGCATCATTATCTTGAAGGATGTCTCAATTTCCTAAGATGCACATTGAAGACCAAAGAGACTGGCTGAAGGAGCTATGATCTGTAGAAGAGACACAACACGTGTCCAACAATTACAAGTTTTCTTCGATTTGAAGTTGCATTAGTTATTAGTTAATTAGTTATTCAATAATATTTAACCCCTTAATGCCTGAATTTAAATATAAGTATACATAAAATGGTAAATTGGGTGGCACGGTGGTGCAGTGGTTAGCACTCGTGCCTCACAGACAGAAGGTCCCTGGTTCTATTCCCACACCAGACCTTTCTGTGTGGAGTTTGCATGTTCTCCTCGTGTCTGCGTGGGTTTTCTCCCACCATCCAAACACATGCACTGATAGGTTAATTGGTTAATCTAAATTGTCCATAGGTGTGAATGTGAGAGTGATTGTTTGTCTATATATGTTCAACCCTGAGATGAACTGGAGGCTTATACAGGGTGTACCCCACCTTCACCCATTGTAGCTGGATTAGGCCCCCAGTGACCCCCAGTGACCCTAATGAGGATAAAGCAGGTTCAGATGATGAGAGATGAGAAAAGTGAATGCTAAATTAAGTGAAAGTGATTAATTTGACTATAGTGCACATAATAATAATCATAATAATAGTCATATTCATAATAATAATAATTATACTAATCGCAATAATCATAATAATAACAATGATGATAATAATAATAATGATATTAATGGGTATGTTATGTTTGACAGTAGGCTTCAATATATATATATATATATATATATATATATATATATATATATATATATATATATATAAATTTCTTCAGATTCTGTCTTGTCTGAATCCTGAGATATTACCACTGATGTGTTTCAGCTGTTGACCTTTAGTGTGACCTTGACCTTTATTGCTCAAAACCTAATGGGTTCTTCTTCTCTTGATGATTATCTATCATTCCTGAAAGTTTGAAATGAGGAGGTGTGTGTGTGTGTGTGTGTGTGTGGACACCAGTGCTTGTTGGGTCTTTGAATTATTGTAAGACCTCTAACCTGTAGTGGTAGTTGTCGGCTAATGCTCACAAACATGGTTATTATGCCACTACGTACATGTAAGAGAAAGATACTTGCGTTTTTACTTTACTAAGATCTTAGGAAATGAGATGAAACTGTATTTGTTAGTCATCGATGTTACTGCAGAGGTAGAGCTAAAACAATTTGTAGAAAATTAACCTTAAAGTCAGCATCATTGTAGAGTTGAAAGTTTTAGCAGTGAAGTTAATCATGTCACTCGTAGTGGAAATAATAAATGATCCAGAGGATATGTTTTTGGTCTGCTTCAACAAGATGTGGTGTGAAAAACAATCTACTAGTTGTAATTATCACATTATCATATTAGTAGCATCAGTACATGGGCTCTTTGATGATAATAAACAGACTAATCAGTCACGTAGTCAAATCCTGACCTTGCTGTTTTTAAAAATAGTTTTTTTATTACATTCAATGGAAATTACATAAACCTACATTGTCTTTTACAGGAGGATTTATTGTTCTATTTAAATCTGTGATTTTTTTTTTTGTCATGTCCTTTTAAAATCTCAATGTGAATGGGTTGACATTGTCTTTTCTTTATACTCCTCTCCCATCTGTAAAAAAAAAACAAACAAAAAAAACAACAAATAAGCAAAAAACTTCTGACTGAACCATTACAGTCTGTTTGTGCTTTCAATGACACAACAGCGCTTCACCATTTCAGTGTGTTTTTCTATTTCCATATTTCTATCCATTTCCATGTGAATGCGACAGCAGTGTTGAATATTTTGAAGCGTAGGGCATAATGACTACTGAGTTTAGTGTACAAGGACACTGTATGGATGTCACTTTATCGTTGTTTATTTATTCAAAATATTCAGTGGGTTTCAAGATAAAGAAAGATGGAAACATCAGTGTTTATTTTTCATACGTTTCTTTGTTTGTGAGTTTGTCCTCCCTTCATTCCGATGTAAAATTCACTGTGTGATTGAAATCCTCACAGCTCATAGAAACAGATGTCGTTCTTTGGTAAGATGACACAGGCATTAAAGATTGTCAATGAATATGAGACATACTTTGTCAAATGTTGCTATGGTTACCACTAGTTTGGTTAAATACCTATCCCTCGGTGATTCACATCAGTTGTTAAACTTTTTACTAGATTGACTGGTCATGTCTGAAAAGTTCTAAAAAATAATTACAATGATTATTTTAAAGGAATAGTTGACTATTTTTCACATGGATTTGTATAGACTCAGTGTCTTTACTCTGGTCCGGTTTTGGTCAAAGCGAAAGTAGTCCTGGCAGGTTTCCTGGGGTCATGAAATTAATATGCGTTTCTTCTCAAAGTAATATGTTTGAGTCATTTATTTGCATAACAAAACCCTCACAGAACAAAAACTCACACCTCATAATTGCTTGGAGCTACTTTCTCTCAATCGTGATCAATGTGCGTTGTCACTGCTAACATCGGTGTACTATATTACCGAAAGTATTCGCTCACCTGCCTTGAAATACACTCAAATGACATCCCATTCATAATATATGGAGTTTAATATGACATTTATGTGTTCTGCAAGTGTGTGTGTGTGTGTGTGAGAGAGAGAGAGACTTTGTATATTTTCATGCTGCTAAGTTTGTGGGAACAGTACAACATAAAGTAAGGTCCATAAAGACATAGGTGAGAGAGTTTGATGTGGATGAATGTGACTGTCCTGAACAGAGTCCTGACCTCAACTCCACAAAACACTTTTAGGATGAATGCGAGCACACACTGAGAGCCAGGCCTTCGGTCCAGCGTCAGTGTGTGATCTGACAAATGCTTCTGGGAGGAATGGTCCCATAAAGACACTCTTAAACCTTGTGGAAAACCTTCCCAGAAGAGTTGAAGCTATTGTAGCTGCAAAGGGTGAACCCATATGACTTCATAGATTAAGAATGGGATATTAAGTTCATATGCAAGTCAAGGCTTTTGGTAATATAGCATATTTTCATCAGTTGTTGGGCAGTGTTTGCGGCTGCTATGTGCAGGCGCACAGCTGTTAGCAGTGACAATGCTAGCGCAAACCAAGGCTCGTTGCAAGGAAAAGCCTACATAAGTTCGGTGGAATTGCAAAAATCAATATTGAGTTATTCTGTATTGACATTTTAATGACATTGAACCTCACTGAGCTTTTATTACATTATGAGTTGAAGTATAGCTGAGCTCATAACTTATTACATTGAGTCTATTATGACATAATGATCTTTTATTTTACGTTATGAGTTGCTCCACACAAACGCCATCCTAGAACTAGCATCATCTGTGTCTGTACGTTAGATACTAAAAGGTTAAAAAAAATAATTTAGGTTTTAGAACACCGATGTCCTCAGAGCTACCATCGTGTGTGGAGGGAATATACTGTAAGGTGCAGAAAGAATTAGATGCATGTCTTTATGGAAAATCTATAGAGTTTAATGAGAGACAACACTATGGATTTGCTAGTGTTCGTAATTAGAAATGTGAGTGGAAAGACTCTTCCGTTTACATCCAACATCAACATTCATTCCATTCAGTTTTTTTTTTTTTTTTTTTTTTTTGACTATCCAACACTGGGATTTTGTCTCCTGCTGTAACATAAATATCAATAGAGAAATGATGGGAAGTCGCCTGACTAAACAACTAACACAGCAGAGAACAGTAAATCAACATTCAATCCCTCAAACTGCGGTGGTACGGATAATAAAAAGCAGCTTAAACACCTCGTTGTTTTTGTTTGGCCCTGTACGCACGTCGTCTTTTTGTCATGACAATAAAAAAAAAATAATAATAATAAATTCTTTGACTCTTATGTTTTCTATAGCTTTCTGTTCCCCATTTTTGTCTACCTCATTATTCCCCTTCCCTCCTCTCTCTCTCTCTCTCTCTCTCTCTCCCAAAGCTTTCCTGCTAGAAAAAAGAAAGAACAAGTGAAAAAGGAAAGGCTGTAAAATGTTCCTTGGGGGTGTTTCCTGCTTTGCTTTGGTAATGTCTTGTGCTTGTGCTGTCAGGAAGTGAGTTCAGTTTCTAGCCTAAAACAAGAGATGTTAGGGCAAAGTAAATCCCCCCTGAACAAAGCACTTGATTCTTTATTAGAGAAATAACACAACTGCGCTACAATTGGGATGTTCATTTTACAAATATATGGAAGAAATCAAGTATTTACTGTAATTCTACATTTTAGTTGTATTCCTCACTACTGTATTGATAAGTGATGTTCCTTAATGTCTTTTAAATCTTAAAAAAATCAGAGTATTTAAAATCACAGCTTCCTTAAGACAACAAGGCAGAGTGAATTATTTATGATCAATTTATTAATTAATTTATGTGAAATTGCATCAGTTGCACTCTGTTCTTATTGTCTATCTCATATATGCCTTATGTAGAATTTTTCTCACTTCTTTGTCTTTTTAGATTGTATAAATGTTTAGTTTTAGTTTTTAGCTTATATTTTCATATTGTTAAATATGTACACAAATATGTATGTATGTATATTTTTCTATTTCTTTGGAAAAGGGTGAGAGAGAAATGCCATTTCAAGTCTCTGTATGGGAACACATGTAGCAGAACTGACAAATAAAGCTTTAAAACTTTAAACAAACTTTAAACTGCAGCATATTAAGGTAGAAAATAGAAAAACAAATCATACAAAATATGTGAAAATTGTGTTTTCAATACAAACTAAAGACAATGAATTGTATAAATCCTTGCGTAATTATTCAGAACTACTATAAAGAGGAAAACTTGAATCTTAATTATTGTTAACATGTTAACATTTCAATAACGCATCATCCAACATTGACACTGTTGTTCCTTATTCATAGGTTTATGTTCAGGAATCAGATCATATTTACAGTTTTCTCCTTTAGTCTGTTTGGTTTTTTTTGTTCAGAACACTCTCTCTACTGCGCTGACGCATGACGCACTTACCCAAGTGGAAGAAAAAGTAGTCCCACCTGTTTGGCCTGTCATTTAAACATTTCAATATTTAGTTATTTTTCACCATGTTCCTTACCTCAAATGACTTAAAGATCAAAAAGATCCATATTTTGAATTGAAATTGATTTTTAAAGCAGAAAGATCCAATATCAGAGGTATCAATATTTTAGGATTGATCCGCACATAACTAGTATTGATTCAAACATGCAGTATTAGACTTTTCCACATGCTTTATTTTTATTTATAGTGTCTTCTTTTGTATTTTTCCTGTCGAAATGAATCAATATCTAAACAAATATAATTTTCTCATGCAAGGAAATGAAACACTACTGTACATATATCTATGAAAAAAAATGCAATTAAAAAATAAAGTGTGAACAACCTCACGGGGCATGTCTGTGAAAGCTGGTGTGCTCTGTCATATTGATTCACCTGAGTCCAGTCGGTGCTGCACTGGCTACTGTGTTGCCCCAAACCCTTTGCAGATCGTCATTAATTTACATGATAGGATAAGTAAAGTACATTTTTACTTGCCCATTTCTTTTTTTTTTTTTTTTTTTAGAATTTCCTTTGTGTAACATGAATATGTTTACAGAAATATTACGAGCTCTTCTTTGAGTGGAGGTCTGCGCTCTCAGAGTGCTTTTCTAGTTTTCATCTGTGCATTTCATGTCTGTTCTGAATGATGCTCCTCCATATAATCATATTATTAATGAAGAATGTGACATAGAAAAGCACTCTGACAGCGCAGACCTCTGCCAAGGTAGACCCCCCTCCCCCCACCATCCCGATCACCACCAAAATGAAATCCGTTCTACCTGTTCACATTTCTAACATATCCTGAAAATTTCATCAAAATCTGTCCATAAGTTTTCAAGTTATCTTGAACACAGACAAACAAACAGATAAACGCTGGCAAAAACATAACCTCTTTGGCGGAAGCTTGATCTCTTATAGATCAAATCTAAGACAGCAATGCAAATGTATTATTTTTCATCTGTGCATTTCATGTCAGTTCAGAATGTTGCTCTCCATATAATCATATTATTAATGAAGAATGTGACCGCTGCTAAATTTGGTTATATAACCCTTGGTACTTTTGCTCTGTGGAGTTTTCCCTGAGAAAAGAGGAAAAAAATAAAAAATAAATAGCAGGGACTTTGTAATGTCTTGCATTTGTACTGAAATCATTTTATGTGGATCCGTGGAGGTGCCCAACTGCAAATCCATTAGTTTTTTATGACCACGCACTTGGAAAAGGTGCAATATCTATTCACAGTCACAGCAGCTTTTAGAACATGAGGAAAAAGTTCACTTAATTACAACTATTTTCATTTAGGTCCGCTGAGTATTTATGGCAGCGCGGCTCGATGTGGGATTTATTTCAAATATATATGGATGTGAGGGATTACTATAATCTCAATTTGGGCTATGTTACAGTTCAGCATACTTAAATTCACTCACAGTTTTTTCAAAGCCAAAAACCTTAGAAATTATTCATAATATTAGCTTTTTAAGGATCATGCATTTTAAACTGTAACCAACCCCCTAGGCCACCGGCCCCCTCCGCCCACCTGACAAGTTGACCCCAACCCCTCTCTGGTTTTCGTTTCCACTGTGAAGCAAATTACTTCCAAAGTCCTCCTCGGTCTTCCCGCTGCTAGTGCTGATTTAGAGAGCTAGAAAGAGCCGAGCCCGGGATGAAATATTGATGAAAAGCTAAATGTGTGATTTGTAGCATGGCATCAAAGGCATCTGCTTCACTGGTGCATTGAGGGGAAAAAGGAGGGAAGAGAGGGAAGCAGAGAGGGAGAGACGGTAAAGAGTCAGAGATGAACAAGAACCTGCGTAAGCGTCGGGTCCACTCGGACAAACAAAAGGCATCGTTTTGTTGCATTGAAGTAAAAAATGGAATAAAACTATGTTTATGGTGTTTACAAATGGAAATAAGTGGTGCCTGGTATAACACCCCCCCCCCTTGCACAAATGTTCGCTCTTCCTGGACATCTCCCTCTCAAAATGTGAGACTTTGTGTTTGATCTTTTAAGGTCACTCAAGGTCAAAGGTTATGATGCCATTTTGGAGCCTACCTGTAGTTTTCCATCTGTCAACAATAGTGACTGAGTACTTACTACCACTACCACCAATATTTAAAATCATGTGATGTTTACTTTGACCTTTCAAAGGTCAAAGGTGATGAAATCATTTTAAAGCCCATGCCAGGTTTCCTATCTGTCAACAATAGAAATGATGTCTCTAGCTCCACTGGTTTTTCTTGTTTATAGGTTTGCAGGTATTTACCCAGTGACCTTTGCCCTCTTGGGTTGACAATATGTCACAATTGAAAGACTGGCATTCTGGTGCTAGTTGGACAACTTTAAAATGAATATTTCAAAAGTTATATCCATAATTACATTTTGACTTCTATTGTGACCTTTGACCTAGAGTCTTAAGATTTGTCCTTCAAGGTTCTGATGTCAATGCACATCAACAGTGAGAGCAAAAAGAAGCTGATATGGAAAACTGAGGATTGGAGTTTTGACCTTTGCCCAAAAGTCATATTCAAATTTCCATTACACACCAGAGTTTTAAGATTTTACTCAACAGTTCATGACCTTAAATGAGGAAAAGTAACATTTAATGAAGAAAAACCAATGATAACCAGTACATTGATCAACACAGAAATGGGTCAAATTGACCCTTAACATAATGTGAGGGTTTTACCTTATTTGGAAATGTAGCTGAAGCTTTGATCAACATACAGGAAATTATTACGATTGCACCATTTGTATTTCGGGGCAATGTAAAACTTTAACGTTGCCATATTTTACATCTTGGTGTATCTTCGGCTGATTAGTTTTATTTTAGTAGCCCTGTGTATTCTGGGTACTCGTATTGTTCTATTCAAATCCTTTCTATTGTTTTGTTTTTCTAATCACCTTTGATTAGTCAGGTTCCTCATTGTGAGTCCTTCAATTACTTTTCAGTGTTGCATTGTTTACAGAATCCATTGTCCCTTTCTGTTTTTGTTGCAAATGAAGCCTTTTGAGATTTAGGAATAATAGGAGATTACTGCATAAAAAGGTTCAGCATATTCATTAAATCATTTTATTTATGGGTGATTTTTTTTTTTCATTGAAATACATTTGATTAAAATAAAATGATAATTCTCAGTTCAAATATTTTTCTTTTTTTTTTTTTTTTTTAACTCGCCAACAGTTTTTTTTTTTTTTTGTCAGTTCTGGTCCAAACATTTAAAATAAGATACAGAGTAACTTTTCAGTCAGATCCAGGACGTCAACTGATTTTTAGACAATAGAGCTGGATTATTTTTTTATATACAAAGATAATGGGCGGCCATGGCTCAGTTGGTAGAGTGGGTCGTCCATTAAGTAAATGGTTGGTGGTTTGAGTCCCGCTCTGTTCTAGTTAGTCCATTGTGTCCTTGGGCAAAGACAGTTCACCATCCTGCCTGCAGTGACACGCACACTGGTGTATGAATGTGTATGAATGTTCGGTGGTGGTTGGAGGAACAGTAGGTGCAAAATGGCTGCCACGCTTCTGTCAGTCTGTCCCAGGGCAACTGTAGCTACATATGTAGTTTACCACCACCAGAGGGAGCATGTGAGAGTGAATGAATAATGGAAAAGAATTGAAAAATTAATATGAGAATAATTGAAAAATGCTATATAAATCAAACTTATTATTATTATTCTTATTTCCACTACTTCCACTGGTAGATTTTTTTCTGCTTAAATCAAGCATATGCATCTTGGATTTTTTTTTTTTTTACTAATTTTTAGAGGGGCATATTTCTAGTGTAGTGATCTTGTGATTAGGTGTTACAATACAAATTCACCCTTTTATTCACTGAATTTCACTTTACTCATAATAGCAGGTACTACTGCCAGTGGTATTTTATATTAGCACATGTATGTTATGAATTGACCTGTTCTGCTCAGGTTTGAGGACACAGTGAATGTTACCACAACTTCAGCCTCAATGTTACAAATAGCCTTTACAGTCTTACACTTTGGTACATTTTACTGTGAGGCCCTCATTACCTCTTTCTGCACTGTTCGGCTTGCAAAAAAAAAAAAAAAACAAATCTTCTAGTTTCCACAAAATAAGCACTACCCATCACAACAACAAAGCAATGTGCAGACTGCTGCAGTTCCAATGATTTCAAAGGGTGATCCTCTGTCATAGAAACAAATGATGAAAGAGGGGGAAAAGGTTCCTATTTATAGGTTAATGTGATATAAAATTCACTTTTCTCTGAAGAAATTATTAAACTAAAAAAGGAATGCATACTCATCATTAGGATGTAGCTTCACAGTGTTCACATTTGTGTGATTGTGGCTCTTTATTACCCATTATAATGAACATACACAAATATTACTGTATTATTCTTGACACATTCAACATAAAACCCATTAACAGTTTTCCCTAGAGTCCATTAATCGCACCCGTATCTTCCATTCTACGACCACAGGAGAGGAAATGTATGGCTGGATTTTGTTGTTAAACCATGGATCATTTTTGCTCTTTAACAGGACATAGACCTGAGTGACATACTTTAAAATGTCTAAATGTAGTGAAGGATGAACACCGCATGAGCCGGGGTCACTAAATTTAGAACTCCTCCAAAACTCATAGCAGTATCAGCATAAAGAACATGCTGATTGCTTCCCTCTTTCTTCCACCCTTTCCGTCTCTTCCTAGCCCTCCACCCCTTCGCTAACTCCCCTTTTATCCGAGCCAAATGCTAATGCAGCCAGAAGGCTCTTTGAAATTGAAATGATGTGAAAATAGAATTGCAGTGGCAAATGAGCTGTGTTTCCCCGTCCCGCCGGGGCCAAACGAGCCTTTTGAATGCGCCTCTCCCCCAGCGAGGAGCCCCTGTTCTGGGCTGCGGTCTCTCTGGCTCTCCCCTCCCTTTTCTCGTCAGCTGGAGAGCTCCCAGAGGAGCGCAGATCAAGCCAGAGCTGATTGGAATGGAGGTTTTTTTTTTTTCCCATACATACACATGGACATGAAGACAGTTTTCACATACAAACATGCTCACAGCATACTCAAAGGCATACAAAAATATGCCCACATACACACTTTCATGGATGTTCTTGAAGTTTCAAAACACCATCAGCTATTTTTAGAAAAAAATCTCTCACTTTGGTCAATTAGTAGGCAAACAAGATGGAGACCATTTATGTCCCTGAGGTCATTGTATATGGAGTGAAATAATAATACGTTTGCTGACTGTAAAGTGTTCTTCAAATGTGCATTTGATACAGTATGAGTAAGATCTGCTTTTTATGTTACAATAGGAGCATACTATAGCACTGGGCAGTAATGGCAGGATCATACTGGGCAGTTTGAACAGTTTAGTAGTAGTATCAGCAGCAGTGGTAGCATTAGCAGTAGCAACAGCATTAGCAGCAGTAGCAGTAGCTTTAGTAGTAGTTGGATAAGTAGGTGTAGTATTAGTAGAAGTAGTAGCATTAGTAGATGTAATAGTAGTAGCAGTGGTAGCATTAGCAGATGTAGTAGTAGTAGTAGCAGCAGTAGTAGCATTATCAGATGTAGTAGTAGTAGTAGCATTAGCAGATCTAGTAGTAGTAGTAGTAGCATTAGCAGCAGTAGTAGTAGCATTAGTAGATGTAGTAGTAGTAGCAGTAGTAGCATTAGTAGATGTAGTAGTAGCAGCAGTAGTAGCATTAGCAGATGTAGTAGTAGTAGTAGCATTAGCAGATCGAGTAGTAGTAGTAGTAGCATTAGCAGCAGTAGTAGTAGCATTAGTAGTAGTAGGATAAGTAGGTGTAGTATTAGTAGCATTAGTAGATGTAGTAGTAGCAGCAGTAGTAGCATTAGTAGATGTAGTAGTAGTATTTCTAATAGTAGTAGCATTAGCAGCAGTAGCAGGTGTAGTAGTTGTAGTAGTAGTAGTGATGGTTAATTACACTAATTAACATTAATTCCTTTCAACATAAAAACAGCATATCCATTGCTCCATATACAGTGTGACCAAAAGGGTTTAGGCCGATAATAAAGCAATGAATTGTGACTGACAGGAAGTTAACTTTTTTTTGTGACTTTTCTTTTTTTTGGTGAGGGGACTGTGCTCTACTGGGCTGTTGCAGAGCTATGACTGTGGACCTCAAACCATTTGGAATTCAACCTCCCACATCTGTTTCATGTAATCTGAAGGCGAATGCAGTTTTCTGCTTAAATCTGGTCACATTATTATTCAGTCCTTGAGTCAAGATCAAGGTCACACTTTAAATAAATGCAAAGCAGAAAAATAAAATTCCTTTGTGCACACTACCACATCTTTACTACATCTTTCTTGGACACCTCACTGCTTCTACCTTCTACCAGGTCTGTGTAGCTTGATGTAACAAATCATACAGATGAGGATAATTTTGCATACTTCCTTGAAGGCACTTTCAGTGTTGCAATTGGTTGTAAAGCCAGAAAAATCTTTTCAAAGATTTCTGTGAAGAAAGTACATAGAGGTTGAAAGTGAAGTTCTGATCTTAATCTGTGCTTTAAAAGGGGCATGCTTGTCAAATAATGGGCATCAGGAGGTTATAAAATATGGTTAAAGGTAGATATTTGTCAATTCAAACTGATGTGAAGATGCAAGAGGTCAGCTCAGCCTCAGTAGCATTCAATCTTTACATTACTTTCTTTTATTAATAGTATGTACAGCGTCTTAGGTTGGCTTATTGGGTTTTGTAAGGCTTCAAGTAGAAACCAATGCCACCGATTTATTTCATATTTTCAGTTAATGTTCTCACTACTTTTCCATCTTTGTAGGATTGGGAAGCCAATTTTTGAGATGTAATACAGTTTCACACCTACATACAAGACACTGACTATGTTCCATTGTGATGGTCTGCCAGGACTGAATCATAGCCAGGATCAATACATTTTGCTCTCAGCAAGTTAAACACAGTTTAGTCAGATTAAGGTCAGGTGGTGATGTCCTATTACACATTATTCTTTTCTGGGTTTATATTTGATTGTGGTAGTTATACTGCATGTTTTGGTAGCCTGCATACTGTATGTGCTTTAATTTAGGGGCTATTGGATCTTGGTCATGAATCTGAAACTGCATTTGCACACGTTTATTAATCTTAAAAGAGTTGGTAAAAGCTCATTGGATGTAGCCAACATGATGTAGTCTACATCTGTGACCTGCTGTATTCAAGCTTTACCTTTTGTGGGTTTTTTTTTTTTTTTTTTAATAATTGTTTTATTATTATTATTCCATTCAAAACTAAATAATTTTTCATAAGCCTCGTGTTTTTCTGGTCTGCAGACATGGATACTAATTAAAATTTAATTATAAAATGTAATTTAATTTAAATTAAACTAATAAATACTGTATACTAATCTGAAAAAAAGAATTGTATTATTTCCTTATTTTTTTTCTTACATATTTTGGTGTTCCATATACAAGATTTGTTTCCCATTCCTAACACTTCTAGGCAAATAAAAGCTCTGTCTACTTTGATTGACAGGTTGGTTTGACGGCTCGCTCACCCAAAAAGTCAAGTTTTCAGAGCATCAGTTTAATTTAACAAAATAATTTTTCTGAAAGACAACTCGGGTGTACTTGAGCATAGGTTCAAGTGACAGGACTATAATAATTCATTGCATGAATTTACACTGGGTGATAAAGTTTACTGTTTATTTCCAAGTCAGTAAATTGACATTTAGGATTATGTCTGATTCCATAAATAGCTAGAGGGAAGTGATCATACAGTATTTAGACAAAAATGGGAAGAACTGTCAGAAATCTTCCTCCATTTGCCCAAATATAGTCACTTCTACGTCCATAAAGTCAGCATTGTGATGGGCAAATTACCATGTTCCTCCATTGACAAATTATTTTTGGTCTCTGATATATACACTCCCTGGTTATAGGGTTGATTTAGTGGACCTTCTTATCAATGCCTAGTCAGACTAAAAGTTCTATAAAGTATTGTTCCTCTATTGACAATACAACTGTAGCTGGGGTTAATAAATAACATTAGCTGGACCATCACATGATTTTAACACAAATGTTTCATGGCATTTAATTTTATTTAGATTTAATCAGTGTAATCAGTGTAAATGTTAGTATTAGCACTATATATATATATATATATATATATATATATATATATATATATATATATATATATATATATATATATATATATATAAATATTTTTTATTTTAATTTTTTTCAAAAATCGATTTTTCCTTATATTTAAATGATTCATTTTAAGCCGGGTGGGGAAAAATTACTGCATGTAAAGACCGTAGATGTCTGTTTGAGTCATTCAAATGTATAATATGTGTCATGGAATACACAGAAATCACCTCAGTGAAGGCACACAGACGACAGCTAGCTTATTATGGTATTTAGCTTCAACAACACACCAGCGTTAAACAGCATTAACTTTTATAAAGATAAACAACACACTATGCTAATGTCTATTCCAACTGTATTGTGTCACTATTCTCACCTTGTGTCATTTACACACAGTAATAAACCAGGAGTATATGAATTAGAGTTGGGAAAAGAGGCTAATTCTAAACACGGAGTTTGGTGCGTTCAGGGCCGTCGTAACATCTCTGGTGCGTTCAACAGCACGGCATATCTGAAAACTTAGAGAAAATTACTTGTTCCTGAGTAAATATAGTTAAACAATCAACAACAATTAAAGTGTCTGGGCTTTCTAACAGAAGGGAAGAGCAGAGGTGGACATGTACACTTTATTATAAAGTATGTTAATTTAAAGGCTCCCATTTGTAGATAAACGTAGTAGATTACTTCCCAAAGTCTGGTTCAAATATATTACTGCTGAATAAATCTTAACTAACTCACATATAATGTGCATTATTTTGGGAAATATGGTGCCTGATATGATCTGTAGGCATCATTCAGCTTTTTCACCTGGTCTGGTGTTAAAAAGGCAAGTGAAAAATCAGGAATATCTAATAATCAGAATTTAAATAGAATTGGCACCCAAAAAATCGTGACAGAATCAAATCGGCATAAAAGCATATCATCCCAGCCCTAATATATAGATGACAACATGTGTGTTGCTAAAGGTTAAAGCAAAACTAACAGCTCAGGTCAGAAATAATTTGATTTAATGCAGGCTGTGGGTTTTCTGGAAGTACAAGAGGCAGAAGTCTGAGTGTGTTAGTGTAATGCTGTAACTACAAATACAGTAGCTGTGTTAGAAAAATATGTTTAATTCATAGTGCATTAAAAAAAAAAAAAACATTGTCAATGATTAATTTAATCATATATTATATTTCAGTGTGAGGAAGACAAATGCAGCTCCACTCTAGAGGTCATGCACAAGTGACTACACTGACAAAGACAAGAACTGGGAGAGACAAGAGAAAACTAATACACTGTCGGGTGAGACGTGAAAACAGAGGAGGGAACCTTTAAATGTCAGCATTTTGGATGATAGCAATCCTTAGCTCTAATTCCCTCTGCTGTCTGACACAAGAACATGGCAGCAGAGTGGCACGTCCTGCTTTAACCAAACAGGACATCTCACAGTCTGTGTCATGATTAATGAATGACATAGCAAGTGTCAACACAGGAAACTAAAGGAAACCATCACAACTAGAAAGTTGCACTAAAATGTTCCCTCAATGGAAATAATGATGGTATATGATGTCTATGAACAGGACAGGTACACTTACTGTGTATATGTGCAGGGAGGCTCAGGCGATGAACATTTACTACAATAACTGGTATCATTTTTCCCATGGCCGTGAATTTTGTATTTTAACAAAAAACAAAATGTGTTTATTTTGTGGATTTTGACTGTGTGCTGGTACAATATTTGTTTATTGCCCTTTAAGACTGTGTGGAGTGTGTGCAGTCACATGACTCCACCCATCCAATCACCAGAGGTGGTCAAAGTACTCATGTTCTGTACTTAAGTAGAAGTACAACTACTCTGGTAAAAGTGGAAATACTGACTCAACTTCTCTACTGAAGTAAAAGTTAAAAAAAAAAGTACAACTTCTGAGCTGTAATAAAGTAAAAAATAAAATAGCTTTTTTTTTTGCGATGGATGAAATATTTAACTAGAAAAAACAGAAAACTTTCAAAAATAAAGCCTTTAAAAGTGAGTTAATGTGTAGATGATGAGAGTTATTGGGTCATGGTACTCAGTTTAATGGGTATGGACAGGACATTTAGGAAATAGTCAAAAGTCAAAAAATAGGAGATAAAAAAAATAAATCATTATGACACTAAAAATATCGTGAGATAAAAAGTCAGAATTATGAGGAAAAAAGTCAGAATTAGGAGTTAAAAACTGAGAAATATGAGATAAGAAATGGATAATGATGAGAATAAAAAGTCCAAATGATGGTATCGTAAGTCACAATTACTGATTTATTACTTATTTTTCATACTGTGACATTTGTGTAGTTTGAAAAAGTAATAAGTCTATTCTGACAATACTCTGTATAAAGTACAGATATTTATACAAAAATATAGGGAGTAAAAGTAAAAAGTTGCCAGAAAAGTAAATACTCAAAGTACAGATAACTAAAAAATCTACTTAAGTACAGTGAGGGAAGTATTTCTACATAGTTACTTCCACCTCTGCCAGTCACATGACTACATCCATCCAATCTGAACAGGAAGGGAAACGGCTAATGAGGAAATAACTGATGGTTCAAATGCAGAATCAGCAGAAACTGATGTAACCATAGTAACGCCAGTCCCATTGTACTTGTTCTGAAAAAATATTTGACATCTGTCCCATGACGTTTTTCACTTCTAAGGCAGGGGAGGGGGGTGTATTTATCAGAGACCCCCCATTTATCATACATTTATCATAATGGAGGTAAAACTGCCCAATTTATGTTGATATTAATTCCAAGGCATATGGCCCAGTCCTAGTGCAGGTGTGCATGTGTGTTGCTTCTTGCTTGTGTCGGCAGTGATATAGTGTTGTCTTCTTATTGTTCTTGGTGTGAACAACACAGTTGATTCCTCGGTTCTTTTTTGATCTCTATTTTATCCGTCGTTCCACTGAAGCTTCCTCTTTAAAATCTCTCCAGCTGTCCTCACATTTAATTTTAGTCTTTCCAGAATGTTTCACACATTTCATTGCATTATAGGGGGTATCAAGCCAACTGTACTGTAAACCAGACTGTTTACCACCTTAAAATCAACACACTTACTAACTCTGTCTCCCACAAGCTCTGTTTATTCCTAAAATTGCAGTGGCAAAAAAACATTCATGCTGAGTATGTTATGTTTTGTATAAACCATGTGTGAATCTGTTGCTCATAAATAAGACTTCAAAAATATCCAGCTGGATAATTGCAATAATGTACTTTTTTTTTTAATTTTAGCTGTATCTAAACTGATTTAAATCGCACTTTAAGGGTAAAATATTATTTTAAAAAAAGCTCTTTCTACAAACAAAGAGGTTAATAATTTTAGAAAACCCACAAATTGTAAAAATTTTAGACATCAGCAGAGATGGTTAAAGTACTAGCTTTCTGTACTAGTAATACAGAAAGTGGTAGAAGTAGTAGTAATAATCTGGTAAAAGTAGAAATACTTATTCAACTCCTCTACTTAAGTAAAAGTAAAAAAGTACAACTTCTCTATTGTAATGAAGTACAAACAAAAACTCCATTTTTGGGGGGTCATGAACACAATAATACTTCTGTAAAGTTTGAAAAGTATCCAAAATAAAGCGTTTAAAATGAAGTTACTGTGGAGATGAAGTGTTATTCAGTTTTGTGGATATGGGCCGGAAATTTAGGAAAAATGGGGGGTGGGGTCGCGATACAAAAAGTTATCATTGGATTTTTTTTTTATAAATATTAGATAAAAATGCATAATTTGAAGAGAAAAGTCAATGTTGAGAGATAAAATGTTAAAATTGTGAACTAAAAAGTTAAAACTCAGAAAAAAAAAACAAATTATGAGATAAAAGGTCAAAATTGTGAGAGAATAGTTGTCTAACTATATTTCATATTTTATTTTCTTCACTCACTATGGAATATTTCTGGGTAACATTGTTAATAATGACAGTGATCTGACAGTAATACTCAGAATACTGCCAGTTTGGATTCAAGTATTTTGCAAATGTTGTGGTTATGATTGAATTAATGTCCAGTGTATTGGACAGCATGTGCTATCGGGTCAATATAAACTGTGACTATCGCGGAACGTAGTTACAAGCGACAATAAAAGCTAAGTCCACGCCTTAAAAATAAATGCATTCTGTTAAATTTCTCATGGCAAGATTGGATTAAAGCAGGAAAATAAGTAAATGAGGTTGAGTGACAGAGATTGGACCAGAGTGGATTAGAGCAAAGAATGAGTGAGTCATATAAGTGATGGAGACATGAGAGGAAAAATGGAATTGTGTCACTGTGTGTGTGTGTGTGTGTGTGTGTGTGTGTGTGTAATGTTGTTTCAGTGTGTGTATTGAGGAAGAGGTACTAGCATGTGTGTGGGCGTGTGCCAGTGGTAGAAAGTAACTCAGTAAAAGTACTTCATTACTGTCAAGTAGATTTTTTTTAGGTATCTGTACTTTACTTGAGTATTTATTTGTATTTATTTTCTAACTTTTTACTTTTACTCCCTACATTTGTTTATTAATTTTTGTACTGTCACATCTGTTCTGATAATGTAAGGAATATAAAGTACAGATATTTGTCACTTCAGTGGGAAATCAGTGGAAGAGAGAAACTGACTTTATATTTTATATTTATATGACTATTATTTTACAATTTTGACTTTTTATCTCATCATTTTTCCTTTTTTATCACAATTTTGACTGTTTCACAATTTTAACATTTTATCTTAAAATTATGCATTTTTTTAAATCTTTTTAACTTTTTTAATTTCATGATAACTTTTTATCTCAATTATGACTTTTTTTCCATATTTCCTTTCCTTTAATTTCAACACAGTAACTCACTTTTTAATTTCAATACTTGTGAAAGTTCCCTGAGTTTTCCTGGTTAAATTAGTATTATTGCAGTTGGGGGGGGTTACTTTTTAATTTTATACTTTATTACAATTGAGAAATTTTCCTTTTTTTTTTACTTTTACTTCTACTTTCATCAGTACTTCGACTTTTACTCGAGTATTTTTCCACATAAGTAGCTGTACTTCTCCTTAAGTACAGAATGTGAGTACTTCTAACACCTCTGCTGGTGTTTGTCAAGAGAAGGAAAATTCTGGCTTTAAAAAATGAAAAAAAAAAAGTGCTTTGTCTTCACAGTCGGCGGCTGCATATGAAACGTCGTGGCCTGACGTAGCCTCTTTGCAGTGGGTTGTTTCTGCTGCCTCCACAGCATCAGCCCCTGGCCCACTGCCCAGCATGGAAATCCCCCTCAGCCTTAATGGACATTTCATTTAATAATCAGTGATTGATCGTTGCTGGTAATGATGTATAAGCAGGAGGATTGAAGGATGAAGAATATTCTCAGTCGATAATTGGAAAAGGTAGAGGGCTCTGCGGAAAGACAGGAAGAGTGCGTTGCCAATAGCAGCACGTCTTCTTAACTTTCCCCTTGTCAATATGGCTGCTCTTTATTTGCCAGTGGCAATTAGCGCCATGGAGTCATGTTGTTGAGTTAGTTACATCAACCTCCTGAAGCTAATTAGACATGTTTGACCTTTTTTATATGAAGCTCATTTTAGGTTTGGAGCTTTAGTTTAAAAAAACAGAAAGTGTTGGGTCAGAGGTCACAGCTTTGTTCAGGATATACATTGTACCCTGACCATATATATGTACCTGTATGGGGGCAACATTGTCTTCCAGCATGAAGGTCCTGGGTTCAATTCCAACAATTGAATTCCAATGGTGGAACCTTTCTGTGTGGAGTTTGTATGTTGTCCTGTGTCTGTGTGGGTTTTCTCCACTTTCCTCCCACCATCTAAACACATGCACTGATAGGTTAATTGGTTAATTTAAATTGCCCATAGGTGTTAATGTGAGAGTGATTGATTGTCTATATATGTTCAGCCCTGAGATGAAGTCGTGATTTGTCCATCGTGTGAACCCTGCCTTCATCCAATGTAGCTGGAATAGACTCCATGTGACCCCTGTGACCCTAGTGAGGATAAAACGGGTTCAAATAATGAGATTTATTTTTAAATTTTTTTTTTATATAGAAACCTGTTAAACTTTTGTCCTCTACATAGGTTGTTGGTCATATAGTTTTCCTTAAAAATGCTATCCATTGCAAAGGACATTCCATTAAAACATAGCTAAATAAATAAAATAATTGTAAAAATGTATCTGGAAAAAAAATTCAAACAATTGCAAATATTTAATGTAAAAAAGCTAATGTTTTGACTTTTTTGGGTGTATCTCTATTTTGGTTTTAGAGCAACAAAACTGTGCTTCACATTAATTATTCTCCTTTTCTGGGCAAATACTGTAACTTGATGGATGATACCTGTGGAGTCTGTATTCATGAGACTGTAGGAACCATTTATAGTTCCTAGAACCTTTTTAGTTCCTGGAACCTTTTTTCACCGTTTCCCACAGCGTAAGAACTATATAATTCCTAGAACCTTTTTTAGTTCCTCCTTTCAGGTAGAGTCTTTAGTTCTCTAGGAAGTATATATGACGTAGGTGTTTGGTGATTGGTAGAGCCCAGACCACGCCCACTTCTGCATTTCCTCATCTTACAGTACCACTACAATATCTTTAAAACCTAACAGACTGATGACATGGTTTTGTTTTTGGGTTGATAAGGATGTTGGTTAAAGCGATGGCATTAACATAGGTCATAGTATCACCTTCCGCTGGATTCTTCATCTCCTACACAGTAAATTTTGCGGTGTTAAATCAACACTTCTAGAGTGTATTTGGTCCCATTGTCTCCAAATTAACACTGCAAAATCTACAGTGTAATTCTGTGTAAACTCCTCCATTCTTCACATTAGACTCTGTACTTGATCATAATTAACATTCCTATGATACAGAACATAAATGCTGTGGCCTCCTCATTCTCTATTCTAGTTTATAGTAGCACTGTCTTCTACTTTGTGGATTGTTGAATTTAGTGCTTATCCCTTTGTTGGTCACGCTACAAAAACAACACTTTTTTTTTTTTTTTGCTTTTTCCACCTCAGAGGGACTATTAAAGTATAACAAAACATAGATTTTGTTTTATTTTATTTGTTACTGACCCTAAATGTAACTAAAGTATTAAAACTCAAACAATATTCCTTCACTAATCTTACCAACATAATTTGTGACTTGGTTCAAATTAAATGTATTAACTCTTTGTGTTTGTGTTTGTATTAGCATTAGCGATTAGCATTAGCATTTCATGACCCTTTGCCGTTTGGTTGAGAATGTTGTTTTTTTTTTAATTATTACATGAATACTAAAGTATTTCTGAAACGTGATGAGGATTATTTATGTAAAATAGAATGTAAAAGTTAATAAAATGATTTTTTTTTTTTTTTTTACTTTCCAGCCATTTTGTGTCAACAAGAAAAGATCATTGCAGAGATGTTGTCACGGTTACTATCTTCTTCCTTGGTGGTATACTAGCATGACCTGAATATATCATTGACGGTGCCACTCAGTGGTGTTTTTGGTGTTTGATGTTAAAGGACTTAAATTTAGATTAGATATCAGGGTTCAAAGTTACCTCTACCAAACGGTTGAGCTGACCAACAAAGAGTCATAAATTTGACTCTTCCTAATGAAAAAATGTATATGAATAATGGGAAAAGATGTGAGTGAAGAGTGAAACAAACTGGTACGTTTTCAGGTGACAGAATAAATATAATGAGGCATAGGTACTAAAATGATCTTAAGGGAATGATGTAAAGACGTACATTCATTTCATGTTGTCACGCAGCATACCATAAATGGATCATTTGTTCCAGGTATATTCAAATCTGTTCATGGTCGTCATATAATAAGGTGGGTGAGTATAAGATATATTTGTTTAAATAATTCAGCAGCATGTCAACAGCTGGTGAGGTACTAATGAGCTCCTCTGTAACCTCGTCTGCATTGGTGTTTTTACTGTTCAAGTACTGCACACTGCACATAGGTATGATCCCTGGGGTACTTCTCCAATGAAACACACACACACACACACACACACACTGGCTATACATTGAGGTGTTAGAAATCAACCATGGTAGTGACACTTAATAATGAATTACCAACACTGAGCCATAGTCAGACTAAATTGAATTCACACACACCCACACATTGTTAACATTGTGTGTCATGTATCGCTGCATCTGCTCTTCACTAAATGTGATGCATGGTTGCACATGTAAAAGATGTGACTGTGCATCCTGCTTATATTAGATGAATGCTTGGTCCACAGTCATGTGGATATTTTACAAGGTATATATTTTTCACTGTCTACATTTATATGTAATTTAGATTTTTAAAGGCACTTACCAAAAGGCTATTATTATTATCTGAAACATCAAATATAGATGGGTTCTTCTATGAAACTGTTCCCTAAAAACAGGACACCAGGGGCATATACAGGATATACAGGACATACTGTATATACGGAAATAAAAGTAAAAGTTTTTTTTTTTTCAAATGAAACACTTTTTGGACAAAAATTCACATGTAGCAGTCGGAAAAATTATGCTTTATTATTATTATTATTATTATTATTATTATTATTATTATTATTATTATTATTATTATTATTATTATTATTATTATTATTTATTATTATTATTTATTACTATTATATTGTTTTTTTTACTTTTTACTCACTTACAGTTACATTTTGGGCATTTAAATAATTACACAAGTGACAATTTTATGTGTTTAAATGGGAAGGTTCCAGATATAATTCCAGTGGACACAATAAATGACATAATCAACCTGGAATAACATGGAGATTCATGAAAAACACACATATGGATTATATACTATATTAGGGTATGAAAATAAAGCCAGTTTCATAGAGGCACCCAGATCATATAGGTGAATAAATCAGTGTATTTCCTGCAGAAGCTCAAGGTCAAGGTGCACCAGAGCTTTCATGTACAGATGTTGTGGCATAAACTTCATAATATAAACAATAAATGTTAAACTAACATTAAAGTAATTGAATTTAGTCACTTTAACCAACTGTTGCTGCTCAACTTCATTTGTTAAATATAGTATTATATCCATAGTGTTTAGTTTCAAATCAACACAATCACTGAAATTCATACCACTTAATCATATTGTAGTTTGTAGATTGCGTAGTGTAGTGTGAGAAAGTTAATTATTGATTTATTTAAAGTAGAACCAGCTTGTTTACTTAAATATCTGTATTAATATGGAATTAACTTCAACTTTTTAAATATTGCATTAGTATTGCTTTAAAATAAGGCAGACGGTAATAACATATTTATGAACAATTAATAAAATGTTAAATATTCTTATGTTAATATCGTATATAATAGTTTAATTAAACATTGATAATTCCGATCTATTTATTAAGACATCAGAATTCACCACTTAACATCATTAAAAAGGTAATCCACACATATAGATGACTATTAACATTTCTAAGCACAGGCTGCTATCTGTTTTATCTCCCATTTTACTTAATCATATCCTGTGGATTTGATGACCGTACTGTATAACATTAGTCTATATTTTACTAGATATCACTAAATAATACATTATCATGGCTTCAAGCACTATAAAGCGCATACAATTATTTATAAATGAAATGTAAATTATTTATCAAACTTTAATAAAGCCATTAGTACCTTATTTGGTTGCAAAATAATGAGTCATAAATGCTAACAGTCATATACAGTACACTTGTGCTCATAAATGTACATATTGGGATTTTTTTTGGGGGGGGGTATTTTTCAGAGAATATGATAATATAGTAGAAAAATGTTAATTTTGCAGATAGTTTGTAATTTGGTGAATCCATTTCTTAGCGAACAAATGTGTTTGTCCTTTTTTAATCATAATCCTGAGTTCTTTGTCATTTGTCCTTATTGGCTCCTTTCACATCAATGTTAGTCTTTTGTTATAGTCATAAATGAGGCACTTTATATTTTCAGATGGTAAATACACTCCATTCTTTTTTGCCAAAACACATTTAGTTCCTATGACCCCAACTGTATATGTATTGTAAAGAACAAAGCCAAAATGGTGCCTTATTTTTATATTAACGCACCGTATTTAACGAAAAATGGGGCCACTGAAAAGAAATGTTTTTTTAATTGGGACAAACACAAATAGAGCGCTGATATTATGACCATTTGCAGCCATTTCCACATCAATATTTTAAGGATTATTGTGATAATACAAAGGGGTAGGACTACAGTAGATGCGTTTTGTTAACTTCATCCTACACACTTTTGAACAAGGTATAGTTATCTAGGAGGCTTAAATAAGTGTCGCTTTAGTTTCTGGTCAAGTATATATTAATAATATGTATTTTGTTTTACATGTTCAAATAAATAAAAGAAAATTAAAGAGGAAAAAAAAGATAAACCTCTACCAAATAATCCAAATGAATCCCAAAAAGTTGCATTAAATTATTATCATTATTATTATTATTTTAATGTACCAGTCTTCTGTTTTCTTCCCATTTATTAATTTGCCTTTTTATATATTTGTATTGCACAGTGCTTATTGTATTGTTTAGTTTTTTTGTTTGTCTGTTACATTGAATCGAGTGGACCTCTGTATGTGTTATTTAAATAATATCTGAACTGAAATGATTGTTTGTGCACAGACAAGTCTTTGGTTAGTAAAAATGAGAGCAGTGTGGTGTGCCCCCTTTAAATGTTTTACTACATCTTTTAGTGATGTAGTACTGTAGAGCGAGAGATAGAGAGATGAGAAATAGAAGAGAGAAAGCTACGGCAGCATAAAATGAGTTGGGATTGGTTCCCATGCAGCTACATGTACGTGGCTTTTACACTAATTAGTTTTGTCACCATGAAGCCCAGGGCTCCTGTTTTAAGATTTCCTTTACGTCATGTACGAACAGCAGGGGGAAAGTCAACTTGGTAGATGCTGATTTTCACTAAAATGCAGCTTTTGGCCGTTGCAGCAGCACAGCAGCGCAATGTGTGTATGTTTTCTTTTAATTTATTAATTTTTTTTATTTTGCTTTCAAGTATCTGTTGAGTACAATTTTTGCAAAAAGTTGAAACACAGCTTTTACTTTGCAGAATGGATTCCAAATGAGCACTTTTTCAAGTAAATAAAAGTTGGGTATTGTTTCAAAATGAAAGACTATATCAACAATTGGACAATACTCTTGCCAATGTTGCTCCATTTTTGTTGTTGGATTGTGCTACTGTATGTACTGTACATGTGGTGACTAAAAGTAAAAGTCAAATCCTGCTTGTTTTGCTTTAAGTGGCCTATTTACACCCTGGCACAAGTGAACACATGGCAGCTATTTGACTATTTATACGCACATGAATGAGCGTACATGCGTCTTACATACGTCACCCACTCTGTACATGCTGTTTTGAAGTAAAAGCCTTCTGGCAGAAAGACTTTGTCAAAGGTCTATTTGAATGCCAGGATGTTGTTTCCCTAAAGAAGCTGTAAAGTGCAGCTGGAATCAAAGGTAATTAATTCTACACCACTTTTCGACTTTCATGTTACTCAAAGCACTTCACGTGTCCCATTTACTGTACACATTTACACACAACTGTGAAATTTTATGTGCAGTCACGAGTGTCTTACATACAGTAGAAACGTACTGCAATCCATAAATATTGGACATTGCATAAAAAATGCATCTGAAAAAAACTGTTTTGTACAGTTTCCAAAAAAGGCAATTATTTCAAGTAAAAAAAAGTCAAGACTTGTACCTTCCTAGGTCTCAAGAGGTTAAATGTATATTTATTTATTTATTTATTTATTTATTTATTTATTTATTTATTTATTTATTTATTTATTTATTTATTCATAAGACTTCAGTAGTAAATTGTAACAAAATTGTAAGTGAAGAAAAATGCATTTGAACGGGTTCATGTTAATTCTACATACTCAAATATTTTACTTTTTTAAAAGAAGAATTAAGTGGTGCCAGGCACAACATTATTTTGACATGGATTATGCTGCTGTCTTCATGTCTCTGCGTCAGTTGCCTCTATATGTGTGACAGGATTGAAGTAAATTGAAGCAAAATGTATTTTTTTATAGACATTTGAAATATTGCCCATGACAAGTAAATGTAAGAATAACTGCTATTTTAAAATCCATATTTTTATATATATATATATATATCATACTTTTACCACCTCTGGTTTATGATCACAATCCCTTTTTTCAAACACATTTTATTAATTGTATTGTATTGATTCATAAACTACAATATGATAAATAGTTCCAGATGATAGACACATTTTGTAGACCTTGTGTCGATCCAGATGACAGTGGTCATCCATAAAGAAATAGAAAAGGAAAATTAACCACTACAGAACCTGACATTAAACAATAACATCTCCATGTGGGCTTTGAGTTTGTATGGATTGTCTGAAGTCAGGTTGTGTAATCTTTTCGATTGTCCATGTGTTACCCACAGAGGATGACTGTGAGTACACCAGAGTTTAGAGGAAGAGCTACTGGACTGAAGAACCATGTGGATCAAAACCTGGTTGATTTCTTTGGGCATTTTTAGCGACAGTCATTGTGGAGATTCTTTCTTGGATGCCTGTGTTGTTACTGTGAAACATAATAGACTCAGAACAGCACTGATCTAACCCTGCCACAAGCTCCACAGAACCCTGATAATACCATTATCTCATCAATGTGACATTTTAGTTGAAGCCAGCCACTCTGTTAGCTATGTATGGTTAAGGCAAATTCAGATATGCTTTGACAGAGTAATAATATACCTACCTATACCTACTGTGAGATCTGAGTCGACTCATAAAACTACAACTGGATGTAAAATAACAGCTATGTGTGACAACTGTACCAACATTCATTCTAGGTCAAAGCGCAATCTGCTATAATCTGAGCATATATTAAACCCTTGCATCTGGTTCATGAAATGGTGTTATGCATTTCAAATCAGCCATAAATTCCACGCTGTAGCCCTTCCTTATGTAGCGTTACACAAACATCTTTTCTTCAGAGTCTTGCCTGAAAGCCTGAAGTCAAAATCCATATTTCTTTCGCGTGTAAGTAGGGTCACAAACTCTAGGTTTAAAACCTCTGCAGTTCCTGTCATGCCATATTTCACAGAGCAGTGGGTGAACACAGAGTAGAGCTGACAAGTCTCACTGCATGAAGAGGGGGGGTTGGTGGGGGGGTGGGCTCTGTTCAGAAAACAGCTTGACTCTCTGATAAATGAACTGGCCACTGGCCTATTAGCTGACACAACTGGTCAAAATGAGTCCGCTAATGCACTCTCTCCTTATGTGAGCGTGCAGTTCTGACACATTCGGACAAATATTCACACGGATTGATTAGTGACTGTTGAGATGCTTTGGCTAGGGTCCATCTAAGGGGCAATCGCCACAACGGAAGCCAAGGCTAAAGTGGCACTGATGGCCTCTTAGCACCAGTACACCATATCCCCTATTCTTTCTAAGAAACACTGACCAGTATTCACTCTGTATGTAAATTGTAAATGGACTGCACTTTATATCGCCCTTTCCCACCAACTTCATGGTGCTCAAAGTGCTTTACATTAGCATCACATTCTCACACACAAACACACTTGTTTAAATGTCTTGTGAGGACCAAGTTTGTAATTGCCAATGGGTAGTGATTGTAAAAAAAAAAAAAAAAAAAAAATTAATTCAATAAAACATCGGGAGCCACTCATCGTCTCTAAAAATCTCAGTCAATGTGTCCCAAACCTTGCTTTTTTTGTTTGTATGTTTCTGGAGCTTCCACTCTCTCGACTTTATTTTCTCTCTTGCTCCCTCCATACCATAGGACGGAACGGAAATTCAGTGAATATTTACCAGGTTATTTTAATGTTTATCTCAAACGATAAATGACCCGATTGACCACAACCTGAATATCATTAAAAATATTTTTCAATGATCCGCAACTGCGGGTGATCACGGACGACTGCGGGCACCTGCTCGCTTCAGGTCACCTCGTGCATCACCGCTACCTATTTTTTTTCTGGATGAGGACCATGGCCTTAGACCTGGAGGTCACTGCTCAATGAAGCTAAAATGACCACATCATCCGTAAAAAGCAGGGACAAGTTCCTGCCGCCAACAAACTTGACCCCCTCCCCTACCCGGTTAAGCCTAGAAATTCTGTCCATAAAAGTTTGGAACAGAGCTGGTGACAAAGGGTATATTGCCTGGCAGCGTCCAACCCTCACTGGGAACAGGTCCAACTTATTACCGGCTACGTGGACCAGGGTTGGTACAGGGACTGAACAACCATTATTATTACATTATTTTCTATTGTTAATGTACCCTGTACGTGCTCTAGCTACATATTATCCAATATATTTAGCCTTAGAACAGACTTTATCTGTCTGTCTGTCTCCTATCTATCCATCAAATTTTGCTATTTCTACATGGCTAATAGTAGCATTACAGGCCAACAACATTTGCATAACATTAACACTCTGATGCATGAGTTATGAGAACATTAGTCAAGATTTCCGTGTTTTTATTCCTCTTTAGGCATGGAAAAAAATAATGTGATTGAAATCTTTTTTAATGAACCTATTATGGAGTTACAAACATGCCCATTAGAGCGGGACCACAAGTGTTTAAGCTTTAGAGGAAAGAACCATGTGCAAAAAACACAATAGCAATAAACAATTTTAAAAAAAAACCTGCATTAAAAAATTTTTAACAAGCAATTGATTTACAGGTAAACATGTTAGTACAGATCAGGTATTAAGAACAGACCAGTTACAGTAATGATATGCACTGACTGATATGGAACTAAAACAACAAAACCTATAAATATATAAGACAACTGTAGAATAACTGTCCACTGTAGTGAGCAGTATACAGCTCAGGGTTAAAGCAGTCCAGTGATAAAAATGTTGTAATCTAAAAGGTCTAAGTGAACATGACACTTCCTTCCTCCTTTCTTGTTGTTTTCAGGCTTAAAAATCTAACTCTAAAAACACCTGTGATTGGAAAACATCAGGATGTTGTAGACACATAGTGAGATTGAACACATGATTGACTTTGGCAAATGCCAAGCACTGATTAGATTCTGTCATATATGCTGCAGATGTGACTCTGCTGTTCTGTTGTGTGTCTCAGCAAGGAATCAAGGAAAAGTGGGTTCACGTTTTTATAACAGTGTGACAAAATGACTGTTCTTCTATATTTGTATTTAGTCTGATTTGGACTGAAGGTGGAGGATGTCCTTTTCTGTTTGGTACCTACACCCTATGTGTGTCATCTATTCTTTTAATAATAATAATAATAATAATAAGCTAATATTTGGCCAGTGGTAGATCAATTTTACAGACTTTGAAAAGAAACATACTGAACTTGATGTATATATTTGTCTTATTCACTTGGCAGACAGTGAGGGGTACCAAAATGAAACAGAAGTACACAGTTCCATAAATTGTCAATCACTAGCTTCAGTGAACATTTGTGTTGCCAACATGCCATCAGTTTGGACCACCAATCACTCCATCATGCCAGTTAACGATCAATATTGTTGGATAATAGGCATGTAAGGACTGTAATATTCCCAGGGCTGTCTTACTGAAAGGCTACAGTAACTGGGTTGAAGGCTACATAAAGTTTAAGTAGGCTAATGGCACTGCTAGCATATCATCAGTACTGACAGCCATCAGCATGCTTACAACAAAATGGACAGCATAATGTTGAAATGGCATATAGAATGTAGTGTAATGTAATTACACATTCATATTTTCTTATTTCATTGTGAGATTAGCTTGATTAGATAGCTGTTAGAGCTATTCATCATTGGTGCTAGTCTGGTAAGCTAAGTGTGTTAGCTAATGCATTTCAGTGGACATAATTATCCTTATCTTACCATAAAATGTGGAGCAGTTTTTTGATCCATTCACATGGAAATGCCCTATCTTTGAGGAAACACAGCAGTGATGCACTAGTGACATCAGAAAAGTGTTGTATGTAGCAACAAGCGTACCCCTCAAAGTCATTTGAACGTTCTGGGTGAATAAGGCCCATTGGAGGTCTGGACTCAAAGCAGAAATCATGCTAACTGCTACTGTAACTGTTGCTAACTGTAATCCCTGACTCAAAGTAACTGAACAAACAATAGCCTTTAACGTTGTAATGTTACATGTTTCCAGACAATACTAGATTCGTTATACTATATTGGCTGCATTTTAAGTAAATTTATCTCATAAAAATAAGTTTTAAAGGAGGAGGATGACACATGGGACAACCATCCATGCAGCTGAATAATGCAGCCATTTCTTATTATTATTTTTATCTTAAATTCTTCACATGAGCTTATAAATGATCCCAAACTCTGACCACCTCTCGTCAAACGCATGTTAAAAAGTCATTGAAACCTGGCAAAGTCATCATAGTACACGGTGAGCTTTGTGTATGATCTGTTACTTTAACTGATAATGTCACGGTCCAACTTTCCACACACTATTCTCTTACTGTGAAGGACATTTGACTACTTTTACCTTTTTTTTTTTTTCTCTGTTTGGAACATGACTGCAGAGCAAATCTCGCCTTCAGCACAAAATATTTAAGTCTTACATTTTCTATAAACGCGCCCTCACTGTATCCTTCACGAATATCCAGAGCAGAAGTCACGTGGAAGATAAAAGCTGTGAAAGTTCCATCCTCTCTCTCACGGCTTTTCTTCGTCTTCTTTTGCACACAAGTCACACATCTCCACTCATGTCCTCTTCTCTCAGGCCTTTTACCACTTTCAATTGACTTAGTGACATTGACAGTGAGGGTGTTTGTTTCATCAGCTCAGACGAAAAGTGGAGAGAACAGCATGAATCGCATTATTCGTACAAGGACAGTGGAGAATAGGAGTGGAAAGTTGTAAGATGATAGACACAAAGAATAGTAACTCGTCTAAGACCCTCTTCAGACCTTGTTTCGACATCCATCTTGAAATATCTAAACACAAGTGTCCACCTCAGAGTACACCTGGCGGTCAACAGCCTCTTTGGTTATATGTTTAAGGGGATTATATCTAAATGGATGTAAAAATCCCACTTATTTTTAAAATGAGGAAGTTCATCCATAGCCTAAAACATATTTTTTTATTTTTTTTTTCTGATTTTATATATATATATATATATATATATATATATATATATATATATAGAATACATTTTCTTCTTCTAACATAAATTCATAACTGATGATAAATGATCGGCCAGTCTATTTTTAGTATCACTATCTTAAAATCTTGACGCGCTGCACCAGCTGGTAGTTTACATTATAGCTATATTAGCTTAGCTCTGTTTTTTTTTTTGACAGAAAACGTCCATATTAAAACCATAAATTACCTCAGTTTTTTTTTTTATACACATGTAAGTAATGAGATATGAACTAAATTGATGGTGTAAATCAGATGGTGTGAGGAGACAATGTGTTGTAAATGATTATGGATGTTTGTGTTGATGGAGGATAAGAGGTGTGTTGGGGCAGACAATAGGAAGCAGAAAAAAAGGGTTTATAAGTTTACTTCTTCCCACTCCTTTTCAAGTACATCATTTAAAAAAAATATATATATATTTTTTTTACTATGTTAATTGATGTGTTGATAATTTTGTGTGCTTGAAATAAATTGAACTGAACTGAACGGCACAAAAGCTTCACGAATATTAGTTTTCCTTATTGTGGGAGATGAGTAGAATGATTGAATCCTCCCTCTAGTGATGACATTAACACTTCTTCTAGTCTGTTGGTGTGAATATATTCTGTCCGTATCTTTATAATCCAAAGCATTAGTATCTTTACTTTAACCCTCACGTCTTTGGCATTCTTTCATAGTTCTCTATTGATACTCTAATAATTGTAGCTCAATTGTTCTATTTAAAAGTATCAATAAGATATGTAGAAACTTTAAACTATCAAGAACCTATCAAATGCTGAGCCAGATGTTCACTGATCTACAAAAATCTACATTTTACAAAGTTGATTTTCTTTTCATTTCTTGTCAAATGACATCATCACAGGTTACATTAAACATAATCATGTAAAGTGGAATGTTTCAGTGAGATATAAATGTATTTTTTTCTATATCTTGAGCATTTTATTTCATCTTACCAGGATATTTTTCACTTGTTCCATTGGCAGATTTTTACATTTTAATTCAAGACGTATTTATTTTAGTTTCATAATTCAAGCAAAAAAGTGCAAATTATCTTGGTAAGATTGGCTATTATATATATATATATATATATAATCACTGAAAAGTAGTTACTCTTTATCTTTTTTTAAATGTGATGAAGTATTTTGAATAAACTTGGTTAGATTTTCTTTTCCCAGTGGCATGTCAAAACAGTTCTGTCAACATACAGTATAAAGGTAACTAACAAGCTGTCATTGTTGTTCTCATGCTCATTTGGGATTACCAATATATTTATAAAACAACACTTAAAGAGAAAGAAGAAGGTAAATGTCATTGCCGAGTGTCACACTCAGTCATACAGTCTTTCATTACTCTTCAAGCCTTTCACTCACTGCTCGTTTGTTTCACACACATGTTCTTATAACTGCTTTTCAGTCAGATGGGTACTGGTAACCTTCATGCTTCTGCTACTTTTTGTATTCAGATTTTTGCATGCCAGTTCATGTTCTGAGTTCATCTGCAGTGCCAGGCAGTGATGGATGGATGGATGGATGGATGGACGTACAGATGGATAGATAGATAGATAGATAGATAGATAGATAGATAGATAGATAGATACATAGATAGATAGACTTTATTGTCATCATATAACGATCTACAATAATTAAGCATAAAAACAATGTGACTGTGATAAAAAAAATAAATGATAAAACATTTAAATAATGCATGAATAAAAACTATATATATAAATTGTACAGCATCCTGGACCAAGTAAAATTTAAATTACCCCATCATGTCTATGTATTGCACTTATACTGGGGGGGGGGTCAGGAGTTTCCTGGTGGGTCCTTATTCCTCCCATGAGCTGCAGTGAAGCTATAATTTAAAAAGATGTCTATGAGGGGATAGCATTTTGTTTTCTACCCCAGTTGTTTTAGTCCCTTTTTTAAAAACCTCCAGTGTAGTCCTTTTGCTGATAAGACAGTCCCAACATAACAGGAATGGGAACATGAGACTGTGCTTGAGAACAAAACAGATTTTTATTAACATGGGCACCATTTTGATTTTCAATAGAACACAGTAAACTCTACTGGCTGCTTTTGAAGTAGTGCGACTGAATCCCAAATATAAAAACAACCAAAAAAAAAAAAAAAACATTCCAGTTTACTTTCTTTTATTCAAATGTCTTTCTAAAGATAAAAGATGTCAAAATGGTTTATTTACCTGGCAAGATCTATTCAAACACTTTTTCTTACCTGCCTCCATCTTTAAGTACTATATGGGTCATCTTTATTTCATGAAATTTCTTCAGATTTTTTTTAAAAAGTACTTTATCTGTCATTATACATTGTACAATTAAATGTGTCCTCTGGGTTTAACCCATCAATCTATGTATCATTCGTTTTTCAAAATAAAACCAAAAACAAGAAAAGATACGGATTTTTTGTTTTTGTGTTTAAATGCATAATGGAGAAAACGGATAACGACAGTTTCCCGTTTTATCTAATTTTGACCTGAAGCCAGTTGAGTAAACCAGAAATCATCATGATCTGCAGTGATTAAGACAGAAACCTGTGTCCTATTTGGGGAAACTAAGGGGGTCACCCTAAGACCTGAAGATATTACCATGGAGAAAATTAGTGTCATATTCCGGGTATGTTCTTTTTATAATAACACACAAATATTTATATGACAAGTGTACATGTATAAGATATACATGTACACTTGTCATATAAATATTTGTGTACAGCTTGTACTTACCTTATGTATTGATGACAGGATAACAGTTTCCAGTTCTGCATCTGACATATGTCATTGTTGAGCATAGAACCTTCTCATCAACATTTCCAAGGATCTCTGAATACCCAACTGTGTTAGCGTGTTACAAATGTTAGCATATGTTTTCCATCACAAAACAGCTGTTCAATCATCTTCAAGTCCGGTGGCCATGTTTCTTTCGGTTGTTAAGATTAATTTCTAGTTTATTTAACTGGCTTCAGGTCAAAATTAGATAAAACAGGAAATGACCGTTATCTGTTTTTCCATTATTAATTTAAACACAAACGAAAAATGAAAAATTATCGGGTTTTTTTTTTCATTTTGGTTTTGGAAACAAATAATGAAGAAACATTCATTGTCTTATTTTTGGTTTTATTTTGAAAAATGAATGAACGAATGATACATGGATTCCCATCCTTGATGCCATTGGGGTAACCTGTAAAGAGCAGTGGCGCCCATGTCCAGATTCAAAGCCAGGCTAATGGTCAGAATCCTTTGGCTGGAGGATTTTTACCCTAACAAACATGTTTTTGGGGTTAGGGTTAGGGTGTTCCTGCTGTGATGCAACACTAACCACTCAACCACTGTGATTGCCTTATTTGAGATCAGGCTTTGGTATAATGTTAATCCATCCACATATTTCTCTTGCTTAATCTTCTTCTGAAATGTATCTGTCTAACACTATCTGTGCATTTTACAGCCTAATCTTACTTAAGATGTTAAAGGCGCCCTGCCTGTTGCCTGTCTGCATAATCCCCACCCCACCCCCACCCTCCCTTTTAGGACGATATAATCTTATGTTCAGTGTGAGGACACATTTTTCATTTTACATATACCATAGTTATTTCCCAGACACATCATACGCTTCATGTTCTTTACTAATCTGGATAAATGGAACCATTATTCAGTGTTCTAACCCAACACACTGATCACTACATAAAAAAAATAAAATAAAAAAAAATCTCTTATGACTCTTGTATGTGAAGAATCACTTTCAAAAGTCTTGAGAATTGATAAAACAACCACTCAAAGTGAGATGTGATTGGATTAATGTTCGATATTTTGCAGCAAACCTTTAGGTTTATGAGGAAATGTAGTACAGATAAGAGGCATTTTAGCTGAGGTTGCAGAGAGATTGAAGTGTCCTATTCAAAAGAAACTAATGGTACTCGCCCACATCAGTATGAATGATTTGCTAAACACTGATGAAGTCTGAATAACAGCTGCAGCAGAGAAGCATAAGGCACTGTATTTATGTGATATAACATTGACATTGGATACCATTTGTTAGATTATAGATCATGATTAACCTTGATCGAACATACTATCAGACCCCGTGCACATGTCTTCATGCACATCATCAATTACAGCAGTTGTTTTTTTATGACTTTGTTTGCCATCACGAATCCATCACAAAAAAAATATATATATTTATTTATTACAATTGACTTCTGCACTGTAAATTACATTTTTTGATCGGGGTCTGATTGGACTCCCGTTAAAAACATGACCTTACCAATATAAACATATGAATATTTAATTTTTTTTCAGTCAATGATGGCTCTAAAAGGTACACTTGCAAGTTATACATCCTCTTGATTGCTGATATTGGTCGATATTGGTGCTAATGATTGTGCAAGCGATGCATTTTTCATTTTTATTTCAGATTATTTCTAGTCTATAGCCTATGTGAGATGACTTTACCCATTTAATATCAATGTATTCTGTCATTTTCAAGTAGAAAAATACTTTAATACTGTTTAAGAATCCAATAAAAGGTTTAATATCTTGCGGGGTCGAAATAATAGATGATTATCATTATTAATATACAGATAATTCATAATTATCTGTATGTTAAATATGTCAGTAGGGTCCAGGTTAAAGGTGGTTAATAGAATGCAAATGAACACCCGATTGAATGTTGCATGGATGAATAAATTATTCAATATAACTGATGCGGTTTGTGTTAATTGCGGTATTAATTTATACATTCCATTAATTAATGCGGTGACAAAATAGCAAACAGTACAATAATACACATTAACCCTTGTTAACATATGCTTATTAAAAGTACAGTAAGCATAGCAACATCTCACAATGTATACAGTATATTTCTCTAGGTTACAGTATACATAGTATAAAGTCATTCACATGTATTTATGTCTATAAATTGATCAATCAAAGCCCAAATGAATAGAAATTTGGGGAATTTAAATGTATGATCTGGTTGTGAAACAGTGATAATAACCACACATACTGCACCACACAGTGACCACATTCACTTTTTATAATTACCACACTGCATTTGGCTGAGTAAATGTAATACTATGATAATCCAGTTAATACTTGGATCATCATCAGTAGGTATGTCCCCCAGGAGTCGTCATTTCCTTTGGATGACATTTACTTTATAGTGTTATCACCAATGAATACTAGTCCTTGTCCATGATACTATTATATTCACCAGGTATTTAATCTGACGCACTCTGGGTGCTGTGATAAATTAAGGTTTTTGTTTTTTTTTAAAATTCTGTTCCAGTTCATTCATCTTTTCAGAGTTAAATTGTGATGTGATGGATGAATGAGCAATTTTTAGTTGAAAGGAAAGGCAGATTTGAATATTTCTACTTTAATTCAGTGGTTCCCAACCTTTTTTTGGCGGCCAAATACATTTTTACATCACAAATGTTTTTCTGGTTTTTTTTGTTGTTTTTTTTTGCTGAAATTAATTTGTTTTGGTCATGATGGTTTCATTTACAATGTTGAAAATAAACATTAATTTTAGATTACATTTATAATAATAATAATAATAATAATGGCTTTGATTTCTATTGCGTTTTTCAAGGCACTCAGAGGACTTTACATTAGTGATCATTATTCATTCACTCATTGACGCATTTTGTAATAACTTTTGTTGCATTTTGTAATAAGTTATTACATTTTGAGAAGATTATTACAAAATGCACTTGGAACTTTTTTATTCTGTAGAAAATGTAGTAAACCGTGCTTTAGTAATAACAATTCTAAAGCATAGTTTATTTGTTAATTGTATTTTTACTTTAATTTGAGCATGCATTTTAGGTTGAATTTTGACAGAAAACCCCATTGAGGCTTAAGAAGTTCAACTACATAAGAGTTTTCTGCTTATTTACAGAGCTGCTGTGACCGGATAATTTATTCACCAAGATTAATTTTAAACTAATATGAAATTGCCTCAAAAGGTTAAACAAATGTTTACTTTCTACTTATTACTTATCACAGCTCCTTGACCACACACTAATAATTTATTACATAATGTGGCAAAATTTATTAGAAAATGCGGCTTTATTACAAAATAAAATGAAAATGTTATTACATTTTGGATGTTTATTACAAAATACGGCTCAACATTTGTGATAAGGTACAGGGAGTTGACTTGGTTTGTCACAGGTCATACAGGTCTATCGCATTAATACTACAATTCTAAACTTTCCATCCCACACATTTTGGTTACCAGTAGGCTCATGATACCATTAGTAGGACTTGGTCTAGAACAAGGGGTCTCAAACATGCGGCCCGGGGGCCAAATGCAGCCCTCCAAATGTTCCAATGGTCCCCTGAGTTAAATTTGTAAAGTGTAAAAATTCCACAGTCAAGGCTGTGGAACTGATTTTAGCTCAGATTCTACATACAGACCGATATGATATCAAATACAATAATAAAAATAACAGAATAACATACAAAATATAACAATGACTTCATATTTTCTTCTCAGTTTAATGTGAAAAAAATATATACTATGGCTATAAATAATGACAACTTCAAATGTCTGTCTTTGTTATATTGCAAAAAAAAATAATAGCAAATTAGTCAAGTATTTACATTTACAAACTATCTCGTAACAATAAAATGTGAATAACCTGAACACATACAAACAACCTGAAATGGGTAAAGAAAATTAAGGAGAATTTTGAACATTTTCTGTTTAGTGTCATTGTAGAACTGATTCATAATACACATGGAGAAATGCTAAATTGAGGTATAATATACCTTAAAATTACACTTATTTTTCTTAAAGTTCCATTTTTACAGGATATGTCACATTTTAATGGGGATTTTTTTGCAATAAAATAAATTAAAAAAAAATTGGAATCATCATTATTTATAGATTATTCAACTATTATTTTACTGGAAGATAAAATTAGGCTGAAAGAAAATGTGTTTGTGACCCCTGCTTTAAGAATATTCAGATGTATCTTTAGTTGTGAGTTCAGCTGGAACACTTGTAAATGTTCCAGTGCTTGCAGGGCTCTACTCACACTCTCTGTTAATTTCCCTCATCAGATGGTTTGCTGAAGTGCATTAGACTCCCAGTTTTACCTTGGGGAATGGATTCTGTATTTATAGTTTACAGCCTGTAGGGATTTTTTTTCCAAGGTCAGTAGTAGATTACCTATTTGGCTCATTGAGCCGTGCACTCTGTTAGAACACCCCCCCCCCCCCTTTTTTTTTTTTTTTTTTTCTTTTTTAATGTGCATTGGTGATTGATTAAGCCACTGTGTTTCTGTGCCTGTGCAGACCTTGAATGATGCATACAGAGAGCAATATGTATGTATGGATAGGTCTTGTGCTGAATTTGCGATCGATGCATGGACTCTCCTCACAATAATTACCTCATCCAGGAGAAGGGGAAAGCCTGAGGGGTGAGAGATAGAAAGTGTGTGTGTGTGTGTGTGTGTGTGTGTGTTATCCTTTCTTACTGACTAGGTTTTGAGTCATGGATTGTTGCAGAATGTCAAGAAGAGTAAAAGTCCTCTTCATCAGTCTCTAATCAATGCTGATAGATGAGAGTGGAATATGAGTGCAGACAACAAACCAGTGTGAAAATCAAATGTACGCTATGCACAAAACTGTGACAGAGGACAATGTTGACTTTGGCAATTGACTCATTACACTTGAAACTAAAGCTGACAATACATTTTCAACTCAAGGTCCATGTATTTGTCGTTGATGATGGATAGTCATCATTAGCAAATGAGGTCATCCTGAAATGGTGATGTTCAAAGTTTACATTATCAACAGAAACGAGAGAATAACTTGTGCAAATGTACATAAATTAGAGCTGGAAAATGAATATACTGTAGATATATATATATATATATATATATATATATATATATATATATATATATATATATATATATATATATATATATATATATATATATATATATGTGTAATGTCATATGTTAACCCTTAAATAACTAAACAGTCATGAGCGTCCAAAAGTATCAACTGATCTAAAATGTTAATTTTTGAATCACAAATTGTAACGTATTAAATTTGGGGCAGTCAAAATGAATGTTTTAAAATGGATTCATCAATTATCATGGTTGATCTAATTAGTATGTTTAATGTAATTAACCCATTTGCAGTGCAGAATGAGTCTGAATGTCTCTGCAGACGTATTTGGGGCAGTTTGTCCAAGTAGAGTTAGTGTCGCACATGAACAAATGTGCATTTGATCCAATAGAGTCAAGCAGAAGAACTAACCTCTGAAGATGGAAGACACTGGAAAAAAAAGCATGTTGGAAAGACTGTATGAGGACAAAAAAAACTTTTTATAATTAATCAAAATGAATCCACAGCAACCCTGTGATTAATCTCATTAAATATCTGAATTGTTTGACAGTATTAATTAAAATAAATGCAGTTTTTCAGCCTCTCAGTAACATCTGATTTAATTCAACACTTGGATTTTTGCCGATTTATGGCAGTGGGTGTAGGTGCCTAATTTTATTCCGAATCAATGTCATATCTTCCTAAAAAAAATTATTATAGTATTGATATTAACCACATATCAGATTGATAATATTCTGATTAGATCAATTTTAAATTTGCCACAAAAGCAGATAAATGTCATTCAGTAATTTTCTTGCATTTAGAATTAAAGCCAGTGACAGTGAGGGTTTAATTTAAATTCTCTGACGTTATTTAAGGGGAATTAAGATGCAACCGAGTCAGAGAAATGTAATATTCTCCAATATTTACCTCTGCCAAGGAGTCAGTTTGTTTGTCTGTCAGCGGGATTATGCAAAAAGTTCCAAATGGATTTTGATGAAACTTTATGGGTTCTTCCTTGACCCATTATCTATCTATTCAACTCCTTTACTTCAGTACGTTTTCATACAAGTAGATTTACTTCTACTTAAGTACAGAGTGAGAGTACATTGACCAACTTTGTTTATTAAAAGATTTCACAGGTTTTCCTTAACCTTGTAGTTGTTGTTATTATTATTATTATTATTATTATTATTATTATTATTATTATTATTATTATTATTATTATTATTATTATTTTATTTTGTTGTATATCTATTTATTTATTTATTTATTTATGTGTTATACATGTGCATATCTGTGGATTTATTTGGCCGATTTGTGTGCTGTAAAATGTGGACATTCAAGAATTATGAAGACCCACAAAATGGGACAATACTGTACAATAATGTGAACATACTTGTTTTTATTTAGTTTTATTGTTCAGAAAAAAATGGGGGGGAAAAGTTATCAAAACAAACTAACAACAACAAAAAAAACAGGGATAGAATTGGGGAAATGGTTCCAGAATGTCGACTTCAGAACTACATATCTAATGTATGGGGGAAATAAAAAAAAAAAGGATGATGTAAAGGAGAAAGGAAAAGATGTGATATGATGCTGGAATGAAAGGCAGAAAAAAGAAAAAAGAAAAGAGATAATAGTAGTAGTGATAGTGAGTCACAGAAAGAGATGAAAAGTTCCCAGTTTCTAATCAGTGATGGGTGCTGATACCAGCTGAGTCCACATACAGACACATACAGACACATACAGACACATGCTGGCATATGGCGGCTGTGACAGTTGGGGTTGTACGGGTCAGTGTCATGACCTGCTTGTCACTGGGCGCTTTGGAATTGACACCTGATTGGTGTGCAATGCCTCTCTCTCTCTCTCTCTCTCTCTCTCTATGCGTGTGTGTGTGTGTGTGGATTCAGGTACCTGAGCAGTGTGTGTGTGTGTGTGTGTGTGTCTGTCATGCACCTGTCATGTCAGTGGTGATCCCCGCTAACCCTCAGTCAAACAACATGACTCTATAACAGCAGGTATGCACTTACACCCAACAGCCAATCACATCTGATCCTACAGCTTTTACTAATTGTCGATTGGTTAATTAGCTTATGCAGCGTTTCCACTCCGTCGAACCAGCTCGACTCGACTCGTTTTTCTTGTTGTATTCTTCTTCTAGGGTAGTATTGACGTCACATATACTGTTTGTGGTTCCGAAATTTTATTTATTTATTTTTTTAGTTTAGTTTATTTCAGTCATATATTCACTTCAAAGTAGCAAAAATACAGAAGTTGAGTGAAAAAGGCTCAGGCAGAAGCTTATTAAAACCCATCTACTATGCAAAAAAAAAAAAATATCCCTAAATATATATACCAGGGGTCTCAAACTCATTTTCTTCAGGGGCCACATTCAGCCTGATGTGATGTCCAATGGACCAGACCAGGAAAAAGAAAGCAAAATAACCCAATTTTTTCATCACCTATTACATTAGGAAAATACTTTTAGAAATAAATAAATATTAAAAAAAGGAAAATAAGGACAATTTTAACAATATTTTGCCTCGACTTATCATTAGTCCATGTTTTTTTTTTTTTGATGCATCAGTTCTACAAAGACACTAAACGTTTAGTAACAGAAGCAGAAAATGGTTCAAATTGTGTCTAATTTTCTTTAGATATTTCAGGTTATTCACATTTTATTGTTTGTAAATGTAAATATTTTCGTAATTTTATATTTTTCTGCAGTCAAACAATGAGACAAATTGGAACTTGTCATCATTTATAGGCAAAGAAAAAGATGAGAAGAAAACATGGAATCATTTAATAGGTTATTCTACTCTTCATCCCTCGGGCCGCATTGGAACTGTCAGTGGGCCGCATTTGGCCCCCAGACCGCATGTTTGAGAGCCCTGATATATACACATACATATGTACTCATGCTCACCCCCAATTACAGCCATAACTCCTAAATAAAAATGCACATAATAATAACAAAAGAAGTCCATTGCTTTAGTTTGAGATCAGCACTGTTCCACAGCTGAACACACTTCAATAAAATGCATCTTCTTTTAACACACATTTGCTTCCATCGCTCAACTCATAGTATTTACTCTCAGTTAAATTCAATAATTGGCATTTCCTGAGAAAACTACAACATTGAGTATTATATTAACAATACTTCTCGGTAACACTTTATAATACCTACACACGATTGACTATATATTAACCGTTTATTACCCATTTATAAATGAGTTGTTCATTATGTATTAACCATTTGTTACCTATTTGTTAATGTCTTGTAAAGGTTCATACTAGTGTAAATGTAAAATTGGATTATTTTTAACCAACAGGTGCAGTGTTTACAACTGTTTGTTTGTTTACCTGTAAAGCAGATATACAAACACTGCACCTGTTGGTTAAAAATAATCTAATTTTACATTTATCTTTGCAAGACACAAGTATGAACCTTTACAAGACATTAACAAATAGGAAATAAATGGTTAATACATAATGAACCATTTATAAATGTGTAATAAATGGTTAATACATAGTCAATTGTCTGTAGGTATTATAAAGTGTTACCTACTTCTCAATAAACAGGTAACACATTTCCAGAGAGCATATACTGTGTCCTTAATGTTTCCCCCTTTTCTTTTTTTAAAGAAGAGAACCTTGTTTCTGGCTTATTCAGCACATACAGTAGAAAGCACAAGTCAGCTCTTACTTATCAAATTGCTTGTCAAATTCACAAAAGAGAGCTGGGAGACCGCTGTAGGACAGAGTGATATGTAAGGAGTGGGCTTGTTCTTTAAAGTCGCTAGAGAGAAAAAAGGTCGGCTTCAAAATAAAGCAGTGGGATTGGCATATAATGGATGGAGTGTTACACACCTGCATGAGTTACTGACTGGAAAGAATGTGAACCTTTTTATATCTGTCATCTTTTTATTCTCTGAACTGAGAGGTTCATTATTTTAGATGAGAGTATTGGTTTTATTTATTTTATTTGTTTTTTTTACCTTGTATTGTTCAGGAAAATGAATATGATGTTGGTTTCGGAAGTTGAGCTGGACTTTTTTTATGTAGATTTGGAGGCAGTTTGTTGACATGGTTAATGGAAGTGGATAGAAGTGACTGGAGTGAAGCTCTGGTCTGAAGTTTGATGGCGGTGTGTGTGTGTGTGTGTGTGTGTGTGTGTGTGTGTGTGATAGCTTTAAGCAGTGTATTTATGCTGTTTTATGTCATGCACCCAATTTCAAAACTGCATGCGTTACTGCCTGTGTGTGTGTGTGTGTGTGTGTGTGTGTGTGTTTGTACATGCATATACACCTGTACATACACTATGTGATTTAAACCAGCATGCAATTGTTTTTCTTTCTTCTTCGACACATATTAAAGTGATAATTTTCTGGTTTTGATGAAGAAGCCAGTGACTACTCCCCCTGTTAAACTACTTGACAAATTCTATCCACTTTATCTTTGAGTATTTGTGCATCGAAGCTCTCAAAGATCTTTCTTTTGCATGAATTGTCAACACATGCACCACACTAAAGTGGACATAATGATTTGGAAAAAAATGTGTGTGTTTGAAATTTGGACATGTAAAATACTATTGAAGAGGTTAAATAAAGACATGAATGAAATGATTGAAATTCATTAACACTGATGGTCAGATATTTTGTCTTATAGAGGTGTTTTAATAAAAAAAATCAAATGAATAAATAAATGAACAGTTTTTTTTTAGTTTAGGGAAAGGTCATGGTTAGAGATGAGTAAATAAAGAATCACAATCTGTAGTGTGGCTTGAAACCAATTAGTTTCTTTTAAATCAGTTTTGTCTTTTAACAGAAACGCTTTAATTTACATCAGAGTTGGTCAAAGTACTCACATTCTGTGAGTATGTGAGTACTTACAGAAGTACTTCATTAGTACATTCAGTAGAAATACAGCTACTGGTGTGAAAAAATACTGATTCAACTGCTTTACTGAAGTAATATTCAAAAGTACTACTCAATTGTAATAAAGTAAAACAGTTTTTTTTTGCTATGGATGAAATAATATTGATTTAAGCAGGAAAAAGTGATAACATTTAAAAAAAATATCCAAATAAAAAGCCTTTAAAAGTGAGTTACTGTGTAGATGATGAGTTTTAGTGGGTATGAACAGTACGGACATTTAGGAAAAATTCAAAAGTCATAAATAGGAGATTATAAAAAACACTTGGAGATAAAATAATCTAAATCGAGAGACGAAAAGTGACAATTCTGAGAAAAGAAATTGATAATTATGAAATAAAGTCAGTGCTGACTCGTTCTGAATAGATGGTTTAGTTTAAAAATTCACAAAAATTCAAGATGTTTTTTGGTGTTATTTTACTCATATTTTTATTGATGAAACTGAGGTACAGGTGTCAAAAAGCAACTGATTTTAGAAAAAGAAAAAGGCCAAACTACTGGAATAAAATTACAACACTAGTCATTTATTCCTTTTTTTTTTTTTTTTTCTTTAAACTTCATTTTGTTTTTTGGACATTTTTTTCATGTTATTTGTTATTTTCTGATTATTTATTAGTTTCTGTTGATGTTGCTTATTTTTATTTCTCCATTTTGATCATTAATTTAATCATTTTTCTTCAATTGTGTTCTGTTAGTCTCTTACTTTGTTCATGTTACGTATTACTTTGTTAGTTTAATATTCATTTTTGTTCATTTTACTGATCACTTTGGCAGTTTTTGTTCATTTTGTTACTTATTTTACCTTATTTTACTGTAGAATTGCTTAACTCTCAGGTGTTAAAGGGTTAAAAAATGAAGATAGAATTAAAAAAAAAAAATGCAATCACCATGTAGAAAAAGTGGGGAAAAATCAGTATAAGTTGGATTTTAATCACTCTCTCTGCTGTATCTTCCAATCTCATTTCTTTTTGCACATATGGTTTCCCAATATAGACTCACAGCAGCAACCCAGAAGTCATATACATACATAAAACCGCATATATATATATATATATATATATATATATATATATATATATATATATACACACACACACATAAAGATGCAACAGCGGGAGATCGTCACAGGCTTCTTTTGTTGAGTGCTTTTAAAAACCTTGCTTTTCTTTCTACAGCTTCTGCCTCTGCTACAGTGATCATTGCCAGTGTTAAAGTAATATGCCTGTGATATGTATAATTGATGTAACTATATCCACTGTTTCAAAGAGCTTTATGTCTTTTGATCCTAAGAGGTTTATCCTCCAAGTTAAGTCTTCATTTTCTGCAGAGAACTAATATTTTTTAGCTTTTTTTCTTTTTTTTTAAGTCCCTCTTTTCTTGTTTTCTTAATGAACTCATATACAGTAAATTCCTACTGTAATGATATGAAGTGGACATGTGGTACTGTTTACCCTGTCTCCTTGTCAGATTTTTCACCCCAAAAAAAAAAAAAAAAAAAAAAAAAAAAGGGGCTCTAGAAACATTAAATTATTGATGTTTTCTTATCTTTTGAGAGCATCTTTTGAAAGCTGTGTGTGTTCTTGATCACCCTGTTTTCCTCCATCTTCTCCTTCTTGGTCCTTATAGGTCCCCTTACAAAGAAACACACTGATGATTTAAGTGATAGTGACCGCACGGACGACGAAGGTATTTTTTCTCCCAACCCCCCCGATGCCAAACTGATTTGCATGACAAGGGAAACCAGACTTACCCTTTCTCCTCCAATTTTTATCTTCTTTGATTTTCTTACATTTCTTGTCCTTTTTTTGAAAGTGATGGACATTTTCTTTTTGCTCTTTACTCGTAAACTCTCTTTTTGGGCTGGATGTGTTTTGTCGTTTTCAGCTTGATGTGTAAAGTTTACATGTCTTCTACCACCTTTCTTTGATATTAATACTGTAACATAGATTCTCTGCTTGGATTTGCTGTTTCCTTTGACCTTTTTCTTTCCTTTTCTATGTTGCATCCCACCAGCAGATCAAATAACTATTAACCCTGTAGTTAGCTCTTAACACATTTTTTGCATGTTTTTTTTCTTTGTCTCATATTATAAATCGATAAATAAATAAATCGGATTGTGTTCTCAAAGGCTAACTGGCTTTCAACTATATTAACATTTAGACCTGTTATAATTTTGAGCGTCAAACCAATGAAAAACATAAAAAAAAAAATACTGGACAAAACTAGCCTATAGTGAGTCTCACCCATGGCTGCTGAAGATGTGTGGGTTGTTATCTCCCCTGGCATGGGCTCCACTCCCACAGTGCAAAGTCGGAGCTAATTTACCGCACACCACTATGTGATTCTAACTTCCTGGTCACCCACCTGCAGTGGTGGTTGGATTTAGAAAGTGACTCTAAAGCTGCCAAACTAGCAGAAATGTAATAACATAACATTTTGGATTTGTTGCGAATGTGAAATATTTGATCAAAACTAAAGCAAACTAACATTTGGATAATTGCAAGTGACATTAAATGATCATCTGCACACTCCACACAAATGCATTTTAGTGTCAGAACAGCCCATAAATGCTCTGTTACATTCTAGTCAGCTCATGTGGCATCTGTCAATAGCTCGATTTTTTATTTTTTTTATTTTATTTTTTATGTGTTTGCACAGCACATTGTAATTTACATTCTGCACCATTTTTTCGGGGTGGAGATGAAGCTGCTCTGGAGGCATGAATAAGCACATTGGTTTGACTTAAACCTCAGTCAGAATGTCAGGAACCTGTCGCAACAATTATCCTCAAAATTCATTAATTTGTTTTGTAAAAACGCTAGGTCCCTGAGAAAGTATGACAAGTATTTTTACAGATAAATTGTGCAAATACACTGAAAAATACCTCATTACTTGAAGGTTTTTAATTGTCTTTTGTCAGAAATCCCCACATAAGTGCATTACATTACTATAGCTTCATTGAAAATGTTTAGATGTAATCGGTGTTTTTCCATTACAATTATTAATCATGTTGAAATAATTTCATTTCTCCTAAAATCTTAAATATATCATGTTCACATTGCACTCAACCTTTTTACAGATATGCTTAAAGTATAGATAGAGAAGCTGATTTGTGCAAAATGTAAAAATATGACTAAATATAATTACATCATGTCATTCAGTGTAATTTTTATTCATTTTACAGATGAAATAAGAAGCTACTGTATAGAGCAGGGGTGTCCAATCCTAATCCTTCAGACTATCCTTTATGTTTTCCATGCATTCCACTTCTAACACATGTGATTCAAATGATAAGTCTATCATCCACCTCTGCAGGGGACTGATAACAACCATCAGACATGTTGGAGGAGGGAAATGTCTAAAACATACAGGATAGTAGGGTTGGACACCTCTGCTGAAGGAGGAAATAAGTAAAACAAATACTCAGAGAACGCCTAATCTGGTGCCTATTTTTGTGCCAATCTCAAGTTTCTATGACAACCTGTTCTTAAAAACTATTGGTCGTAGGTAGGTGATAACACCAAATATGAGAATTGTACAAATCTTCATTCCACATTGTTTGGTACCAATCTGAAAGTTCTATGACCCTCTGGTCTTAAGTTATAACCGATAATGTGATTTAGACCTTTTAGTTAATTGCGACCTTTGACCTTTAAAATGGATCTGATGCGCAGTAGCTATATGTATATGCCCATGTCATTTCATGGTGATATCTTAAGTTGAGTTATAGCATGATATGTCTCTGCGGACACACACACACACGGTGATTATAATAATCTATCCCAAACAATGTTAGACAAGATTAATAAACAATCCTTAATAGGACGAAGGGTCCTGTAGTCCGATGGTATATTTAAAAACATTAACATTTGTTTGACCGTTCAAGGTCAAAGGTCATGGTACCAAGTGAAAGCTCATATACTATATAATTTATCCATTCAAAAATTCATTCAAAAATCATATCAATATCTTCAACTGTGTTTTAAGTTATAGGACTTTGAAATGTAGCCCATTATAAACCAATAGGGATTTTTAACATTTCAAATAGTCCTAAAAATAAACCGCATTACCCAATTCATTGAACAAACTTTGAAGACCTTACCTCAATATATATCAAGTAATTCTGACTGATAGTTTCCGAGAGGAAGATTTTTAAATAATTGCTTATTATTATAGTTATAGTTAAATTGTAACTCAAGATGAAAAAATGTTAGTCCACATAAATCAACTGAAATATTTTTGCCTGATGAAATTCATTGAATAACTGATTTGAAAAGTGTAAAACGACTTTGAAAAGACGCCACGTTAGACACACAGGACAAATTCAACCCTCTTTCTTCTAACTACCGAAGTTTCACATCAGTCAGGTTTAAAATCATCAAACATGAACAGAGAATAGAGTATTGGACGAACCATATAATAAAGTGTTTTCATTAACTCCTGTCAACCTGAAAGACATGACATAATAATAAGGTTGATAGAGTAAAATGATTAATTTCCTGTAAAAAAAAAAAAAAAAGATACTCGCTCAGTGTATAATCTAAAAAAAAATGAAAACATTTTAACCAAATACTGAAGCGCAACTGAAATGTGTGCACCGCTCCTGCAAAGATAATTCTGCATATATTATCTTGAAAATGTACAGTACAACATAGGTACGATTCATTAAAAATACATCAAATTGCTGCACGCTTTTAAGGAATTTAATCCAACATGAGTGCAACCTGACAGCCTATAGGACTGAAATCTTAAACCGGCTTTTCTTGATATTTAAATTAAATGCTGTTTGAAAGCTCTGACAGTGTGCTAAAATTCCATTAATCCTAAGAATACAAAAAAAAAAAAAATGAACCTTCACTTAGTTGCCCATAAACAAGAAGCCCTTTGAAAATTCACATTAAGAATAAAAATGTCCTTGATAAAACCCTCAGATAGAGTTGTATCCCCTTAAGGCTGTTGCAGTGCAACTTTAATGACAGGCAGAAAGTCTTAATAAGGCACCTCTACTGTATAATGTGACGAAGTAAACAGCAATTACATCCAAATAAGACTCACAACCATCCGGATCCCTTTGATCTGTGCCATCATGCTGTTTTTTTTTTTTTTCTGGGAACGTGCGCGTGCACACACACACACACACACACACACACACACACTTGGTGAAGATTAGAAAGAGTCACACAGCTCACACAGATCTATTCAATGAAATCCCAGCAAGCTTCAAGTATTATCCTGATAAAGGATGCAGGGCAGACAACTAATCCAGTTTAATATAGAGGAAAATATGCCGGAGAACACACACACACACACACACACACACACTAACACTACACAAACACAGTCGCACACTCTGTCTATCTGAGCCAACTCCTGGGTCCAGGATTCCCCCCAAGCTGTTCTTGATGCTTTTAACCCTTGACATCTTGTCGCCCCGTAGATGTAAACCCAATAAGGATGTTCTCTAACCTTCTCCCACCTCCCACCTAGGAAATCTTGGATTTTACAATCTCTCTATAGTCAGTAAAGCTGCTGTTTGTAATCCTTTTGTGCTGGGAATAGAGATGTAAACAGGACAGTCCCCCAGAGCTACGGATTTGTTCGAAGCCCAGTTTCTTTTACGACAAATGTTGTTGGAGTGGGTTAAGAAAAGGAACACATAGAAACAACGATGTCATGAACTGTGGGAGCTACGAAACCTGGTCTATGGGACCCCAGGCTCCTTATATAAAGGATTACACTGCAATACCTGTGAGATATTAATCTTCCTATACACTATGGATATATTTCTTTGAGTGTGGAGGGCACAGGGATATAGATTTTGCTGACAGCGTGAGGACAATCCTGCAGCCAAGGAATGGCTCATAAAAGATCAACTGGGGAATGAGTTACCTTGTTCTGAGCCTTCAGCTCTAGGTGACATTTAAGTCCAAGCTCCAAGTTTGAGAAGGAGTGGGCAAAGTACATGACAACATATTCTATAATAAAATACATGTTCATTCAGATTATACATTTAAATTAGGAAATGCTTATGTCAGACTATGTTTAATTAAAATGAAATGTAACCGGCAAAAATGGCAATAGTAGTTTTTTTCCTATGGCGCAAACCGGAAAAATGCTAATGTGAAAGGGTGTGTATCGCCACCTAGTGTCTGGGAGTGGAACAATAATTTTTTGATTCTCTTGCTGTAATGTTGGCTTGCATGTAAACACAGACTTCTGGGAAACCCATTAATGCCAATAGCTGGACTTAGATGTGTATGTAAACACACTGATCAATTCATCAGTAAAACCCATGGAGCGGTTACTGCAATAGAATGTCATTAAATGAAATAAAATAAAAAAATATGGAAATTGGAATACATTTACATTTGAAGGAAAAGCCTCTGAAGGAAACCGAAACCCCCCCGACACATAAATACTGTGTACATTATTGTACGTAAATACGTCATGTACGTAGTATCCCATTGGCTATGAGGGAGCTACCCATGATGCTTTTGGTGACCCTTTGACCCTCATTCATCACAGAGTTCTAACCATACACATGTAAAGGACAGAGCCCAGTCAGTCCCCCAGAGCGCCCCCCCTTAACACTCCATTACAACACACACCCACCCCGAGCCCAAAAAAAGTGACTCTATCCACCAACAGAAGTGAAACAGAAGACAAACAAAGGGAAGAGGCAGCCATCACTCCACCAGCACGAACAAAGAACAATGTCGGAAAAACCCTTCTGAACCTCGAACCCCCCAACCCCCGAAAAAAATGTCCACGAACCGTGAAAGTGACAAAATAATAACAATGGTACAAAAATGACCCACATGTCTGGTTCATTTGAATGGTTTAATGTTCAGTCAGTGAAGACACATTTAGATGAATAAATTACATCTAAAATCTAAATCTACATTTTCTTTCACTTTTAAAACATATATCATACAAAATTGGTACATTTTTATCATTTTTAAAGTGTTCGAGGGGTACAGTAGTATATGGGGCCTTGGAACGAATCAGGTGTCTTACATGTAAAATGCGACTTTATTTACGAACAATTCACGATAAGAATTAATTTTGTAAATAGAGGTACCACTGTGTGTGTGTGTGTGTGTTTATGTATGTATATAATTTTTCAAATGTGTAAAATCTTAGCAATATTCTATTTAAAATCATTACTCTGGCTTTTTATGTAAATTTTGTCACAGAGTGCATTGTGGGAAAGTGGTTTATCAAGACAAGAAAACAAGCCAGACTGACACAACGTAAAATTACCCAGTCCACCAGGGTTTGTTTAAAAGAATGAGTCTAGTCAGTGGATGGAGCTAAAGGCCATTTGTGTTCTCACCAAGAGACAAGTAAATTACTGCTGCATGAAATTCTCTCTCCCACAATGCACTTGTCGAATCTGTGAGAAAGCACTTTTGCTTCTCAGAATGCACTTCACAAAAAATTTCAACAAATTTCAACGATTTATGTGAACAGACTTTATTTATGAGGAAAGTGATTCAGGTGCATGAGCACAAAAAGTAATTAAATAGCATATCACTGGGGTTATGCAAATGTGGAAAAAACAAAAACAAAAAAACGGTGATGACAATCATCCAATGCTTTAAATAAGTCCACATTTTAACACCCAGAAATAACGGATGAGGTTCTGCAAAATATAAATAACATTAAATGTTGATTTAAAGTACATTTACTATAAACAATGTTCACTTCATTTAGGGAGTAAAAAAAAAGAATACTTCATTTTGCAATAAAGATTGGCAGCTACAAAATGAAAATACAGAAAAATCTGTTTAATTAAAACCAATAACATAAAAAAAAAAATAAGCTCTCGTTAAAATATTTCTTTTTTTTTTTTCTCAGTTTCAAACGACCAAATTAACCTGATACAGCTGAAGTGTCTGGTGTTAATCAAAGTCCTTGAATGATTTTCTCTCCGTCAAACTGAAAGTATGATATTAAAGATAGAAATGTAAGAATGTGAGGTTAAGCACATTGATCATTATGCTGTCTAGTAAATATAACACTGGAAATAATGAGTGACCTCTGCTTTTTAATTGGGTCTCACCTTTGGGTCCCTTGCTTCCTGTTACTTTTAGCTCAGGATCCCCATAGCTTTGGGTTGACGTCAGGATGGGAAGAAAAAAAAAAGTGACTTATGTCTGTTGGCTTTTTAAGTTCCTGCCAGCACTGTGAGAGGATACTGAAGTTGTTGCAACAGCCCCGGGCCATCTCTGAGGATTTACTGTGTGATGCCTAAAGCACCTGAATGTCTTTGATCATAACCTCATGCTCATGGAAGCAATGATCTGCTCCATGTTGGCATAGTACCTATCCTCTGACATACTCACTAAACCGTACTCACCCAGGGAACACCAAATTGTTGAGTCACTACAAGATTGCATCTCATTTTTGTTCATCTGAAAACATGCTTTCATCTTGCTTCTAGCTCCAAGGAAAACTGTTGGAAGGCAGTTGGATATTGAAGTTATACCTTAAAATCGGTCCTTCTCAAATTCGGTCCCCATGGGCCAGTGTCCTGCATGTTTTAGATAGTCTTCTTCTTTAAAAAAAAAAAAATTAAATTAAATAAAGTAATTAATTAAAAATGAAATCACAAAAATGTATTATTTTTAAATGAAATAAATATTTTTTTAAAATTAAATGGAAAAAATAAAACACATTTAAAACTAAAAAAATATTGCAAGACAAAAAAGAGAAAATTCCAAGGCACTCCCATATATGTGAAAAATTAAAAAGCCTTTATAACATTGGCTTTTTACAAAAACCTATAAAAGACCTCATTGACATCCAAGCCTTCACCAGGGAGAAAAAAAAAAGTTTTTAAAATCCCCTTCTCCCTTTTTTAAATGAAAAAAACATTTAAATAAAAACACATATTTAAAAAAATATTTAATTAAAAAATGAATAATTTTTAAAATTCCAAATATTTTTAAAATATATCTTTAAAATTTTTTTTAAATAAGATAAAAAAATAATTAAAATAAATTTTAAAATGAATAAATACTAAATAATATATATTTTTTACATTTATATATATTTTTTAATAATACATAAATATATGTATATATATATATATATATATATATATATATATATATATATATATATATATATATATATATATATATATATATATATATATATATATATATATATATATATATATATATATATATATATATATATAAATCTCTCTCTTACATCACACTTGGAAACCATTGCATCATTATCAGGATTCTCAAGTGTTTATCATTAATTGAACTAAAACATGCAGGACACTGGGCTACGAGGACTGAATTTGAGAACCACTGCCTTAAATGAACCAGAAATAAAAGGTGACATTGATATTCAAACAATCATATAAATATTGCATCTTCCAGTAATCACCTCAAACAGACCATTAACTCACTCCATGCAGAAGTTTGATGAAATGAGTTAAAATTTGCCATCAGCTGAATGAGGATTAATTGATAGGTTAGTTTGAATGAATAGAGACCGGAGTTTGGAGGCTTTTTGGCTCGGCATATTGCAGCGGCAGCCAATGGAGGATGCCAGGAAACCATACTGAGAGCAAGCTGGATTGCATAAACTCAAAACCTCAAGGTACAACGTGTTCAGTACACACTTGGGCTTGTTTTCCGCTAGTAAATCCAGGTAAATTCAGATAAATCCATCAAATTCTCAAACACTGCCAAGACAGCTTTATTCTCACCTTACCTTCTCATTTTTGCTGACCTTCAGAGCTGAACAAAACCACAGCTACAGAAAATGCATCTGGCTGCAGCGGGAATTAATTTATATGTTCATGTGCGATCAAATACACATTATACTATACACTATATAGTCTTAAGTGAATATGGGAGATATACAATGGAAATGGACATAGCTTGATATATAGGAATTTTATCATGAAAAAACGTCTGATTGGTGACATAATAATATGTAAGTGGAAAAGAAATCTTGCATAAAGCCAATATAATATTCACATTAAAATAAAATGTGTCTTAGACCATTAGAAGCAATGGTGAGGGGTATATCCTTGAATGTTCTCAGACAGCTATGATGTCATGATATGATGTATCCCCAGGTCATGACCTTTCATTTACACTTGATTTGAACCCAGACAAACATGTTCCAGACGTATGAACAAAAGAGTGTTTGATTAAAAATTTTAAGCACCCCTTCTGGCCAGTTGAGAAATGGTGAATCATCCAAAATTGAAGTGATTGTTCCTCTCCGTGATATTCATTGAGATTGCTGTGGCAGTCATTTTAGTTCAGGATTCATGTACAGACCAATATTACCAAGAGTAAAATAACTTAATAATAAGCTAAAAGAAAATAACTACATAATAATGACTTCTTCTTGGTTTCAGATGGGAAAAAAATATGACATTATGCCTATAAATGACAATTTCAAATCTAGTTTTTAAGTGGAAAAAAATAACATTCAATTCTGAAAATACTTACATTTACAAACTATCCTCAAACAATACAATGGGAATAACCGAAACAAACATTAAGCATAATTTTAACAATTTTCACCCTCTTACTAGGTGTTCAGTGTCTTTGTAGAGGCACAATATTGTTAAAATTGCACTTATTTTTCTTAAGAAACGTCAGTATTTTCAGCTTCACCTCTGTAGTTGTTTGGAGAGTAAATCTTTTTTCATACTTTCACAGTTTTGCACTAAAACAGACAAAAATGCAATTGTCATTATTTACATACTATTATGCTATTACTTTACTGGTCTGACCCACTTAACATCAATAAGACTAAATGTGAATTTGAAAGAAAATGAGCTTGAGGTGGTCCATCTTTAATTTTTTTCCTCTGTTAATTAGATGTTAATGTCAGCCTTGTATGGCAGTCTGCTAAACACATAACGAGTTTCTAAATCTGTTGCAGATCCTACGCATGAAGATTAAAAAACAGCCACTGGAAAATTTTGACTGTGCTGTGTTTAATGGCTTCCAATAATCTCAACACACATAAGGATTTGTCCCACCACTGACCTCAATCTTTTGTGATCAAATGATCTAAAAAACAAAACAAAACAAAGAATAAACATACAAACGGACAGAAAATTCAACATGGAAGAGTACGTACGAGGCGAGGGGATGCTAGTGTTCTTGAGCACAACGTAGCAGAGATGTTGAAGAGACATTCTTAAACTTCCCACAGCTCCACAATACAACCTTTTATTTCTGAGGTCCACTCCAGTTTATGTTTCAATTGACTACATTCTGAAAGAAATATATATATATATATATATATATATATATATATATATATATATATATATATATATATCTATATGTATGTAAAATATAAAGACATGTATTTGTGAGAAGAAAGGTCACATTGTCCTTCTGTGTGTGTCGAATCTATCAAGTTTGGAAGATAAGCAAGAGTGAATGTTCTGTTGTTATGACTATATGAGGAGACAGCAATGAGCCCTGACGTCAAATGACGTCAGGGAACTGGTTAGAGCAGGTTTAGTGTGGGGGACTAGTATCTGAAAATGGACTATAAAGGATACATGCATGTCAAAATAAACTGAGCCTTTTTCCTACTCAACTTCTGGTGGTGACATCTTTGATCCATGACGAAAATCCACAACAATTCATTTCGACATTGTAATTGATGAGGTAATGAATCATCAACTTTCCCCATACGCAAGAAGATTTTTGGTCTTAAAAATATTGAATACGTTTACTATTTATGATTGTGTGTTCTGACGCATTTTATTAGTACGACCAATTCAGTCTTAACATACCTCAGAGTACAGGATAATTTGATAAGAGAATCTTATAAGATTTAAAATAATACTGTACAACACAATGACATTACAGATAGGTTTTGGTGTGTTTTTAATCAATTCTTTTATATAGAATTAAAATGTGATAGTATGTTTCAACATGTCCATTTTTTGCACAAAAAATATATGTTGTATAATACAATACATATCTACTAAAATATAATCTAGCATGCCTAGATGCTAATAAATGGAAACAAACTGAATGGAATCCACTATTAGCTGATGTCATTTTACTTCTATGGCTGGAAGTCTGTGTGTCATACAAAAGGCTCCAGCAATAGTTCTTGTTCATTCCACACATCAGACATATTTTCAGGAACAAAAAATAGGGACATATTACAGTCAAGTTTACATAAAATGCACAAACAGAAATGAAAATTTTTCTCAAAATCTACCTCGTCTCGTCTACGTCATCTCCCGCTTATCCTAGTCCGGGTCATGGGGGCAGCAGCTTCAGCAAAGCAGCCCAAGCTTCCTTCACCCAACCTACCTCAGCCAGGACCTCCAGGGTAATCCCGAGGCATTCCCAGGCCAGCCGATATATATAATCGGCCCCAAGGTCTCCTCCCAAATGGACATGCCCGGGACACCTCCCCAGGGAGGCGTCCAGGGGGCATCCTCACTAGATGTCCGAGCCACCTCAGCTGGTTCCTCTGGACATATGGAGGAGCAGCGGCTCTACTCCGAGCCCCTCCCAAACGTCCGAGCTTCTCACCCTATCTCTAAGGCTGAGCCCGGCCACCCTGCAAAGGAAACTCACTTTGGCCGCTTGTATCCGTGATCTCATTCTTTCGGTCATGACCATAGGTGAGATTCGGAACATAGATCGACTGGTAAATCGAGAGCTTCACCTTATGGCTTAGCTCCTTCTTCACCACAACGGATCGGGTTAGCACCTGCAGTACTGTGAATCAGTGTTGTACCTGAACGCTATCATATTTTTGACGAATGTGAACGACTTGTTCACTTTTGCCAAATGAACAGCAAGTTGTGAACGCTGTTATTCTGGCATTTATTGAACTGTGCTCTTATGTAGTTCATATTTCGTTCTCATCACGTTGTAATTATTGAGTCCTATAAGGAATAAAATGGGATCAAAACACAGCATTATCATAGATGTCATTTTTGTATTATTCTGAAAAAATTTTGGCAACATAATGTTGTGGAATAGCCAATGAGAAGCGTTGTGGGCGGGGCAGAGAGAGAGAGAGAGAGAGAGAGAGAGAGAGTTTTTGGGAGCAGAGAAAAAGAGTTAAATGTTAAAGAGTTAAGTGTGACCGGTGACCGGAGCAGGTGTTGTCCCGTTCTTGGAAATAAACATTGAAAACATAACTCACTGAAACCGCTCCTTGTGTTCTAAGAACTCGCAGAGGGAAGTTAAGGTACTTACTTCGGCCCTGGAGGGGCAGCATTTTCCCCTGATTTCCTGACTACGGTCAGGATAACGTCAGGAACGGTTAATAATAAGTTTACAATAATAACAGAAAAAAAGAACGAAAAAGTTCATTTTGGGATCCATGAACTTCTAGTTACTAATTTGGAAGAATGAACGATGAACTGAACTAATTCATATTGAGTAACTTGAACTGAACTTTGAACTAGTTCCTAATCAAGGTGAACTTTCCCAACACTGCTGTGAATGCCGTCCCAATCCGCCTGTCAACATCCCGCTCCATCCTTCCGTCACTTGTGAATAAGATCCAAAGGTACTTAAACTCCTCCACCTGAGGCAAAAATCTACCTTTATAAGACTAGAAAAACAACTGCAATTTTGAAATCCTCATCAAATTGTAGTTACATGTCACATGATATGTAAAAAAAAAAAATGGACAGCTTTTTGGTTATGCTGCTTTTAGCTGGAAAGGGGGAATTAAAGCAAATATTTAAATAATATACAGATAACAGCTAAATGTTGTGAAATAAACCCATTTTGTAGCATGTTAGGGTTTATCCTGTACTTACTTTACATTCTGCCATAATCATCCTCATCATTAACAGGATTGTCACCGGGATTAGCATTAGCATCCTCACTGTCATGGTGATTTGTTTTATCATTCTGATATACCATGCTGCCATCATAATCATCATCTATATCATCTGTATTATGATCATCACAAACAATTTACATCATTACCAACATCACCACTGTGGCATTCACTGTCATCGTTAGACTTGTCATGATTTAGCTTCGTATCATTTCATCATCACCGTATCTGTCGAAAAAAAAAAAAAAACAGCCATATTATTTTTGACACCGACATCCGCATTGTCATGACACATTCACCCATGCCAGTACAATTATTACTGTCTATCATTTGTTTCATGTATCATTTCTCTCCTACATAGTACACATGTCTCACCACATGCAAACACAGACACATTGTAGTGACAACACCCTGACCTTATTTGTCAGGAGATTCTGGAAGCCTTCCAAAGGAGAGTTATGATGTGGTGCTTCATTGTAATCACTGCCTGCTGTGACAGAAGAACAAAAAAAAAACAAAAACACACATACACACAAAATACTACAAAGGATATATAATGACAGACGTGATGTAATGAGCATTAAGAGAAAGTGAGTAAAAGGACAAACACATCAGTGACTCACATATAAATACAGCTGCGTTTTTACCTTGGTGTATTACGTTTTAATTTCCTGCCAGAAATGTGCTTCCTTTAGCCTTTTTCCATTTGCCATTTCACTATTTGTAGAGCTGGATCTATTTTATATTCTTCACGGGAACCCTTTAATATTACATTCCTCTTAGAAATGTCTTCCCTGTTTCTCCCTCTACTCGAAACATAGAAGAAATTTGCAGAATTTGTGGTTGGATCAGCGTACATTAACACCACTTTTACACATGTAAAAGCGATAATTAAGTTACCTTATTTTCCCTTAGATGTTTACATTATTCTGTCAAACCTTTAGATGTGGAGTACTTAAAACACCTTGCAGAAAACTTTCTTTTTGCCTTTGTTGCTTCCCTTTACAAATTAATATATATATTTTTTTCCTTTATTATTCTCATGTCTTCCCTGTTTTAATTTTTAATTCCCCATAGACTCACTGATCTCTCTCTGGACCTCAGTCCCTGAGTGCTAAAACATCAGTGGGATAAACGATGTGCGCCGCTGCATATACTGATGGAGATAGTTAGCAAGCAAGATGAAACGCTTCATCTCTGGGATACAGAAGATGAAAGTAAAACCTTGTTTTGAACGAGGTTGCTGTATGTTGTTAGATCTCTGAGTCTTCTAATCCTTTTTTTTTTTTTCCCTTCACAACCCAGGCCAGATTTGATATACAGTAGTACGTCAGGAGATACAAATGTACAATACTCAATCCCATATTTCACTCACAGCCAAATAGAAGACATTTTAACATGGATCACTCTGCAGGTGACTGTAGATCCCATTCACTCTTCATATTGATCTGCAGTTTGTGCCATTAGACTAATATCACACATTTGAGACATGCGCTGTCTCAAACCTGTGAAAGGTATTGCTTGTCTTGCAGTCAGTGGCAAAATCCTTTTTTTTTTTTTTTTTTTTAATCCCATTTGGATGTGATTATTTCTATGTCCTTTGGTGTTTCATTTCATTATTTAATTTTTTTATTCATACATATTAAAAGAACCATGTGTGAAAGTGTGATTTACATTCTATGAAATGGGACACCCCAGCTTTATCAGAGGGGCCCAGGCACAAAAAGAAATTAAAAACTAACATGTAACAACTAGAAAAGAACTCTGAGAGCTCAAACCTCCACCAAGGCAGACACACCCCCCCCCCTTTGAATGAAGAGAGGTCCACCAAGGAGGTTATGTTTTTGCCAGAGTTTGTCCGTCTGTCAGCAACATTGCTCAAAACTGTATGGATGGATTTTGATAAGATTTTCGGGATGTGTTGGGACTGTCACAAGGTACAAATTATTACATTTTGGTGGTGATCCCAAAGTGATCCTGGATTGTGGATCACTTTGAAATGGAGAAGACATTTCAAAGTGATCCAGGATCTCTTCCGGATTCCTTGTGACATTCCCAACACATCCTGAAAATGGCATCAAAATCCATCCATAACTTTTTGAATAATGTTGCTGACAGACAGACAGACAGACAGACAGGCAGACAGACAGATGGACATCCTTGGCCGAGGTAATAATGCAACACATGTTCAGTATTCTGAATGTATAATGTTGCACTGTTTTATCAGAGTCCATGAGTCACTTTCAGCTGTCATTTTAGCACAGAGGAAACGGATGGGGTTAATAATATCTGCACTAGCTAATGTTAGACTGTCAACTTAGTAATGTTTGCTCTCACTGCATCTTCCACACTTGCTGGTGACAGATTGGAAATGACAAATTATCATACCAGGAGCTTAAAATTATCGTATTTTCAGGAAAATTGTCGTTCTTACCCGATGTGAGGTTGGTCAGGGCCATTTACTTCAGACTGTGCATGGTACAGCTCAGTCATAAGGCAGTTTTATCTTCAAATAAACTAACACAACTGTTGGGGGAAAAAAAACAAAACTGTAGGTGGCAGAACAGCGCCACCACCTGTGCAAATGTACAGGATCAGCCGCTGCACTGAACAGCCCAGAATATGATTTTAACCATCTTCTGAATTAACCTGCTGTATCATAAATATTCTGAGATTTATTCTTTTTATTAATTAGAAATACACACCAATCCATTAAATGACTTTTTTTTTTTTACAGTTTTATTTTGTTCAGAACACACTGAAGATGCACCTGGTTTTCATTTTTGATTTATACAAACACGTTATTTCAGCTGCTGAAATCTTACATTTTTGTTCATATTTCATGTTGCACTGCTACATCGTGTGTCACTCGTGCTATGCGGTGCTGTGATTGGTTATAAAGTTAGATGCAGTGCAAGAAATATTCGGTTAGTGTTTCATAATAACCGTATTTTAAATGGGATCAAATTATCGGACATATTGATCATACAGAGGGTGAATTATTGTACAAATATTATTATCATATATCTGGCAACACTGTCCAAACTGGATCTTAGTGGATCCTACTGATATTACATATTGTTTATTCTTTATTTTTTTTTTACTGAGGATCCACATTAGCCAACGCACAAACACCAGGATAGTCTTCCTGAGGTTCTTTATTAAAAAAAAAAAAAAAAAAGAAAAAGTGGTGCCAGGCACAACAAACTCAACATTTGACCTGATTTTTAATGACTGTGACCTTGGCCTTTGACCTACATTCACCAACATTTAATGGGATCTATTCTGAACCACCTTCTACCTTTCCTGAAAATGTCATGGAATTTTGCTCCAGCAGTTTTTTTTTCCATAAAGTCACTTAAAAACGGACAAATGGGGAAAAAATAACTGAAGACATTACCCCTCTACCCTTTCAGGGATTAAAAAAAAAAAAAAAGAAAAGGGTTCAGGGTGCAAAATCCTAAATATGGCTTCCCTAAAGTGTTCCATCTTCACACCTCTAAATATCAACTAATCCTAAATTCCAAATATTTAAACATTTTTTAGTTGTAAAGTTGTTGTATGAAGACACTCCTTTGGGCGTAGGGTGTCTATGAACCTTGGGATGGAGTTCTTATCTCCATTGTATCTGTAGTTCTAGTCAAAGGACAGAATATGAGGAAAAAAGAAACCCATATTTGACCTTATTTGACCTCTGACCTAAGACATGGCAAAAGTACCTCATTAAATTACAGATATCTTATCAATAAAATACTGGTAATCCGCATACAAACATTTGCTAGATCCTCGTATGTTCTTGTTAATGTCAATCACCCCCCCCCCCCCCCCCCCCCCATTGTCCTCTCCCAGGGGGGGTGCGATGGTGCTCGGTAGGTAACAGCCCCATTTCCTCATCATTATCCTCCTAGACACGTACAATTCTATTTCTGACATTAGTTGTTAAGTAGGGGTGGGGGTTCTGATGGAGCTTATATATGTAGAAGAGAGCCCCCCCTCCCCTCGAGACCAGGGGGCGGAGTGTGTGTAAACACAACAGACGTTACTGCTGAAGAGGAACAGGGGGGCACAGAAATAACATGCTGGTTAATAATGGTACTTATGATACAGACTAACACCCCCTCCCATTTTAGTCTCGATGCCCCCCTCTCTGATTTCGCATTCCAAAATCCCCCCCAGTACTATCCCAATAATAAGAGAAACCCCAGTGTAAATTCTTAACCATAACTACAGTAGAGCTGTCAAAAATAAAAAAGCATTATGCAGACAGCACACCTTGGCATTTACTACTTTTTTTTTTCTAATCCCAGAGGTTGCAACTTGATTTAGATGCCCTTAAACAACCCCAAATTATTGCTAACAATAAGAGGAATGATGGACCCTTCAGAGGAGTGAGATGAAAAAAAAAGAACGAGAGAAAAAAAATATGGTTATAGCCAGGAGTTCTCCATAAATGTTTTGCCTCAAGTGTCAAATGTTCAATAATCTAAGAGTGAATTGCAGCCCTCAGGGAGTATAGCATCCATAAGCATGCCAAGGATGTCATAAAATGATCATCACAGGAAAAAAATAAGAAAATAAAAGCATCTCTGAAACTGTCCTCCAACTTAATTGGCAAGTGGATTACATTTTTCGTTTAGTTTTTTATTTTTTTTTTCTCTTCCACGAAGCAGCCATTCATGCAAAGATGTGCAACGTTAGCTACATGCTGACGCTTAAACTTGTGGAACAGAGCAAGCATTTTCAGATGGGAAAGCCTTTGAAAGACCGTGCATATTTAATAATGAGATTCACCAGTAACCTGCTGTGGTGCACACTTTAAATTAAAATTAAAGTCTTGATTCACGCAACCTATTCATCATACAGTCATTCAGCTGGAAAGACATCAACGCCTTGTAACAGAGCTCTAGTCGACAAACAGCTGTATGTGTTTCATGTACCCATTCAGTTCCAACACATATGTTACCTAAATCATGTGGCCCTGTGGGAAAAAAAAAATGGTTAAAAATAAATATACCAAAAGCATCATGGGTAGCTCCCTCATAGCCAATGGGATGATACGTACAGTACGTACATGACAAATTTACGTACATTATGTAATTATGAACAGTAGTACAGTACGTACATATTCATATCTTGGGAGTTTCGTAAATTTAAATTTCTTTCATATTCAGAGGCGAAAAATTTAGGTACAGGTTTTTCGTTACTTGGATTATTTACATTAGCTGGGTCTTTCATAAGTAGAGGTACCACTGTGTACAAATACACACACACACACGCACATATACTGTATATATTTCTATGAATCCTCCAAAAAGCCTATGGAGCTCAAAACTGCTCATGCAAGGAATATGAGATTATGTTAGACAAGGCAAGGAATTTTCACAACATTGTCATGAACTCTAGGGACACACAATTGATAACCATGCAATATCCATTTCTAATAAATAAATAACAAATAAGTGGTGCTGGCACAACAAACCCTAAACCCCTTGCACACATTTGACTTAGCATTGTTAGCATGTCTTAGCATTGTTAATACACATTTTTGGTGACTGTGACCTTTAACCTATATTCACCCAAATTAAATGGGATCTCTTCTGGACCATCTTGCTTCTTTCCTGGAAACTGTTCCAGTAGTTTATGTGTAAACCTGCTTACGAACAAATAAACCAACAGACAAACCAACTCAAACAGAATACCCCTCTTCCCTTTGGGGGATGGGGTAAAAAAAGCTGTTCATATTATGTCAACCAAAGTCTGTGCAATTACACAAATAACAAGAGTATAATAAAAATCCTTCAAGATCATCAAAGACAAGACTGGTGTTTGATTAAGATCTGCAAACATTGCTTTCCCTCTAAACAACTAAGAACTACTTATCTGAGTTCAGATTAAAAGTTTCAATAAAGCGCTGCATTTTCATAAAAATGTCAAACCCAATATGCCATTTTTTTATTAGATTTTTCCTTCCGATTAATTGTACAACCTCAACATAATATGACAGTTTGGATTGCAACCATTGCATGTTGACAGTCAATTGCCTGCAGGAAAATTAAAAGTCCCCACATCAAAAAAAATCCAGTTTCATTAACACCTATATGAAATTTAAAAGAAAAAAAGAAAAGGGGAGAAATGTGAGAAAAAAAAAAAAAAGTATTTTCCAATCACAGCAACCATGTCACTGCCTTCAAATGAGTAAATGAATGGTTTGACGCTTTAAACTAACAAGGTCTCCATATTAAAAAGAAGCCAGTGTGCCTACAAAATAATAAAAAAAAAAAAAAAAAATGAAGAAAGAAAAAAAAAAAAAAGAAAAATAAATAAATAGGTGGCCAAAAGCCCCCTACAGAAGTGAAATTGCATCTCTGGCTGTCATCTTTAATCTGTCATCTAATCATTCCCTCTGCCTTCTCCACCATCTCCTCTTCTTCCTCCCCCCTTTACTCCAGACATCAGGGAGAGTGGAAGCCCCAAACCGGTGATGGTTTTCATCCACGGGGGTTCCTACATGGAAGGAACTGGGAACATGTTTGACGGCAGCATCTTGGCCAGTTATGGGAATGTGATTGTGATAACTGTCAACTACAGACTGGGCGTCCTAGGTAAGGATCCAACCACTATCACTGTCACTCTATTTGTACTGCTGCTTCCTTCTGTCTTTATTCTTCTTGTCTTTCCTTTCCTTCTTACTTGCTTTTTCTTGTCTTTGTCATGAGTCTATGTCCTGACACTGATTGGAAACTTTGTTAATGGTGCTATGCTTTGTCCGATTTAAATCCTGAGTCGATGCCTCTGATGAATTTTCGTTGTGTTGTTTCTGTAACTTTGCTAAAACAAAGTTCTTTATTTTTTTGCATTTGCTTTTCTGTTCTGCCTGATGTGAAAAGCTAAGTTTAATGTTTATGGTGAAGCTACACGAAGTCATTCAAGACAAATTGTGATGTGTTCTTGTTGGTTCTGGTTAAGCTTTGGTCTAACATTAGCAACATATGCTCAAGTTGAGCTGGACCTAGTATCCATGAGGTTGACGATGCCGAACTAAACCTTGATTTAATGGTGATGCTATTAAATCTATTATGTTATAGTCAAAGGCTAATGGTTTCTTGGCAGTTCAACATATGGTTCCTTAGTCTGGTCCAGAAGGATCTCAGGTGGTTTATTTGAACTTGTCTCCCGTTGTCACTCTATTTGTACTGTTACTTCCTTCTGTCTTTATTCTTCTTGTCTTTCCTTTCCTTCTCACTTGCTTTTCTTTTTCTTTGTCATGAGTCTATGTGCTGACACTGATGGGAAACGGAGTCTTTCCTAATGGCGCTATGCTTTATTTAAATCCTGAGTCGATGCCTCTGAAGAATTTTCATTGTGTTGTTTCTGGACCTTGTGCCCTGTAACTTTGGTAAAGAAAGTTCTTTATTTGTTTCCCTTTACTTTTCTATTCTGCCTGACCTGAAAAGTTAAGTTTAATGTTAATGGTGAAGATACCCCAAGTCATTCAAGACAAATGATGATGTGTTCTCGTTGGTTCTGGTTAAGCTTTGCTCTTACATTAGCAACATGTGCACACGTTGAGCTGCACCTAGTATACATGAGGTTGACGATGCCGAACTAAAGCTTGATTTAATGGTAATGCTGTTAAATCTGTTACGTTATAGTCAAAGGCTCAAAGGTTTCTTGCCAGGTCAACATTTGGTTCCTTAGTCTGGTCCAGAAACATCTCAGCTGGTTTATTAGAACTTCTTCTTGTCTTTTCTTTCCTTTTCACTTGCTTGTACTGTTCTTTGTCATGAGTCCATGTGCTAGCGCTGATGGAAAACTGAGTCTTTCTGGGAAACAGTGGTTTTCCTAATGGCACCATGCTTTGAGTCGATGCCTTAGAGGACTTGTGTCGTTTTTGGACCTTATGCAACGTAACTTTGGTCAACTTTACTCTAACATTGACAACATGTGCTCAAGTTGAGTTGTGACTAGTATTCTATTATAGATGATGCAGAACTAAACCTTGGTTTAACGGTAATGCTATTAAATCTATTATGTTATAGTTAAAGTCTAATGGTTTCTTGGTAGTTCAACATATGGTTCCTCAGTTTTGGTTCAGAAGAATCTCAGGCGGTTTATTTGAACTTGACTCCCTCACTCTTTCAAGCTGCATTTCCGTCAGATTTTTTTGTCTTTCTTTATTTTTTGGCTGTTCTTTCTGCTCCATTGGGTTCTGTATTCCAATTGTCAGATTTTATTTCATCCTAAATAACAGCCTATGATCAAGAATAATCTAATATGTGTTACCTTTCTCTTTTCCCCCCCTGAGCTTTCTGCAGTTTCTAAAGTTCCCACCTCACCTCATTTATATTTTTCCTTCCTATGTCCTTTGTTTTGGTGGTTCGTTGTGCTGACGTTGGTAGTATTCTCAGAATTAATCTCTGGGTCAATAGTTTCTCATTGATTTCCCCATTTTGTTCTTTGCTCTGTTAGTCAGATTATAATACTGGGCCTAGATAAGAAGTGGTGTTCCAGAAGATTTTAAAGCTTTTTCTGTTTATTGAAGCATTTTGTTTTGCTACTATTGACTGATTTTGCATCTCTGCCTGATATCTGGTATCTACATTCCTAAATCTTTTTGTAGTGTTTTTAGTTTTCGGTGCTGCCTTTGCCAATCCAGGAATGGAATAATGAAGCTTTGACTATTATTTCTGCTATGTTCCATGGGGAAAAAAGGGGCAAATTCATCTTTATAGAAGAGCATTTAATCTTTAAACACAATTAGATCTAGATATTTTTTCTTAGCTCTTTCAGAAACATCCGTTCAATTTACCAACGTAAATTAAATTTTCTTTTTCTTTTTCATTTTTAGATTAATAGATATTTGTATTTGCTATGTCATTGTTTGTTGGTGCTGTTCTTTGTCAATCTAGGAGGGTTTGGCCTTTGTTTTGCTGTGTGCAAGGTCAAAGGGAAAATCGACTTTATAAACTAGTATTTAATCAGTTACACATTTTGTGAAGGGGTGGGATTTGATGAGTTTTACTTCCTCCCACTCCCTTTCGAATGTGTTATAGAATTGTATGACAAATCTGACTGCTATGTCATTTATTTATTTATGTCTCTGTTTGTTTTTCTTTACTCTGTGACACAAACTATTTTCACCATCTGTTTGGGAGATTTGATGACATATTCTTGCAAACAGTTGATCTTCCAGAAGGATTTCTAGTTCATTCATTATTCATTCTGATGTTTTCTCTGTGACATCAGTTGAGTTTGCATCTTTCCCCGATATCTTCTCTTGTTGTTGCTTGTATTTAATGTTATTATATTTATTATAATATTATTATGAGGTCTTTGCCATGGACCACGTCCGGCGCAAGGCCTATGGAGTTTGTTGTGATCGCAAGGGACAAATCCTTTTGAGCTCAAATTTGACTCCCTGAACATGCACGAAAACTCACCAAATTTTGCGCACACTCCAGAAGTGTGAAAAATTGCGAGTAAATCTAGTTTCATAAAAGTAAAGAAATGTGTCGACAGCGCCCCCTTGAAAAATTAAATATATTTAATTGGCCAGATCACGCCCAGTGAAGTTAAAGCTGGGAGAATTCGTACACATGTTCATCATATGACAACGACCAAAAAACCTTACGATGGCCACGTCCGTAAACCAACAGGAAGTCTGCCATCTTGGATTGAAATTTCAAAAATTCTGAGTCATGGTTTTCGTTGTCTTTGTATTTTAAGAAACTCCTGCTTTGGCCGTTGGGTCTAGTGAGCTCAAAATCAGTGAACACGATCTAGACAAGTGGGACATCAAAAGTTATAAAAATATTTTGGAAAAGTTGCAAATTTGCTACGTTTTGGGGAAAAATGACCACTACATGAATTGCTTCAGCTCAGACATACAAACACCGATTTGGCTGAAATTTGACTTGGACATCTATCTCCCAGTCCTATACTTGATTATCAATCAAACTTGTGATTTTGCTCTCTAGCGCCCCCTACAAATTCACCTTTACTAAAATGGCTGTAGTTCAGACATACAAACACCGATTTGACTCAGTTGTCAGTCTCATAGTTCTATAGCCATTCACCACACAACGTCACTCTCTAGCGCCCCCTACATATTTATATCAAAGTGTGGGTTTCTGGCAGAATACCGCATCCTGCCCATGGTACGATGTCGTCTCACTGTCGGCGGTCGCGAGGGATGGCTAATTCTTTTCCCATTCGGCAGGTGTCTCTTTGTTGATGCTGTTTTATGTTGATCTGGGATTTGATATCATTGCATGATATTATATTTTTAAGGTCAAAGGCAACACAGATTTAATATTATAACACATAATCTTCAATTGGGCCTTTTCACCATGTGCAGGGAAGATTATCTGCTTATCGACTGCTTCCTGATCTTCGGTTGGTTAATGTAATAGCTAATGTAACAGGGATGTTTAATATGAACACTGCGTTTTCACACCCAACTGTTTACCATTTTTCCTGTTCTGTAACACACGAGTTGAAATTGCGGCTTTTTTTTTTTTTAGTTGACAACACTCTTTCGGATTTTTAATGTGCCTCCTGTTGCCTTGCTCATATCTGGTGTCATTTAATCCACTGTGGCGCTGTCTCCTCTAATTTGGACTCAGTTCTAGCTTTCCGTCTCTCTCTCTTTCCTATCTCTGCTTCCATCCTCCTCAATTTCATCTCCCCTCATCAGTGTAATTCTTAAGTCTTCTCCCCTGTGTTGAGATGTCACTGCTTTACCCAGAGGGCAGGTATATATTGTGACACATGATGGAAACAAAGGCTCACTGCCTCTGTTCCTAAATGAGATTATGCTGTCATTTGTTTGGGTTGAAGGTACATATTTCATTTCCATGTTGTCGCGGTTACTGGTATTTTTTCTCCTTGCCTTCCTTATTAAAGTTTACGAGAAAATATATAAGCAAATATCCGCCTTTCACTCAACTAAAATACCATTTGGCTCTGTGTGTGCGTGGGTGTGTGCGCATATACAATATGTGTCAGATGCTGAAACAGATGACTGTAAAGGCCTTGAGATTCAAAGAGCATTAATGATCTCTGCGGGTGGTCTGTCTTTTTTCTCTGTTTGCTCATCAGTTATTCAGAACACATTTTACATGAATTATTTTCATGTAAACTGCAGGTTCCAACTAGCGGTAAAAAAAAGAAAAAAAAGCTTGATCTTTTGGTGCAAGTAGTAATAATATGAAATTATTTTCCCAGAATTTTATGAAAGAGAAACTAAAATAGAATATTTTCCTGACCCAAAGACATTGTATCTACAGGCGTCCAAAATACCATTACAGTTTAGCTGAATGCAGCAATATAAGGTAATGTAGTGTTCACATATTAGAGCAATAACTTGCTTTTTTTCTGAATTCAGGAATACCGTGTAGTTTTTACAATGTAAATGAGGTAAATGATAGTGAGTTGGATGGCTCAATTGTGTTTCTAGTATTAAACACTAGGAAAATATTAAAATCTTACCAAGTATATTTGTCTAATTTCAACACTTACTGCAAAATAAGACATAATCACCTAAAGATGAACTTTTCAGTGAGATATAAGAACATGTTTTTAGACAATAGATCTTGAATATTTTATTTTCAGAAATCTTAGAATTGCAGATTTTTTTTCCTTGAATTAATAATTAAACGTCTTAAATTTACATCCTCCAAAAATCTGCCTCTAACAACTTTACAAACATAGTTGAAGGTGATACAATTCTGACTGCTGAAGGTATTTACATACATGTTCTAATAAATACAAATAATAAATCAAATAAAACATCACATAGTGTAAAATCAACAAATCCCAGGCAATTAAGTGTATGGAATACTAAAACAGCAATGGAAAAACAACACCAGATATATAGAAATTGAATGGGAGGGAGGGATGGAAGTTGACATGACCAACTAATTAGGGTTATGCAAATACCAATCTGTACAGGTGTGTTTTTCAAGGATTTATCCATCTTTGGTTTTGTCACACATCTGTTCCCTGAACAAGGCTTAAATCGCCGTTCGTTTCTGGGAGGCTTGACTGACTGACTAACTGACTGATTCATTGCTTTCAGATAAAAATGTCTGTCAGCCATTAGCTGGCTAGATGGACAGACAGCCCCCCTCAGCAACTTTCAAGTCCTGCCAAAAATCACAAAACAGGACATTAAACAAAGTACTCCATCACCTACACTTACCAGTCATTCACTTCTATTCAATACCCACTTCCTCCATTTCAGGGTCAGGAAAGGACTGCAGACTGTCCCAGTTTTCAAAGCGAACACACGCTGTACATGTATAGGATAGTGTTGATACCAACCCGCCGTCCAAACCCTGCGTGTGCTCTGGACTCAGGACCTTCATGCTGTGAGGCAGCAGCACTGAACTCTGAGCCAATTAATACTCAATTTACACAACATGACCTTTTCTATAGGGAAACGATTCAAGCCAGTAACATTCTGCGCTGAAGTCTGAAATGTGCAATCAAACACACTCACATCACCTTGTAGTGCTGACAGTTACTCCATTGACGAGTTTGCTAATTAACAGAAAATGGCTACAGCAGCAGTATGTATTGGAAATGATTTCCAATACACTGGTTTAACTTAACATTAACCAGGTTATTAACTACCCATTTAATAATTAATGTGACATTTTGGTCATAACTGAACTGTAGTTTACCATGTGTTTCATCAGAAACTAAAAGATGACCCCTATCACCTATGTACAGTAGATCACAGGTGTCAAACATGTGGCCCAGGGGCCAAAATCGGGCCGCCAAAACATCTGGTCTAAAGGATGAATTTGTGAAAGATAAACATTACATTGAGGATATTAACAGTCAAGGAAGTTAAAATCATTTTAGGTCATTCAATTTAAAGTGGATGTGACTAGTAAAATATTATCATAATAACTTCATAATGGAAATCAACTTAAAACTAATTTTCCTCTTTGTTTTAGTGTAAAAAAAAACTAATACAAAAAGAATAGTGTTTTACAAAAAAAATGTGAATAACCACAAATGTCTGTGGAATTTTACCAATATTCCACCTGTTACTAAATGTTATGTATTTGACAATCTAGTATGATTTGACTTTTGCTGCTAAAGATGTTGCCAATTATGAGTAAAACACTAAATACAATTCATAGAACATTTGAAATTTCACCCACTCTTCCCAAAATATAATTACATCTATTCTGGGTAAGTCTATAAACCAAAAGTGGTTTAAAATAAAGCAACAGTTTTGCTGTTATAGTGTTAATAATCAAACAAACAGCCTTTCCCTTCCTGGGTAATAGAGAAAACTGAATGTATTCTGCCTTTAAAGCACTACAAATTTTCTTAACCATTATCCTACAATTTTAACTTAAACTTGAGCATTTAAGACTTGTTTTCAGTTCAATGTAAATTATTTGACTGCTGATATAGATTATATTTTAGTGTTTTCAAATACTTTTATTCTTATCAAATTATGATATGACTGTATCATTTCTCTCTTGGCATGGACATTTTTTTAGTAACAGATCAAATTGTATTTCATGTTAAAGTAAGACAGTTCTACTTTTAGTATTTAACGCATAACAGTTATGATCTCCGGCACCATATCCAATACGACAGCTGTCAGAAAACAGCATAAAATCCGAATACATATGCACATACAGGAAAGCGAAGTATTGCATTAGCAGTACAAAGCAAAAATAAAAACAGCTGTCAAATTATTATTTTTTTTCTTAATTTGTTTTATGCATGGCAGGATCCTCACGCCCATGCATCAGCTCTCTCCCTCTGTCTGTGCTGGTGGCGTTACTGGAAACTGTATCTCTGCTGTTTAACAAGAGGTGCCGCTGTTTGCTCTCAGATTAGAATGTGTGTGTTTGTGTTTACCCCATTGGTGATGGACAAAGGCAGGCTTTACCTCTCACCAAACATATAACGGGGTTCATGTGTAATTGCATACACGTCAGAGAAACAGTAGTGCTCACATACAAGTGCAGAAGTCTGAACGGCTTCCATCCAGTGTTCAGTTAGAGTAGGAAGTCCATATGTCACATTTCATATTAAGTAACATTCTTGTCATTTAAGTTAGTATTGTAGATGATGTAAATTGTTTTCACTCTGTATAGGGTCATCTCCTATTGATAGATCTTTCTGTCTCAGCATATAATCCTCTGCTCATTCTGTATTTCTGCCACGCTTCTGTCACTCTGCCCCAGGGCAACTGTGGCTACATATGTAGTTTACCACCACAAGAGGGTGCATGTGAGAGCGAATGAATAATGGGTCACTAATGTGAAGCGCTTTGAGTGGCCAAAAAAGTGCGATATAAATCAATTATTCTTATTATTATTTCAATACCATGTATTATATAATTTATCCAGTGCAGTCATATGGTGCTTTTATAATGCATACCTTTTTCTGTGCAAAGCACTTGTGTGCAAACACACCAGTTATGACTAGATATTTATTGCCATATTAAATGCATGTGCATTTAGTGAAACTGATAATAATGGTGGATTCACCTGAGTGCTTTTTGCACTGTCTTCGTGCTCAGTGCAGTTTTAAGTCATACAAGTAATTAAATAATCTTATCAAAACCCTGCAGACTGTCATAACATTCATAAATACTCAATTATTTGCTTAATAGTCGGTCATATAAGGTCGACTTGGATAATAACCCAAGCTCCAAATATCACATAGTAAATATAGCATAAGTTTCAAGCTAGTTAATACCATATAAATAAATAACTATGTTTTTGAACCAAACTTATTAACATTTACTCTCATATTATGTTCTGTATTTTGTATTTTTAAGTGGAAAAAGTGTTTCTCATTATGTAGATGTTCATTAAAGCTCAGATTGAAGTTCAGGTTTGTGTCCAAAATCCAGAGAAACTTGAAGAAAAATATACAATATAAATCTGTAAAATATATCATTAGCTGAACATAAATTAAATGTCATTGAGCAAACACGGTGGCTTTTACTGGTGAATCAATATTGTAAATGACAGTGTTTTGACCTTCACTACAGAGCCTGTCAACATCCACATTGATCTGATGACCATGAAAAGATGATGAACAGGTATTAAACATTTTACATTAGTGAATTAACTTGGTCCCCGAAGGATGTTTGGGTATTTATGGGTTGGACTTTCCCGCCTCCTTCACTATTGTATGAATGTAGATCAATTTGTTGTAATTGTATTGATGTTTAACACCATTTCTAATGATGTGATGTCTACCTATTTATTTTTGTCTTGAATTAAGCACAAGTTAAATAAATGCATGGAATAATTATTTATACAATTAAGCAAATATATCTGCTAGTGTAACAAGTGAAAAGGATTTTAAGATTTTTTTGAAATAACATTCATCACAAATTAACTGGTCTATCTGATTTAACTTGTTTAACTGGTCTAATTGCACTAACTGGTTAACCGGTCTGATTTAACTTGTTTAACCGGTTTAACTGGTCTTACTGATCTAACTGGTTTAACTGATGTAACTGGTTTAACTGGTCTAACTGGTCTAACTGGTTTGACTGATCTAACTGGTCTGACTGATCTAACTGGTCTGACTGGTTTAAGTGGTCTAACGGGTTTAACTGGTTTAACTGGTAAGGAAATTACAACCCCCTCCCTGCACACACACACACACAAGGTGTTTTTCTTTTCTTTTTCGCCTCCATGTTGCTCGAGTTGGCCTGGAATGCTGCAGGATATTCCCGGCCTGAAATCCTGATCCAGTCCAGCCCTGCTTGTCACCTACAAATTGCTATTATGGTCTTCTTCTTAAAGACCAAATTGCTGTGTTGAGTATGTTAATACCTTCCTTCATTAATAACTCTAAACCATCTCCCAGGCTCATAATCATGTTCTCCAGACGGCCAGTTAGCCTGCACTGGATACAGTGTGCGGTTGACCTTATAGCCAGGCAGCCATCGCAGCACCTGTTCACTTGGAGATGCCGCTCTGCTGACAGAAGTCCCCACTTTCACACCAGTGATTTTTCTCCACAGCTTAGTGTATATTTGTGTCTGCGAGAGGGAGCAGGAAGCCATTAGTGGTTTTAAATATGCAGAGCTGCTGACACGAAGCTGTATTTATCGGTTCAGGGCCTTGGCTACAATGGATTTGGCCACAGGGCATGTATATAGTATGCTACTGTCAGTGTTTGTCCAAGTGTATATGAGTGTGTGTGTGTGTGTGTGTGTGTGTGTTTGCACTGGAAACATTAAGAGAGTCTCTTTCATGCAGACAGACTGTTAATAGAACACATCCTACAGTACTGCCAATGTATTATTACATATGCGAACTATTTATGGGATCCGTCACCTCCTTCCTCACATCGCTTTGGGTTAGCTCTGTTTAACCTAACACTTCAACTACTTAAGAAAATAGGTGTTTTATCATCCGTTATAATAGAACCATGACATGACACTCCCTTCAGCATGCTCTAAATGTTATTTCATTCTTCATTTTTTTTCATTTGCCAAGGTGACTCACCTTTAGCTCAGTCCCCAATGGAGCTAGCATAGTTGTGACTACTTCACTAATAAAGGACGTAGAGAAGTTAAGTCGTCCTTGACCGCCATGGGGGGGGGGGGCTTCTCTGTATTTAATACAACCTGTACAGGATATTGTAGATACTTGTAACTATGGATATAGATAAACCTGGTGTCTGTATCACACATAGACATGAGATGTAAGGAAATGTAGAAGCATTTTTAACCGTGATGGCAATACTGCACTGACTGGTTCACTGTATGTGTTGTTATATTATCTGTGACATCCTGGCTGACCTTTAAAATACTACTGTTGATTGTTTTTCCTTTGATTACATTGATACAAGGAGAGAAGCATGTTCCCCATGGTCAAGACATGCTCAATTTGTGAATTGCCTTGTAAAATGTCATGATTTATTGAACACTTTCTCCACTGTTGTGTGAGCATTTGGTTTGTATCAGAGGTCCATGTGTAGGATCTTAATGGACTAAAACGTTGTCCATATGTGTAAACACCACACAGTAGAGACACATACAGTAACTGAAACATTTTTGGTAAATGGGCCAAACATATGTAGCACATTTTATGCACCTACATGGTGCCCAAAGTACTTGATAGTTCCTTGCCTTCATACACCAGTATGTGGCTGTTTCCCTCCCAGGAGCAATTTAGGTTTCATTGTCTTGCCCAAGGGCACTTCGAGGAGGAAGTGTCCTTGGGCACAGTCAGTGGATGAGCGGTTAGTGTTCTTGCCTCACAGCAAGAAGACCTGGGTTCCTTTCCCGGACTGTGCAGGCCTTTCTGTGTGGAGTTTATATGTTTATCTCCCTGGATGGGTTTCCTACAGGTGCTCCGGTTTCTGCCAAAAACATGTTTATTAGGGTTACATCCTCCAGCCAGGTGATTTTGACCATTAGTCTGGCTCTACAGTAGGAGATGAGTCCTCGGGCGCCCATGGCTGCCCACTGCTCCTTACAGGTGCCCCAATGGCATCAATGAAAGGATGGGTTAAATGCAGAGGACAACTTTTTTTGTACAGTGTATAATGACAAAGTACTTTCCCTTACCTTACTTTACAGCCTGAGCTAAGATTCAAACTGCTGACCCTTTGGTCATTGGATGACCCACTCTACCAAGTAGACCAAAGCTGCCCATTTTGTGTGATCTGACAGTTTTCATTCATTCATTCATCCATCCATCCATGGGACTGTGTCAAAAATGTGATGGATGGATGGATAGATTTTTGGGTTTTTTTTGTTATACAGTTTTTCCTTGATGTCATTTTGGTTGAATAGTTTAGTTTATATGTGAACTTTATATGGCTGCTACCTCGGCCAGGACTCTTGCAAAACAGACTTCTGATCTCACTGGCACTTCCTAGTTTAGAAAAGGTTAAACAAAAAAACAAAAACAAAAAAAACACTAGAAAACATATTTTTTTTCCAGTTACAGAACAGTGAGTATTGACATTAGTGACAAAAATCTCATTTCCATATGTTGTCCTGGACAAACAACTTGCATAACAAGTATCACTTAAATTACTGATACACTGGAGTAAAACGATCAAACATGACAAATATAGTCTGGTCAGACTGAATGGCTTCAACCAAACACATAAAACATGGCTCACATTCTAAAAATACTTAGATTAACGACCATTGCAGTCCTTCTGTAAATGCACTATGGATTTAATGAATGCTATTGAAATGAGAATTGATTCAATGTTGTGCTTTACACAGGTCACTCTAAAATGACTGTATCTGCTCAGGTGTGACTGTCTTCCTTTCTCGGGGCTTGTTGTTCACTTACAAACAGCGGACTGTGCCTTTAAGGCCAGCCCTTCACAGTGTTGAGTTTGTTTCGGCCTGGCCAAAACCTTTAATCATGCTGATTGATGAGGTGCATTTCCCTGACTCAAACCTTCTTCAAATACCCCTTCCATTCTAGCCATACATCAGCCATTCAGCCAATTCATCAAGCCTCTGATTGTTTTAAGATATACCTGGCCAGTAAAATATCCATTTCTCTGCACGCACTGCTTCTCTAACCCTGCCCGGCTTTCAGCACCGTGATCACATTGGAAAAAGTACTTACTTGAGAAAGTGGGAGGAAAAACGTAGGGGGTCGCAGCAACATACAGAAACAAAATATAGATTTGATTTAGGCGTTGCAAAAATAATTGACGTGATGCAGCTATTAGGTCAAAAATGGGATCAATCTATAATTCTGTGTCAACATACTCCTGGAATAGGAATGACTCACAGAATATTGTGATTAAAAAATATGCAGTAGCACTAATGTTTTACTAAGGACATAGATAATAAATGTTGTCTTTGCAAAAACCAACTCTAAAATAATAAAGCACACTCAGAGGTAGTTTAATGAATTCATTCTCAGTGACTTTACTAAACTAAATGCAACTCAAAATGTTAGTGTATGGCAGATCACCTATAGGGAAAACCAGTGGTTCCACTTAGACATAGATTTACCTACTGCATAGACCAGGGGTGTCAAACTCTAGTTCTGGAGGGACAGTGTCCTGCATGTTTTAGATGTTTCTCTCTTCCATCACCCTGGAAACCATTCCATCATTCCACTATCTTCTGCAGAGATGATGAAGAGGACTTGGTTATTAACTCTGTCTACTGAATGGATGTTTTAGTGTAAATATTCTAGTGTTTTCACTGAGTTTTATTCATGGAGCAGGTGATTTAGAAAAACGAAAAATTAAAACTGCTGGGATCAAATTTCAATACTGGTTCTCTTTTTTTTAGTCATTTTATTTTTTTATTTTCCCATCTTATTTATAATTGTGTAAATATTTATGAGTTTTCATTTTGTTCCTCATTTTCTTTATTTTTCTACATTTTGCTTCTTATTTTATAATTTTTCTTTAATTTTGCTCCATTTGTGTCTTACTTTTGTCATGTGACTAATAATTTTTGTCAGTTTATTATTCATTTTTGTTAATTTTATTGATGACTTTGGCCATTTTTGTTCATTTTGTTGCTTATTCTTATTCTTTTGACTGTGGAACTGCTTAAGTTTCAAGAGTTAAATGGTTAAACTGAATCACGTGGAAGATGGAAATATCTAAAGCATGTAGGTCACCAGACTATAAAACATCCTTCCACTGGACTATTACTGTATTGATGAATATGCATGAAGTGCAACATTTAGTTTGTTGTTAAATAAATGAATTCATAGCTTTTCATATCTTAAACAACCATCCGTTTGACAGGGAGCATAAAAATTGGACTGTGATTAGACTTCAATAGAGAAAGGTCATACGGACTGATGAGTCCAGATTAACCCTGTTCCAGAGTGATAGGTGCATCAGAGTGAGAGGACAGGCAGATGAAGTGATTACCCATCAGCCTTTGTGCTCACAGTGCAAGCCCGTAGAGTCAGTGTTATCATTTGGAGTTTCCTCATGTGGTCAGGTCTAGGTTCAGCAACGTCATTTGTCCAAAACGACCAGGTCTGAACATTAACACAGACATATTGTAAGATAACAACACCAGGATTCATTAGGCTCAAATTGTGAAAGAGTAGTTCAGTGAAAGGGAGATATTATTTTCACACATGGGCTGACCAGACCAAGTATCTTTGGGATGTGCAGGAAAGGTCCTTGTGAGGAAACGAATGCAAATGTGATTGTTTTGTACTTATGTTTTTAGTTGAGAACTGTATGTTGGCTTATCCCTTTATACAGTAGGTCAGTCATAGAACTATAGTGAAATTCAAAATCTAAACCTAAGTATGATATTAGAGGGCACAACACGAGTGTATTACCTTTGTCAAATGTTTCAAAATATTGTACTGTCATATTACATCAACTGTATTTGATTTCTTGCCCAAATTGGACAAAACAGACATAATAAATTGTAAATCAAGTATTCAGTATTCCAATCTGGCCCCTATTTTGGGCCAATCATGTTTCTATGACAACTTGTTATTGAATTAGAGCCAATCATGTGATTTCTGCTAAATACAACTTTGACCTTTACTCAAACTGATGTGCATTAGCTATACAGTATGTATAATGTATGCTCATGTAATTTGACGGTGATATATCAAGTATTCATTGAGTTGTAGCATGATATGTCTCTGCAGAAAAGCACATGTAATGTGAATGGAATGTGTATTTTCGAACCTTAGATCATGACTTTTAGAACATTTTTAGACCAACATAAGTGCTGATCCAGACCACTGTCCACATCCACATGATCCCTTTGAACATCATTCCTTTCACTAGTACCATTACTTCATGGTACCTAACGCAGCAGTTGCACTCACTGTTCATGTAGATATTGGGCATCACGATAATTATTGCACTGTTTGGTAATATGTGCAAAAGCTATTTGTCCAATAACGGGTTAAAGTACAGTAGAGGATCCACTTGAAAGTTGATATTAACGTGACAAACCAAGCTGTTATGATCTTAAACATCTTAGGTGGACCAGTCTCGTCTTGTTTCTTTTGCTTTTTTCTTTGTTACCTGCTTTAGTGGCAGGTGGTAGTTTATTAGAAATCATAGGCCTGTTGCTTGCCTTGCTCTGCAGACGGAGTAAAACCATGTGGATGTAGCATCAGGTGGCTCATTTTCTTTCTGTGATTTTCTATTTTTCAAATCAAAACATTGCTGGATTCATTCAATAACATCAAAGCACAGGCAGTTTGGCGACGCCCCCCTGAGACTGATCTGAATGACACTGCATTACCACTGGGGTGACTTCAGGCAGAGCACTGGTTCTGTACTTACTTGTATATTTTGAGTCATAAAACTGAACCCTTCCTTTATTGTGTTGTGTTTTAAATCTGAAAATCCTTACGGTACTGCAGCTGCTTTAGTACAATTTCTATTCTTACATTATAACAGATTTGTTTACTCCCTGGATGTCACACTTTTATGCAAATCTTTTGTCACTACTATCTTCCTATTGTTGCGTAGGACCCCTTATTATGCATTTTCATTTCTTCTATGACATTACCAACAACTAGTTGACATTGACTCGACTTTCATAACACAACTGTCAACAGTGAAATGCTGAAAGTCGTGTAACCCCTCACTCAAGTTAGGATGGCTTTAATTGTATCCAAATTAGGATTGCGTGTGTTTGCTTGAGGGGCTTTTCCTCTCACATAGGCATTATCCCTAATGTTTACCCTTCCCAAATATTACTCTCTCTCCCCCTCGTCGCTCTCATATATCTTCTTTCCTTTCCTCGCTCGGCAGTAATTGGGCTTTCTCTTTCTCGTTAGTTTTTGTCCTGCTGGCTAAGTGTTGAAGACTATTATTTTCATGCTTATTAATTTCTTTCTCCCTGAAACAAATACCCCCATGATTTGGGTTCATTACTCTTTGCTGTGCATCTGTACTATCTCTCCTCTCCTTTCTTGCCTTTTTCCATGACACAAGCTTGTTCAGAAATGAGTGGAAAGCATCTGACCCTTAAGTGTTTTACTTGAATCTTTATTACCAGCTAATGATTATTTTTCCTCTAAACATTGGGATTTGTAACAGTCATTATTCCCACATCAGTCTAAGTGTAGCATTGTTTTCGAGCTGATACATTCAGGCCACTATTTTTATTTATTTATTTTTGTCAAATGATAAATCAGCCCTGTTTACATGCATTTCTGAGGCTGATGAACCAATCAGATTCTTAATGATGAGACGATTTATGCTCTGATAGTTCCGACAATGCATTATGTTTGACACAGCACAAGGTCAGATCTTATTCCAGTACATTTAATCCAAAATGAAAAGATCAATTTAGTAATAAACAGACATCTTGACAGAAGATCAAGAATTTAGGTAGAAGATAATCTATCTTCTAGTTTGTGACTTTCACGTGTGAAAAAAACCTAGTTTTCTCTGATGGTAGGACGTGTCTGAAAAAATTATTCCTCCAGTTCAATTCCTCCTGTAGGAAAACTATTTCTGGAAGACATAACGTTTTTTTTTTTTTTTTAAATCTGCTTTTTACCCATGTGCATGACAAAGCCTTCAGACAAGAAAATTGTCACAGTGCCAGCAGAGCACCAGAGTTGAAGGGAACCATTACAGCTGGTGAAGCAGCTTCATATTTTTAAAATGACTCCATCAAGGGATGCCTTTATGTAACGTGTATACGCCTGAATATGCACACATGACAATTTGAGGAATGTTTTTTGGCCCCAAAATAGCTGAAAAAAATGTGGTTCTCTATCAGAAAGCATTTAGCATTGAAGTCTTTCTGTGGCGTTATATTTCTGTGTGTGTGTGTGTGTGTGTGTGTGTGTGTATGACATTGTATGTCTCTGGGATGTGTGCCTCTTTTCCAAACTGCGTGGATTTATTTTCTCCTGGAAATAATCCAAGTGTTGGTCAAAGATTTCCTCTACTCTTTTGGGCCAAAGGGAGCTTTGATCAGTGGACTGGATGCAATGAGCCATGCTGTAATATTTGCAAAAATATTTAGTTTTTTTTCCTCTCTTTCACCGTCCCACCATGTGCCAAAATCCACACTAATAACAGCAAAGGAAGTGCACCGTTTTAAGGATGTGTGCCAAAGATTTTGGCATCCCGATTTGTTTTATTTTGTTTCTAGATACAGACAGACTTTCAGACAGAAGGACAAACTGCAAGAAACAATTCAACAAGCCCAAAAAGTAAAGCCCTAAGGTTTAGTTCTTTAAAAAAAAAAAAAAAAAAATCATCATTCCCCTAAAGAGCTAAACCTCAAACACTAGGATTATCCACCGGATCTGGTATGAAATTGGCTTAGTTTGGCTCTTTCATTCTTTCCATTTGCCAATGTCCATGTTTCAACACATTTTTAAAACTGACTTTGTGATCTTTTTTGTAAGAGTCCATTCATAGCCTGATTTTTAAATGGTGTCGGCAAGAGTTTCAGTTGGGCTGCCCAAGCGACTTTTAGAAGTTAAATTCTAAAACACTGTAGGGCTACTCATGTGATAATGTAAAATGTTCTTAGCTAATGGTAGCTAAAAGTTTAATGAACTATTTAAAATGTTGGCTAAAATGTCAGCTACAGTCAATTTCATCACAGAAATATCAGTGACAGCCTTCAGTGGCATATAGCAGTTGGATTAGGTTGACAGTATTTATTGTTATCTTGTATCTGAACCCAGCAGAGCTCTGCTCGTGGTTTGGAATGCAGTTGGCTTTCTTTGGCACAGCCGTGTCATGGTGTAGTAGCCTCCTGGCCATTGTGATGTTGTGACTCAATCTGTCATTTCTCCTTTTGTCCTTTTTTTCCATTTGGCTCAGTAGTGTTGGCATGACGGTTGTTCAGAGTGTGTGCTCCTATGCTAATGGAAGCTATGTTAATGGTGAACTGGCAGTAGTGATGCTGGCGTGGCAAGGTTTACAGAAGCTCTGTTGATGCGTCAGGGATTGGATTAATCTGGCCGGGTCTGAGACAACAGATGTCCATCTGGGTATGTTCCATGGCATTAAGCGTCTGGAACCACAGCTTTTGACACTTGCCAACAATGCACCATTATGGACACAATAATATGCATGTTTCATGTATTATAACTGTATGTCATATGTGGCCAAAGATACTCTCAATTTGTCCAATAATGATTCTGAAATGGTCAATGGTTTCTGGACTCTAGTCCTGCTTTGCGCCACGGTACACCTTGGACTTAACGGCCTTGGACATTAAACCAGTAGCCTGCAGATCATGACCAATAGGAGTGTGGACACCAGCAAAGAGGGTACAACCAGAGTTAAAATAACATTACAAACTCAAAGTCTATTCTCTCTATGTACTAGTCCTACATGGTAAATATTATGGAGAAAGAGTCGCTACTAAATTCATCATCCTCATCCTGACAAAATTCCTTCAATTGGTGTAATGCAAATATGATGGCCTTGTTGACAGAACTCAAATATATATATATATATATATATATATATATATATATATATATATATATATGAATTAAATTGAATATAACCAAGTGAGTCATAAACATCTAACAAATTAGATTGTACAAACATTAAATATTCTACATTGAGCAGTTGTCGCACCTGCTCATGAAAACACCTTGGTTGTGCTTAAATTGTTCGTCAAAACATTCCTGTCTCAGATACTTGTGATTTGCAGGAACCATTTATAGTGTCCAAAATACAATGTAATGATATTGTGTCCAAAGGAATCCTGCATGCACACTGACATCTGCATGGCTCTGCATGCTATTTACTCTTTTCTAGTTTCTTCTTTGCTACTCTGTTCTTATTAAACTATGGAATAATGTGAGTACTAAATCTACTAACAGCAAATACTAACTGAAGCAATGCTTTCCTACTAAAACCTACTAATTCTACTACTACTACTACTACTAATTCTACTACTACTACTACTACTACTAATTCTACTACTACTACTACTACTACTAATTCTACTACTACTACTACTAATTCTACTACTCCTACTAACTGTACTGTTGAATGTGCCTTCTTTAACAACTGGAACTGGCCACCCACAGTCTGAAATCTTATACAATGTGCCATTTAGTTACCAAAAACCAACTAAAAATAATCTAAACATGTCTGATGAATGTAATGAAATGATATAGAATCATGTATACAGTTACTAAATGTTACTGTATGTCCACATACTGATGGATGTTATTCAGAATATAAGCTTTCAGACTGAGCCAGTACTTCTTTCCATTTTTAACTTTCATATATTGCATGTTTGCTTGAGAGTTCCTTTCCTTTGTGTCCGTTTTTGTCTGCTTCCCTTCAATCTAATCAATAGTAAATACCAATGCATTGTAGAAACTGCAGGATAGTTTTCTGGTTTGCAATAAGTGGCAGGTTTTCTGTGGTATTTGTTTTGAAAGACTGGAGCTGTATTTGGACAACATATTGGTTGTGTTTGTATGGCTATTCAATCTGTTTGGCTGTTCTTCTGACCCTAAAACTCAAAGCCAACATCACAAAAAACAAACCACTGAAGTGTTCTAACAAGCACACAAACTGCATCCTCTACTGCCTGTTTTCCACTAAGGCAGATCCAAGGTCAGTTTGGATTCTGTGCTTGACTATCAAAGCAGTTCTTAATTTTTCAACAGGGGAAAACTTTATTTTTGCCAGAAAAATTTGATCCAGGGATGATTTATGCACAGTGGTCCCTCACTATAATGTGGTTCACCTTTTACAGCATCTTTTTTTTTTTTTTTTTTTCTTCACAGTGCATGAACGTGCATTGTGTTTTGCTTCCTGATTGGTCCTGTTGAAGCGATGCCCAGGTTAAAAACAATTATAAAAGATGACGTATAAACCCTGCAAACAATGACTGGTCAGACAGTTGTCTATTCTGCATCTCATACAGATGCAGAAGTTGACAGTAAATATATCAGTACATTAATCCACATGATGAAAGCCCATAATACTACACCATGGTTGGTACAGGAGATTCAGTCGTTGGTTTCCGACATAAAAGCACATATAAGAGTACATAAAACAAGCAACATTATCAACAATTCCCTGAGCAGATGACACAGAAGTAACGCGCCACTCCACTGTGATGACCATTTATTGTAAAGTCAGTACTGTCCTGTAATGGAATCACTTCCTTATTGATTTCACTGACTGTGGTTTACTTTTACAACATAACCCCATGATAAATGAGGGACCACTGTACAGGGATTGGAGCACTAGCCAAAATTGGATTGGGATTGATACAAATTGAATGGATTGGGACCAAAATTTAGACCAATTTCCACCAATAACCAATGTCAACCGTTGTCGTTACTGTGCTTCAGATTGGTGGTAAAAGCTCCCACAAACCACACTGTCATCTTGCAAACCAGTTTTCGAAGTTTATAAGTTGAATTAATTCTGAACTGGCACTGGTAGCAGCCCATAACTAGAACTCTAAGGTGTTCTTGCTGGGAAATGGGTATGCTAACTAAACCAGTATTACCTTTTAACATCCACCCGCTTACTTGGGATTCATTCTAATACTTAGGGTTAGAGTCGAATCAGGGATTTGTTTAAACTCAAGTTGTATTGGATGTTTTATTCACGTACAAGAAACGGAAACATATAGATATTCCCTTTCATGTCAAGTCTAATGCCTACGTTTTGGCCTTATACTTGTTCTTCTATAAGCATAACTTTAAATCTATCTCTAAATGAAAGAGTCGTGAAAGAGGTGGATATTAAAAGTTGAATATTACAGTAACCAAACGATTTTGTTCTATTTCAATTTGATGTACTAAATACAGCTTTGATATCTTTGTAGTGTTGGATCTGGTTTGCTGAGCTCTGTGGTACTACCCCTATTATGTTTTTTGTTCACCACCGGGGTTTGGAAAGGCCATCTTGATCGAAGCTGATTGGCTTTCCAGAGGAGCAGAGGGAAGAAGGAGAGATGGGTCAAGAAACAAACAGAGATTACATCCTTTTTTGCTCAGCTATTACTAGGCATCTCACTGCAAACTGAATATATGTGTGTGTACACAGAACCCCCTGTGACAGTGTTATTTATTGATCAAAGCTTTGGCCTCAGTTTGTGTGTGAGTGCATGCTAGAGTCTAAGAGTGTGTGTGTTTGTGTGTTTGTGTAATGGGGCTGGTACAGCAGATGGACACATGTAGTGGCAGGATCAAAGAGTGCGGTGTGTAACATCTCTGATCACTGCTAACTACATATGTAAGGGAGTGGACCGGTCCTGTCTCTGAGCAACTGTCGGACTGTGGGATGGGATGTTTAAAGCTTTTGATTTTTCACACCGATCGCTCTGTGTATTCCAGTCCACCCTGTTATGTTGTATGTTATTTGATAACATCCTTACAGCCTTATGTCGGTGCAGGTAGGACTAGTTTTGATCAGTTGACCAGGCTCTCCATCTCTCTATAGCCCACTGAGGAACTCTCCGTACTATCTGCAGGCACCAAATAAAACCATCGCCAACAAGCAATAAAGAAGACAGAGAGACTGAGGGAGAGAGTGATGAAAGGAAAATGTGATTTAAGACTCGGTGGGGGTCGTCCACCCTGCACGACACAAGCCATCTGATTGGTTATCAGTGCAAGCCACAAATCTGCAGTCACCATATTTTTAGAGGTCAGATAGGAGTGTCTTGCTGAGACACCAGGCAGCCTTAGAGAGGGGAGCAACGTGAGTGTGTGGAAGAGTGTAAAAGAGATAAATGGTGTATGTGTGTGTGTGTGAACAAAAAGGTGAACCAATATCAGTTTGGCTAATATGTGGCTTTTATTAAATGGGAGTTATTGGTCTGTGATGCCATCAGTGTCACAGATATATAATATAACATGATATCACAATATGTCACACTTAGCTGAATATGGTTCAGGGTATTTTACAGTAATTATGCTATTCTGTATTCTCAACTTTTATTCTTGTATTTAAATGAAATTGTATAGAAGAGCAGTGACGAGGTGTATCAGAATGGTACTGTTGCTTCACATGAAAGAGTCTAGATTTTGAACCCAGCACTGGTTGTCTCCAGTTCCCCTTAATAGGTTCATCGCTCATTCAAAAATGTCCCAGAGGTGTGAAGGTGAGATTAAACGGTTGTTGAAATGAAGTGGTTATAAACCCAAGGGTGTAGCCCATGTTCAACAGCTGGGATGAGCCTCAATACTCAAACAACAAGTGGACTCTTGAGTTGGTTTTGTTTTTTTGGAGACATAAGTGACTGTTTAAATGGTGCATATAATATATATTAGGGCTGCACAATATTAGATTAAAAAAAAAATGTTTTAACCATGCGATATATAGATATGACAAAATTCTCAGGAGTAAATAACAGCTGTGTGATGCCAAGACAAATGGTCAAACAGATAATTGATACTAGAATATACATTTCATGTGTCATCCTTCTTGTAGGCGAAATAACTAAATAAAATGAACAATTAAAAAATTTTAAAACAATTTATCTAACAAAAAAATTAAGGTAAAAATAAACACAAAAATAAATCCAAATAACTTAAAAAAGTATAATTAATTAATCAAAAAAATAATCAAAAAAATTATTCCACATAACTGATGTTTCTTACTGACACTGAGCCTTGGTTTTGGTTGATTTTATTTCTCTCGTTTGTTGCTCATTTTTCACTCTTTTTAACAATGACTCACTCCAAACTGGTTCAGAATGATTGTGATGTGCTCAGTGTGTGTCAGGTTATATTGAAATTAGATGAGAAAATGTTGAGCTCATTTGTCTCCCACATTGCAGGACCTGTCATGTGACTAAAGAGCACGCGTGCATTGTGCAACTCACCATCATCATTGTCATCATCATCATCATCTTTGAAGGAACCATGGAGTTAAAAAAAAAAAGGCAGTCATCAGTATTAGTGATATCATATGAACAGACCCAATACAAAGGTTCAGAGGGAGGGGGTAAGATGGTCAGAATGAGAGAGGTATTCTACCAATTTAATGTCAATACAGATTAATTCTAGTCTTTATACATGGACTGTCTTTATTTCTTAGTCAGATCAACATTACCATTAACGATTAATTGTAATTATTTTTAATATTTCTTTGTCATCATCAAACCTCGAGACAAATTAACCAACAGTAAAGAGCTATAGATTGTCAATACTTCATACATCAACCAAAATGTTATAATGCTATTAAGACTGTTGAAACACAAATATTGTACCACTTCAGCTCTTTCCAAGGTGAAGTGAGCTCCATCTTCTCAAACTAAGCTCTTTATTGACATACAGAATTATCCAAGTTCCCCTGAGTATAAGCCTTATTCTAAAAATATCTTTACAAGTATCAGCATCCGAATGAGGCTCCCATCTCTGCTGCCAAAACATGGCGTCCTTTACTGTCCACTCACTGGTTACACTGAAGCGTCTGCAATTCAAACCCCATTTTAGTTCAACTTAAGTGAATGTTATTCCAGAGAGTGTGTAGGAGTGTGTTTGTATGCAGTGTATGTGCTGGAAAAGAGTGTGAGATGAGCTGTTGTTTTTGGCCAGCAGATGGGAAGCGGGGGAAGAAGAATATCTGACATTTACTAACGTCATGAGAACATTGCTACAGTCTTTGTTTCTTCTTTTTCTCTGCAATAGTTTTTGTGTTTATGTACATCCTTTACCCCCAGAAGCATCTCTTCTACACTTGTGTTTTTTTTTTGTTTTTTTTTTCTGGCAATCATATACTATAGTACAAGAGTTGAAATGTTTTGGCTAGATCAGAGGTGTCAAACATGTGGCCCCGGTGCCAAATCTGGTCCGCCTAAGGGTCCAATCTGGCCCTTTGGATGAATTTATGAAATGCAAAAATTACATATAAGATATAAATCATTTTAATTCATGGTCTACATTCAGACCAATTCAGTTTCATAATAACCTAGAAATAATTACAAGTAAAACATTTCTTTGTCAGTTTTTTTTTTTCGTTTAGTGACACCAAAACAAAGTAGAATTTCACCCAAAAACTCTGAATAAATATGAAAAATTGGAAATGTCATAATAATAATCCACCTAGAACTAAATATCTTGTGCATCTGTAGATCCAGTGCGATCTGTAAGTTAGAACATATATGTGTAAATGATAAACTAAAGCCTAATATTGTTTGTTTTCATAATGCAATTTTACTTTTTTTGCTCTAAAACAAAACGACAACTTTGGAGTTGACATTATTTCTATATTATGTTTTGGGTGTTTTTACTGGTTCAGATCAAATTTAGCTGAATGTGACCCCTGGACTAAAATGAGTTTGACATCCCTGGGCTAGATCATGTGCATATATGAATTCTTTTAGTCCAGATAGTTTATGATATCCCAATACCCTAAGCTTTACATAGTATGGCATGGCATACATTGCACTCACATTACAGAATTGTCAGCAAGATAACTCAAAAGGTTACGGATGGATTTTGATAAAACTTTTAAAGATGATTGATGATGCATCACGGAATAAACCATTGCAGTTTGAGCTATAAAGGTCAAAGGTCACAGTGAAGGTCAACAGCTAAATCACATACTTTAAGTGGTAATATCTCAGGCTTTTTTTTGCATTCACTTCATCTTACCTTCAGACATGAGATGAGACGTTAATGTCATTAACCATGCTTTAATGTAACGGTCATAAATTTTGCAAATATACCATTCGCTTGACATCATATATTTTGTTAAATCTGATAATATCTTGTGCTTCATATGTAACATTAGATCTAACATATGAAATTTGGTCGTTGTGTGACGTCTCATAATGTCAGAGGTGACGTCATACATGGTTGAATATTAAAATGGACATATCTGTAAAATGGGACTGAGGTTTTTTTTTTTATTTTTTAAACCCTCTGAGGGATTGTTAATGACCAATAAAATGAATCATTAGTGAACACTAGTTTACAAATAAGTTATTATTTTAATTGTTATACATGCATTTATTTTATCTATAATAATGCATCCATGTATAAACTGTTACCCATAAAGTTATAATAATAAGTTTCCAATCACATACCTCTTTTTATACCCACTTATCAGTAATCACATTTGATCAGGTAATTACATATGGAGTCTGTGTCACTTTATCATTGAAGAATAAATCACATTGTCACAATCATCTCATGAGAATAAATACAAATGTTGGATTAGAACTGACTGAACAACAGTGGAATTTAAATCCAATACTATTTTTTCCTGTTTACACATGTGCAGTGGTATTAATTTTAAAACTATTCATTCAATATTAACCCTTTGTTGGTCAGCTCAACTGTTTGTTAGAGGTAACTATCTAATCTAGACACCAAACTTCTTGGGCAGTCAATGATATATTCAGCTCATGCTAGTATACCACCAAGGAAGAAGATCATAACTATGACAACGCCTCTGCTCTGATCTTTACTTTGGGACACACAATTGCAGGCAAGGTTGATATTTTTTCATTTTATTAATTTTTACAATCATCCTCATCATGTTTTTAGAAATACTTTGGCTGAGCATGTTTTCAAAACATTATTACATAAACACCAGTAGAGATAATAGTAAAGGGTCATGAAATGCTAATGCTAATGCTAATCACAAATGATACAAACACAGAGTTAATGCAACTAATTTGAACCAAGTCACAAAACTATGTTAGTTAAATTGGTGAAGGAATAATGTTTGAGTTTTAATACTTTAGTTAAATTTAGAGTCAGTAAAAGAAAATCTGTTTTATGTTATAATAGTCCCTGTGAGGTGGAAAAAGCAAAAAAAAAAAAAAAAAAACTCTTGTGATTTTTGTAGTGTGACCAAAAAAGGGTTAACAGTAAAAGCCAATATGAGAATAATAATAAATTAAATATAGCAAAATGAATCTTGTCTACCTTTGAAATTGTTTGTTAGACAGATATTAAGTTATAATAGTCCAGGTGAGGTGGAAAAAGCAAAAAAAAAAAAAAAAAATCTTGTGATTTTTGTCGTGTGACCAACAAAGGGTTAACAGTAAAAGCCAATATGAGAATAATAATAAATGAAATATCGCAAAATGAGTCGTCTACCTTTGAAATTGTTTATTAGACACATTTTAAGCAAGAGTTTCTCAGTAGAAACCACACTTCCCTCTTGCTTCTTTGTCATTTAAGTGTCAAACTGCTGCGTAACCTGCTCTGAGCCTGAGTTTCATCACCCTGGGCCCCCAAGTCCACCACTGTTCACAAAGCTGTACAGTGATGCTCTTCTTTTTGTCTGCCACTGTCTCGCTCTTTAGCAGATCACAGCGTCTCACTGGTAAATAGTCCATTTTACAGAATACATCTGCCATATTGCCTCCCCGCTTTGTTCTAACATAAATCCCATAATCCTCTCAAAGGTCAGCTTTCTCTTTTCTCCCTGTTTCCCGCTCTCACCACTCACCATGTATTCATTTGTTTTTTTCCTGATGGAAATAATAGAACAATATGGAGGATAAAAGAGGACGAGGAGGTGGAGGAAAAGGAGACACATCCTGTTGTTTCTCTGTGTTTCCCTGAAGGAGTCATGCTCACACGCTTTCTCTGATTCTTTTTGTCTCAATTCAGTTGAATTATTTATTGATGCAAGACGTCTTTTCAAAAAGGCAACAATTACCACTTTCAGCCTTCTCACTCTACTGACAAGAGTGATTGGAAAACCTGTATTGTTCCATTGTCATCAATATGTTTTATAAAGGAAAATAGTGAACAGAAAATGTAGTTAGACGAATAATTCAAGTGTGTGTTGTTGTTCAAAGCAACCTGCATATAATAGTTATGTGATGTTTTTTTGTTTTTTTATTAAGTGATTTTCAAACATACATAACACTTTAAGACATAAAGATGTACAACACAGGAAAAAAAAGAGCAAAAAATATTGCAAATAAAAATATAAAAATTAAGACAAAGACCTCAAACCACAGCCAAAGGTAATAAGACCACAATCATACATAGGGTCACAGTGAGTGAGTGGATCTAACCTCTAAAAAAAATACCTCTGTAACTTGAAATGTTTTTGACACCTTTATTAGTTTTGAATATATTGTGGAAATCCTATTTTTCCATGATGACGGTTTTCTTCAGGATCTGATCCAGAAGAATGTTGCATTGGTGGTTCATATATATCGACCCTGTGTGTGTGTGTGTGTGTGTGTGTACATTGTACGAGACATGAATTTTTGAAAATGTGTCCATTGTGACTCCATATGTAGTTTACCACCACCAGAGGGAGCATGTGAGAGTGAATGAATAATGGATCAGTAATGTAAACTGCTTTGGGTGCCTTGAAAAGTGCTATAGAAATCTCAAATATTATTATTATTATAAATAGCTAAAAAATAATAATAATAATAAGCTGTCACATATCATAGCTGTTTAGTGGCCATATCAAAATGATGCTGACTGAAGATGAAATATTGGAATCTTTAGGGCACAAGTGTCAAACTCCAGTCCTCGAGGGCCGGTGTACTGCATGTTTGAGATATTTACCTCTTCCATCACTCCTGGAAACCATTCTATCAACTGCTGGGACCAAAATTCAATACTAGTTCTCTTTTTATTTTTTGTATATTTTTTTTGCAAATTTCCCCATGTTATTTCTAGGTTTGTAAATATTTCAATTTTTTTACTGCATGTTGCTTTTCATTTTATTATTTTTTCTTTCATTTTGCTCCATTTGTGTCTTAATTTCTTCATGTTACTAAATATTTTGTCAGTTAATTATTAATTTTTGTTCATTTTATTGATGACTTTAGCCATTTTTTGTTAATTTTATTGCTTATTTTAATTTATTTTACTGTGGAACTGTTAACTGCTTCAGGAGTTAAAGGGTTAAACTGAATCATGTGGATGAGGGGAAACATCTAAAACATGCAGGACACCGGCCCTCGAGGACTGCAGTTTGACACCCCTGCTTTAGGGGATAACATGTCATTGGAGTCTTCAAACTAACAGACAGACAACTAGTAAATTATTGTACATGATGAGATTCAATATTAATGAAATAATAATCATTTTGTGATTCAAATGACACTTTTTGAGGCTGCAAGAGGTAGGGCTCATTTACAGACCATGGACCACACACATGCATTTCCACTCATGTTTTTATTGTTCCTATCCTGATGAACTTGTGCCATCACAGGAGACCTGATAATTCCACTCAGCTGAACATCATGACTAACTTTTGGGAACATACGGAGAACATTTTGTGATATTACGAAAGTAATAATATTGACTCGCATTAATATCATCAAAAACTGACTGATCCAAATTAAGGAACATTTTACTCTACTCGGATATTTGGTCCTTCTCCAAAAGAAAAGTAAAAATTACTCCCTACATTCAAGAGTCAAATTTACTCTTTTTGAGGAAAATGTTTTTGACTCACAAATTGATCCTGTGTAGCTTCTCAGTTCTCAACAATGATGCAACTGCTAGTATTACAGTTTTTGTCTTTTTTTAAACAATTCTATCCCTGTATATTTATGACGACGACAAATGCATTCGTCATATTGTGTTATTTTGGGAATGACTATTAAAAGTAATGACATATTTTGTTATGTAGATATGATTTTTATTTTTTAAAGAAAAATAATCATCACACCATAAACTTGTTTACAATATTAGCATTTTCACACATTAGTTTTATTGAAAATATTCATAAAAGGCCCAAATTAAAACAATATATAAGCATAAGTATATTAAAAAAAAAAAAAAAGACTAACATGTAGTATAAGTCCAATGAATAACCATCATACTATCATATATTTAATTTTAGGTTATGGTTACCTATCTGTAAATCATATCCCAATTCCTCAGATACACATTTATTGAATCAGGTACAAAGTATTTGAATTTTTGACCTTATATTATAAACTAGCCTGGTATATATGAACTAAATATTCTTTGATGATGATGATGATTGATTACTAATTATTATTAACATCCTGGAATCTCTTCTCAAGATAAATGTTTTACCAAAAGACGAAGAGCAAGGGTGCGGCATCATTTCTGCAAACCTACCGATTGATTTGCATGTGTAAAATCAATCTGCAGCATATCGCATCCTGCTGATGCTAATTAGAGTAGAGTAAGTAACCATTAATATCAGCTGCTTAATCATCAATATTAATATGCATAATTATTGGTAATTCTGTTTTCCCCTCTAACACGATGGCACTGCAGGGCCTCGGCTACTTGTGTTTACACCAACATCTATCTTCATTATACACATATCTTCTATTAATCAGCTCGCTCTCCCTCTCTCTCTCTCTCTCTCTCTCTCTCCCTCATATCTCTTTTCTTGCTCGCTGTATGTGGCTGTCATTTCAATCTGAAGTGTCTCTCTTGATTACTTTTGAGAATGCAAATGATCTTCTGAGTGTCTGTCTACGATTCGCTGCAGTTTAATTAGTGTGGCATATATTATGGCTTTAAATAAGAGTCACTGCAATGTCAGCAACAGCAAAATCAGTATTAAACTGGGATTCTTTATGGCATTTTAGAAATATACAGTCATTGTACAAGAAGCTATGATGAGCAGTATCTTCGGTGTAATGGCACTAATGTCCAATTTTGCGAAAAATAATACCAAACTATGGCCCAGATTTTGACAATATGTCACTGTGTATTGTCTCCACATTGACATTATAGCAGATAGATGACAGATATTGAAATAAATCTAGTATTCAGACACAACACACTGCACTTTTAGTGGTATTAAATACTAGTTGCTTTGGAAATAAAAGCCTAAGTGTATGTGGTTAATACTTTTAGCTTATGATGAGTGGTATAATAACAATAATATAATATAATAACAGCTTTATTAGATAATTTTCTTTCTCAAAACCAACATGTGGTGGAACATGCACTCTATTACAACATGACATATAGCAAACAAAAGGTTACTGTATTTTGTGGACTATAAGGTGACACTTAAAAGACTTTAATTTCCTCCAAAAACGATAAGTGTACCTTATATACAGTATGGCTTAATTCTGGTTGTGCTTAGTGACTGGGAATTTTGACTTTTTATCTCATAATTAAGACTTTTTATCTCTTTGACTTTTTATCTCATAATTTTAATTTTTTATCTAATAATTTTCACTTTCTATCTAATATTTTTCATTTTTTATCTAATAATTTTGACTTTATCTAATTTGACTTTTTTCTCATAATTTTGACTTTCTATCTAATATTTTTTATTTCTTATATAATAATTTCGACTTTTTATATAATGATTTAGACTTCACTTAATGCACTTTATAATCCAGTGCACCTTATATATATGAAGAATCTAAAAAATAAGCCATTCATTGACAGTGTGACTAAATATTATCATCGGCGAACCTTTATCACGTGACACAAATGAGACCAAACTAGACGTAAATATGGGCCTTGTGACGATAACTATAATTAAATATGTAATACAGTTAGAGATGACTAATAAAAACCAGACAAAATGTGGTTTAAGACATAAAAAAACATTCCTAAACTGTCTTTGTTTTTGTTGACAAAAACAAAATGAGACATTCAAATTATTTTAACCGTGTTCTTATTTATTTTTTCTTGCTGTCTCTCGTGAGGAACTCGTCAATTATGTCCCCACCAATGTCAACATCATGGTTACTCCCATGTACTAGAGTGTTAATAAACAAACAAACTGTCTTTATTTCAAAATCACAGTTCATTGAATTGTCATAAAAGAAGAATTTGTGAAAATATCTAAATAAAGATCCAGATCCATAGCTTCTCTCCATCATTAACACAGTGAATGTAATATTTTGTCGACCATACATTATACACGTATAACATCGATACTGCTCTAATCTGTGGAAGGTTAACGTACAGTGTCTGGGGTAAATAAAACCCCTAATTAGAGACAAGGGATAGGCAATACTGAAACATTTGCTTCTGATCTGATAAGGCCATTCTCAAGACACTTTCACTGCCAGCAATATTGACTCCTTTCAATAATAAATGAAGTTTTATACCACAGATCCATGTGTCATGTATAAAGTCAATGCATAATTAATAGGTTACGTTTCTGTGTATTTTCAAATGGATTCCAAAACTTTTTTTATTTTATTTGTACTGATCTATTGGTGGAATTATTGGCTCTGAAAACAACCCGTGGCTTTGGTTGTATCATTCACCCTCCATGAAATATAAATGTTTTTGAAACATTGCTGCTGATGTGACTTTTGTAAATGATGAAAACATGAATTGTTTGAATAGAATAAAATAGAATGATCCTTATTCTCATCATACACAACACCGTGTATGACATTTAGAAGTATAAAAGATGAGATAAAAATTCAAGTACTAAGTCAAAACATAAATAAAATATATTAATATATTACTAAAAACTATTAAAATGTATAAAAGGTAGTAAAATTTAGGGGAAAAAAGTATTTCACCAGCTAGTGTGGTTAAATATAGTTTGATAATTATGGGCTAATGATTACAGTGATTTTTAACAGTATAAATATATAGGTATTAACAGGAGACTTACAGATGTATATATCAAACTAACTATGATTATAATAACAATTAACAAGTAGATCCTCTGACACAGTTCACTCCCTTACTTTCTTGATAAACCCCACATGCATGATCTGTTGAATAAACTCTCAGCTGACATGTATGTTTCTGCACATTTAGACACCATGGTAATGTGGTCCTGTTGTTTATCTGTTGCTAGGCAACCCACTTGAGAGATGTTTCCATAATTTTGAGCATTTTAACTTGTTTGTTCCTCGACCAAAATCCATAATTATGTAAAAGTGCAGCAGTCAGCTCTTTCTGCATTTTATGTTGCTGAGACACACAGATTCCATTTACCTTTCATAACAATAATAATAATAATAATAATCATCATCATCACCACCATCATCATCATAATAAAAAACAGGCTTTGGAAGAACTTGTTAAAGTACAAAATAATTCACAATGTTACCCACATCCAGTAGAAAACCAGTAGAATAGAATAAACTATTTTACCTGTTAATTATTTATTCAGTTACATCACCTGCGTGTGTGTGCGTGTGTGTGTGTGTGTGTGTGTAAAGGGGGGTTGTGTATCAGTGAATAGATGTTGAGCAGAGATCTATAAGCGCTGGTCTTGCAGGTTCATAACTGGCCACATGGGAGCTGTGAACTGGCCATAGTGTTGACAAGTTGTGTGTGTGTGTGTGTGTGTGTGTGTTCAGGGCTTCTCTGATGGAGAAATGAAAGTCCAGAAGCATTTCATTTACTGGCCCGGGGAGAGTTTTCCCCCGTCATACATTTATTGGTGCTTGCACTTTAACCGTTGCTGACCCAGCTTATAGCCTGTGCCTGTCCTGTTAACAGGTTGTATGTAACCCAGGTTATAACCATATACACTGTGCTATCACCAACCACTAACCCTGCCCAAATCCCAGAAATTGAAGTCTAAATTGGAATTTACTTTTTAACAGCTCTGGCTGTTTATCATTTTTTTGTTAATATTTATTGACTCTTGTTTGCTATCCACAAGTTTCCCTGGTCTACAAGTAAAATGCTAACAGTAGCGCCCTGCCCTCATATTTTAAAAGCTCACTGCAGGAGGTGCACATTGGCAGCGGACGGTAATGGCACAATGGGCGGTTATCAAAAAAAAATTCACCCGTAAAATGCTGGGAACATCCATTCAAAGTGAATGGGGGCTGTTGTAGAATAAGATGAAAAAACTGCACATTACACACATACACACACACACACACCACTATGACAACTAATTGTGAATTACTGTAGAATATTGTATGCATTTTTTGGTCACTTGATGTTGTTTCAATTTTAAAAAAATTCTAATAATAATGTTCACTTTACACATCTAGAAATAGTCAGACCAATGGGTTTCTGTTTTACTGGAGCTGTATCTTTATCTGAAAGTGTGTGTGTGTGTGGTTTTTGTGCAAATCAGGGCGATAGAGCAACATCTGTTGTGCCGAAGGGCCAGACAGAGCCTCAGCCAGGGGTCTATCACACACACACACACACACACACACACACACACACTTTACAGGTTTGTCACACATCTTGCATCATGTGTGCATGTGTGTTCCCTCCTATTATAGCTATCAATTTCAGGACTGCACTGCAGATCACCTGGGATTTGCTAAATTTTCTACAGACTCACACACATACAGAGCCTCACACAGACACACACACACACACACACACACACACACACACACACACACACACACACACAGGCAGTGTTTCTATGTTTGGAATTCTCACATGGCGACTAGTTTCTTGTAGAGCCCCTGGGGCGACCAAACTGTGACTAATCACCAAGGGTGACGGTGTATGTGTGCGTTTATAAGTGTGTGTGGATATGACATTGAAAATACTTGAGTGGGGATGTTTTAGTGAGAGCAAAACTTCCAACATTGACCTTAACATCCAAGGCTTTAATAAGGCTAGTGTTAAATAACTGACACAACATTTTGTACAACTCTAAATCATTTCAAGAATGTGTGTGTGTACATGAGCATGTGTGTATTCAATGGCGTGATTCAGACGGTTAAAGACGTTACAAGTGACACATGGTATTAATCACAGTAATTCAATTGTCTTTATCAGTGCCCACTGCTGTGCTTTAATGAGCGATGCACATAGAGAGACTCTCATATTGACAGAGTGTTGCTGGAAGATAACAACCACTCCAACAACAGCAACAACAAACACCTGTAGACAAGCTTGACTTTTACTCAAACAAACAAAAAAAAAAAAAAACTAACAAAATGAAAATGAAATGTTCATCTAAAGTAGTACAGGATTTTAAATGTGCTTTAAAAATGGAAATGTACAAAATGCTGCTACTTTGACCTCAACGTGATTCATTTCTGCTCATGTGGTTTTAATCTTGTGAAAAAGCAGTTTAGTTTTTAAAGTGAAACTAAATGCTGTGTATCTAATTCTGCTTGGAATTCACATATTTCAACTTGAATCACCTCTATGGTTTGTGTGTAACATTTTGAAACTTTAAATGTCACTGTAAATGTTGTTGTACTTGATAAAGATGTAGATGAGATGTAGACTATAGAATATGTAGAATATTTTCTTAGTGTTTTTAACGGTGTTTTAAGTTTTTTTTAAAACGTGTTTTAAGGGTGTTATTAGAAAAAATTAAAGAAAAAAAAAACACATGTAAGGTGGAAAGAACATTAGAACAACATCAGTGCTGATTCAGACCCCAGTCCACATTATCTATTTGAACATCATCCCTTACATTAGTACCATTACTTTATGGTACCTAACAAAGAAATAGAATGTTTCCAAAAAATGAGGAAAACTCTGTAATCATCTTTACAATGATTGATTTGCTGATACATCCATAAAAAGATCAGTCCACCCCCAAACTCTCCCTCCCCCTTCTGCATGTTCACATAAATAGCTCTGGTTGAAAAGATGACAAAACCAAAGTAAAAACTGTGTTTGAAAAAGCTATGACCATGAGGAAGCTGAGCGAAGAACGGAACAGGACAAGGGTGGGAATCACTATGGCTTTCCAGCACTGGCGTCAACTGAAAAAGGAAAAGGGGCTCAAAACTGATGCTAAGGTGACCATGTTTCTACTCCATAGGGTTATGTGTATGGTATTCACCCTGTCAGTGAGAAAATGTCAGATATTGACCAAACAGAATGTTCCAGCAGGTTTTGCTAAGTTACCGACACTGTGTGAACTGCTGCTGTAACACCATAAACTATTGTCCTTATCCATTAGTTTATATGGTGTTTATTTCATGCTTCTAAACCTTTTGTTAGCTAAGCTTCATGTGACACAAACTGATAAATGTTGATTATTATTTTGTTATTTAGGATGATAATTGACGTTGAGTTCTCGTGAATGCTTGTGAATCTCCATGATCGCTCCAGACAGTATGAGTGTTGATATATTTTTGAAGGCGTGGTTTCAAGGCGTGGGCTGACGAAGAGGCTTAGGTGTGTATACTTTGAAATTATAGCTTGCAGGAACTGTTTTCCAAGATTTCCTACCCTATCTTCAATGTAAAGCATTGCTGTTTATGTAATATTTGGTAAAACAAATACATATATACATGTCTGTATTTGACAGACGTGTTCTTTTGATCCATTTCCTGAACCGTTCCCAAGGGGCAAATCCATTTTCCAATGAGCCTGAGTGTAAAAAGATGTTTAAAGAAGCCCTGGCAGCTTTACATCTATCCTATATGCCCTCAGGTCAGACTGTAAAGCAAACCACAGCTTATAGATCGGCCTAACCTCCACATTACTTGATTCAGTGACAGTGAAAGTAAGCTTTGACCATTAGCTGCACTCATCCAATAGCCCATACACATGATTTACAGGAATACTGGAACTGCTTTCTAAGTTAATTGCTAAAGCTAGCTTGCTCGTGAAGTCCACTGTATTCCCCAAAAACCCATGTCAAACTCAATCTGCTGCAAGATGGCAAGGTTTCGCGTAAAACCTGGTGTGAAGGAGTCGGTGTAAGTATAGATGAAAGATCAAACACAGAGGTGGAATCATTTCTCCCTACTCTGATAATTAAATTAGATATCACATATATGCAGAGGGCTACACATAATCTGTATTCTGCTTGACTCTGACACTGGGGGAAAATTAGCTTAAATTGTGATATTACTCGACAGTGTCCAACGTAGTCCGGGAGATAAAATAAAGCCAAAAGTGCTGATCTTTTATAAGTAGGTGTCATGCATAATACATTTGAATTTCAAAGTGGATGTTGAGGGGCAATCCTGCGACTGAGTCGAGTGTTCTTTTCTTTTTTTTTTTTCAAGTGCGAGTATTAGAAGTCGTATAGTCAGCAGTGACACAGTAGAGCAATGGAAGATGTTTTGGCAGTTGTTATGGCCTTGCCGTGAGAGGTACAGTACAATCACATAAGTGGCTGTGGTTGGTCTGGCAGGAAGATAATTGATATGAAGTAGTTCTCTGGTTTCACTGAATTGAACAGTTAAAGTTGAAGAACGGCAGCGTCAAATAATGGATTCTTCTACCTGACAGACTGAGACCCCGTCTGCACGGAAACGAGTTTGAGTGAAACCGACGTACTTTCTGAATGGAGTGGCCTTTCGTCAAAATGGGACCGGTCTCGTGGATACCCCAAAACGAACTCTTTGGAAGACAGGGAAGGTCTGGATACGATGCTGTTTACGTATCCATCCTGATGAGTATCCTTGTGACCACATGACTGGAAAAAAACGCAGCCTTGCACCCATCGCATTCATTCTCCTCACAAGACAGCGACAAGGCAGTATCAATGGTGAACAACAGAGAAACAGTGGTGAATGGGTTAATGTTAGGGTGTTATTATTGTTGTTTGTGTCCAGAGTGAGTGTCACACCAGTAAAAGTGATACAGCACACATAGTGGTGTGATACATTAATTGCATTGTTTTCAGCAGGTGTTTCGCCCCTATGCTGACACAGATTTTTACTGAAACAGTTCCATTTTTATGTAATATCTTTTAGACCTGGTTTCAAAACTAAACCTGTGTCGAACTTGTCCAAACGTAGCCTGAGGAACTGCTCTTTTGGAACCATCGCAAAAGGACCATTTTGGAATAAGTTGGCATCTGATATCAATATCATTCTCTGCATCAATATCCATTTCAAAATTTTAATGTTAGCTGCAAGACAAGATGTTATAGAAGGTTTGGTGAACAAAGTACAACATGTCTTTGTCTTGGAGTTAGCTTTAAATGTTCCACTATCAAATAAATGATTGTTTTATCAAATTAAACAATAATGTAGAGCATTTGAAAAATGTCACTTTCTCAAAGCTATATGTTGTATTACATAAATTAATGTGCCAAGTGACAATTTTTGGTAATTTCCTCAGATATTAATCCCATGCCTCTGTGAGATCCAGAGGCATGTTTTCATTTTTTGTTTTGTTTTTTACAACATTATACAGTGATTATGGGAGATTTTCTAGACATTTTAAAGCTTTAAATAGTGAATATGATGAATGTTCTGTCAGTTTATGACGGTACAACAGTCGTTTTATTACATGTGATTATATTTTAACAAGTGTAGCTCAGACGTTTTAGAGGTTAACACATTAAGGTTTAAATAGTACATTTCAGAGTATTTCAATGAGTGCCCTATAAAGAATTTAAAGGGATATTGTCTTGTAAGTTAATTATTGCAATGCTGTATTGTTATTTCCTTGGGAATACTTCTGCGTGATATTGTTGAAAAATACCCAAGAGCAATGAATGACAGTTGCAAACATATGACAGGTGTCAACTGTTGCTCTGTATCAGATATGCTGTAGTACCAAGTCCCAAAATACATTCAGTTGTCATTCTGAGTTTGCACAGGGAATAAAAAGCAGTGGAAATTGGTTAAGTGAAAAAAATAATAAAAATCTATTTAAAAAAGTTATAAATAAATTGCAATGAAACACCAATGCATCAGTTAATTAACAGGAGTTCCCACCACATCTGCTAAACCAGGTCTTCTTAAATCCACTTGTGCAGAGACCAGGAATTTACATATTACTTAACACATGGATTTGTGTGTCTGAAATATATATATGTGAAATATATTTTTACTGAGCAGTGTTAATTAACTTAATCACAGCCAGTGTTGATGGATGAGTAAGCATCGTCCCATTATTTCTTGGGTTCAGGCTGCAGTCAGTGCTAATCCTGGGGGAGTCTGGTGGTTTGCTATTAAACTTCTTTACCATAGGGTGAGTTCCCAACTGACCTAATAATAAAAGGGAAAAAATCCTCTCCTCTCCTCTCCTCTCCTCTCCTCTCCTCTCCTCTCCTCTCCTCTCCTCTCCTCTCCTCTCCTCTCCTCTCCTCTTCTCTCCTCTCCTCTCCTCTCCTCTCCTCTTCCTGTCTTTTTTAATCTTATTACCTCCGCCAAGGAGGTTATGTTTTTGCCGGCATTTATCTGATTGTTTGTCTGTCTGTCTTGTCTGTGTTCAAGATAACTCAAAAACTTATGGACAGATTTTGATGAAATCTACAGGGTAGGTTTGTTATTGAGGAGATCTGGAAATGATTAGATTTTGGTGGTGATCCGGGTGGGGGGGTGTCTATATCTTGGCGGAGGTCTGCGCTCTCAAGGTGCTTTTCTAGTTTTATACTTAAATCCTTATTTTATACTTGAACTCTTTATTTTATACTTGCATTTTTAACTTACTCATGTGAAGGGAGATGGTACAGTTTCCTTGTATATTGTTGCAATGACAATAAAGGTTATTCTGATCTTTTCCTTTCCTCACCTTCCCTTTGATTTTCTTTCCTTTACCCCCTTTTTTTTTTTTAACTTGTTTCAAACTCTTTTTTTTTTTTTCTTAAACACAATTGTTTCCCCAGGCTACAGATCTCGGCAACCTTATCTGACCAAGGCTATTGATCTCTTACTGAGGTCTCTGTATCTGCCTTTGTTGGTTCTGCCATTATGAGGTTGACAGAATGTGAGCAGCTGAATCATAGTGGAATCTTTGCTGTGGCATGATCAGTCTGTGTTAAAAATCAATATAGCAACAGCAATCACACTACATGGCACGAGTTGCTTCTGCTTTAGGGCTTTCTGTGGCACCATGCCACAGTTTTATCATGGCTACTGGTTTATTCAGAGAACTGTAGAAAATGCTACTTAACGCCGTCGATGACTGAATTAACAAGAGAAAAAAGATGCCACAAAATCTTTCTTCTTATTGCTTGTTTTTCTTTGGCCATTTTAAGCTAAATTAACACTTAATGCACCATCAAAGTAAGTATGTAAAATGTCAGATTACTTCACTGAGGTGAATAATTGGATTAGGATTATGGATTTGGGCATGGAACACAACCCTCAAAGAATTCTTATGTCAAGGTTTTCAACAAAAAAACTAGATTTTTATATTTATTTTTTTAACCCTGTTACTATCTACTAAAGTTAAAGTGCATTTTTGTCATCTTTAAAGAGAATAAAAATGCACAAATATCTCCTAACGGTGCCTGTGAACCGGCTGCAGATCTAGACCAGTAACTTGGTCAAGGTCATTGGCAGGAGATTTAACTACCATACATGTTTTTGACAGTGGGGTAAACCTACAATACATGTCACAGGAGGAACATACAGTCATAAAAAATTACAAATGGCATGACGAATAAAATATGAGATTTGTCCGTTTCGTTCTGATCTTGCTCTTGAATCATACCAGCAGTCCTATTGTATAAAAATAACTTACACAAATGTATTAAGGCGCTTCCTAGGTGCAAAAGTACTGAAAATATATCAGTGGCAAGAATTTTATTTAATTTTTTTTGCCTTTACAAAGAAGTACGGGTGCTTTTTCCATGTTGGTTAAACAACTCTTGCATTTGGACATTATTCACAATGAGTCCTGATAAGGTTTTGCTCTACACCTACTGGGCCAAAGATAATACATATATCCACATTACTTCATTGTCCTGCGAATGGAGGCGTAACTTGGTGTGATTTTTAACTAATGTTGCTTTATATTGTTTTCTGGATAAGATAGCTTTACTGTGAATGGATTCATCCCAGTATACACAAATGATTTGACAGATGATCCAGTCTCCTAGTGCAGATAACATTCACACTCTAGGTCAGGGGTGTCAAACTCATGTGTTCCAATACAGCCCAGTTTGATTTCAAATATGTCGGACCACTAAAGTAATAGCACCATAACTTATACAGTATGGCAAAATAATAATAATAATTATGATAATGCTAATGATAATAGTAATGATAATAATAATAGTAATGATAATAATAATCATGATAATAATCATGATCATAATCATAATACTCCTAGTAGTTATAATCATAATTATACATTAGTTATTATATTACTTGATAAGAAGCACAATAATTGGGAATTTTGGATTTAGTTTCTCATTTTCCCAGGTCATTGTTCCTCTTGGTAGTTGTTTGAGCATCAACTGGTCTAGTTTTGCTTCAAAAGAGCAACACTAGTATAATAGAATGGAACAGGGGTCTGCAACCATGTTCCACCAGAGCCACTATCCTGCATATTTTAGATGTATCCCTCTTCCAACATACGTGATTCAAATGATTAGCCTCTTGTCAAGCTGTGCAGAAGAATAATATGGGCCATAAGGTGTGCAAAAACATGCAGGATCTCTAGGACCAGGGTTGCAGACACCTGGAATAGAATAACTTCCTTGCCATTGCATAGTACAGAACAACACCATTGAAAGTGCAGTTCTTAAAGTTATTTTTAGAAATAAATGGGATATAATAACACACACCATCTAAGACCAATAAATATACTTCAGTTGAAAAAAAAATCACAAAACTGCCACCATTTATACATTTTTCTGCAATTATTTTACTTTAGATCATATTGTTCTGTATGTGGAACCTGAACCAAAGTATGCCTGATACCCTTCTGTGCAATTTTTGGCCTTTGCAAATTCATCCCACGGGCCAGATTGGACCTTTTGTCAGGTCAGTTTTGTCATATTTGAAACCCCTGGTCTACGTGAAGCATCAGCTCTAACAGTGATGCAGTTAAAAGGTCTTTAAATTAGTATCATCGTATGGTTAGCTAATGTTAAAAGAAGCATTTTACTATACATGCTTATTTAAGACTCATTTGCAGGGTGTGAAAAACTTGTTTAACGAGTAATTATAAGTAATGAATGAAAATGTGCTTTATGATGGCTGTCCAGTTTGCATTGTCAGTGTCTGCTTCCATAATGTGATGCATCTTAATTTCCTGTTATAAACATTCTTTATAAGGTAGGCCATATGGTGTCTGGATTTAGCTTAGTTTTTCTGTGGCCCCAGGTGGCCCAGTGTGACACAGTATTATTATTCAAAAGATGGAATTTTTCAGTACCATAGGCCTTTTCAATTTGTAGTTAAAAACGATTGCACTTGGGTGGAATTGGACAGAAGTCATAAATGCATATCGCCTGGAGCAGTGTAGCAGTGAGGACGGCTGCGGGAGCTGGACTGTCAATGGCTGTATTTAGAGACACAAAGATGAGACCCAGTGTAAGTTATTTCTTGCACGAACCATAATTAGAAGCTCTCCGGCTCTTCTTATTGTCCACACATTCCTTTACTTCCCCCTCCTACCTCTGAAATGTCTCTCTTGATCACCTCACATTTGTCAGGCTCTCTTGGTTTATGTATTTTTAAATGCAATTTTGCCTATTCAAATTTAACAGTGAAGGATTGTTTTCATTAGCGACTGACAATAAATGGGATATTTAAACAGCTGAGTGGGTTTTCAATTTCACATCTCGGGCATCACAGCCTTTGCGAGGTTCATAACAGCCTAGCCACTGGTATCGGGGAAAGACAGAAAGGCAAACTGAAGCCTCGACGAAGAACAAACGATGGTTTCACAAACTGTTAAGGCAATTTAACTTTAGTTGGGGATGAAATTGAAACATTTGCATTGGCAAAGCAACTGCAGTGGAGGCCGTCTGTTTGGAATAGAGGGAAATTATCTGCCCACTGGAGAACAAAAGTGTTATCCACTTCTCCTGGATTTGTATGTCCTTGTAAAATCCATTCTTTACAACACCATTCTTGTTTAGTGTCACCAATCCTTAACAGTTGAGCAGTGTAGCGGTTTGAAAGAACAAGCGCCTGAGTTAAATCTAGCATCAGATTGCTTGATGTTTACTTCATTGTAAAGAAACGTGTTACAAGACAAATAAATGCAATGCTGTTGAAGTTTGTAATTACTTTATGCTAAATGGTGGTTATTACTATCAGTAAAAGGTCTAGTATTAAGCTTCTCCAAATATTAGGGTATAGCTGATGCTAATTTAGGTGTTTTTAAGCTGAACTAGCTTCACATGATCAAAAAAATCAAAAACAATATGTTCTTTAATACCTTGTCCTTTCGACTAACAATCGGTAAACTACAATTTTAACTCAGATTTTTTTACTAATTATTCTGTATATTTTGCAGAGGTTAGAGATATTTCAGTCATATGTTTTTATCACTTGTGACTTACTAGACCAGGGAGGGGCAATCCTGGTCCTCGAGGGCTGGTGTCCTGCATATTTTAAGCTACATCCAGATGAGTTCGACATGGGTTTAGCTTTGAAACCATGTCAAAAAGATATTGCCTAAAACTGGAAATGCTTCAGTAAAAATCTGTGTCAGCATAGAGGCAAAACACTTGCTGAAAACGATGCAATTCACATGTCACACCACTATAAGCACTGTAAGCCAGTCCCACTGGATACAAGAGAACAATAGAAGTAGTGCGCATGCACCCACATCCTTTTTCTACTGGCGCAACACACACGCCAGACACAAACAACAACAATAACACTGCTAACACCCAAACTCATTCACCACTGACACCATTGTTGCTGTCTTGTGACGAGAGCAAGGATGCCATTTTTTCTGGTCATGTAGTCATGATGTAGGTGTGAACACATACAGATACTCATCAGATTCGGAAATGTCACCGTATCCAGATCTTTCCACTCCGTGACCCGTTTTCCAAAGGAGTATCCGTGAGACCGGTCCCATTTGACGAAAGGCCAATCCGTTAAGAAATTACCTCCGTTTCACGTGAATTTGTTTCTGTTGAGACGGTGTATTAGATATTTGCTTCTTCCATCACACCTTATTCAACTAATGATCAGCTCATCATCCAGCTCTGCAGAAGCCTGATAATGATTTAATGGACTCCAGGCTTGATGGACGAGGGAAAGATCTAAAACATGCAGGACACAAGCCCTCGAGGACCAGGAGTCCCCGCCCCTGTACTAGACCAACACTGATGAAAACTCAACTTGGTCTCAAAGCAGATGACTTGTCTTGCAAAGAAACATAGTAAAAGGTCATTGTTTGGTGGCACCAAAAACAGTGGAGGAGTCGGGAAACATTTTCATGGTTTGATGTAATAGCAACACAAGTATTAGCATTCACTGCCATAATACTAGTTCTGTTTTCCAAACCTTTTAGTTTGATTAGCCAAAATGAGTCAAGTGCTACAGTTCCATTGTGCAGTAAAACATATGTTCTACCAGTGTTGGTAGTTATGCTGGAGACTATAATTCACTTTATTTCAACTTTAACTTTGAGAGAGAGACTATGGCGAGTGTTTCCACTTTGAAACCATATAGATCTACATATACAGCTGTACTGAGGCTCATGTGGGTTTATGAGTCATGGCTCAGCTTCTCATGCAGAACAGGTCATCAGAAGTTTAGACAATTTGACTCATCGCTTGCTTTACTTGGAAAATGACTTGACTTGCTTTTTAGCAGTGACTCAATGATTTGTTTTTTTTTTCACTACAGAAACTTTGGCTTTATTTAAATATTCAGACTTACTTTCTTGTTGTGAGTGACTTAACATTGCTTTTGGTTCATGGAAAACTGGCTCCAGTTACAATTTCATGTTTGCATTCATAAAGGACATTTTAGGTCAGCTCTGTACGTGGTTACATCACATATAATTTTGACTAATGACCTCTTCTCACTTCCTGCATAGATCATTTTACTTTTTTTTTGGTTGGTTTGTTGACACTTGAGCAGCAAAACAAGTGGTTGAATTCATAACAAATTGGGTTCATCGACAGCCAGTGACCTATAATAGATTTGATTGCATTTTGGGAAAAGTAGGTCACAGTTTATTTTGTTCTGTTTACTCTAATGGATCACATTTCAAATGTCTGTATCAGCAAAACTATTGGTTGAATTCATACCAAATTAGGTTTTATAAATTGACAGTGGCACAGAATAGATCTGATTAAATTTTGGAAAAAGGAGGTCACCGTTTAAATTTTTTTATAACTTAAAAATTAAAAAAAAAAAAACTATTCTTATAACAGGTGAAAATTCACGTCTAAAAAATCCATTTAGTTAAAAAATTCGGCATGTATATAAAGGTGATTGATATGCTGACATTAGCAAATGTATAGACATGATGACATCAGCTGGATCCATGTCAAAATAAGCTATAATATGTAGAAGGGACAGGGTTTGTTGTGCCTGGAACCACTTGTTGTTACCTCCGCCAAGGAAGTATTAAGTTCGAGTCCGTTTGTGTCTTTTTCTGTCTGTCAGCAGGATTATGCAAAAAGTTCTGAACAGATTTTGATGAATCTTTCAGGAGTGATAGAAAATGGGTCAAGGAAGAACCAATTAGATTTTGAGCAATGAAGGTCAAAGGTCAAGGTCACACTAAAGGTCAACAGCTAAAACACATCAGTGGTAATATCTCAAGATTCAGACAAAATAGAATCTGGTGTTTTTTTTTCATTCACATCGTCTCACCTTCAGACATCAGATGGGTCAACACCTCTGGCTCCATCACGTCATGACGTCATATCAAGCCTTGGCGGAGGTCTACTGTCTCTGGCTGCCTTGTTTATTTTTTATTTAGTACTCGGCAGTTGATAACTTCCTTTTTATTTTCTGGGCTGGTGATGGTTGTGATAGCTTCTGAATGTGTCTTCCTGGAAGATGACACCAGTGTCTTTTTAGGATCACAATAAGCGCATGAACCCATCATGTTATCTATTTGGTTTCTGTTAAACCATTATGTTTTCCTTGTCAGTTCCTTCCCATCCTCAGCTTTACAGTTTTCCGCTGTCATCTGTTTATCGCTTAAGTTCCAGTTGATGTTTTCCCCTTCCTCTCATGTCACAGGGATCTTTTCAAGAATTGGTACAAGATGTTATCATCCTATGGAAGTGTTCTGGATATAGGCCAGTCTTGGTAACAACATATCTCTGTACACTGATGGTATAACATACTCATCCATTGTTTTATTTGAGGCACAGAAAGCTCCTCTCAGCTTTGCAGTGCAGAAACACTTGGGAAAATGCAGCTTGTGACGATGCTACTGCAATATACAGATCAATAGTGGTCTTTTAAAAAGCTGTTGAATTGAAAAACAGCAAATTCACATCACTTCTAGTTAAAGTGGTATCCTTGCTTTTTGAGTTGACACTGGTGCCTAAATCTAGTCGAAATATATTAAGAAGCTAAAGCTACATCAAAGAGCTTCCTCTAGTTTGACACTCTGGACTTTAAAGCTCATCATTCTGCGTTCACAGCTCTTTGCTTTTGTTAGAGGGTTTTCAGAGTTCTCTTGCTGGCCAGACTGAGGGTCTTAAAAACTCAACAAAACAATACACTCCCAGTCTCCCCTCTGTATAAACACACATTGGCTGAGCTCTCTGAGCTCCATTTATAGAAAACAGTGAGTCACTGGATCATTGAGAAGAGGTCCAGGTCAGAATAATATTGGTGCAGCGCTTCATTTAGCCATATTTGGAAATGCTCCACCAGATATATCGTCCTTGTCAAGGCAAATTAAGCAACCCAAAGTATTCAGTGGAATACACAAAATCAAATTTGATCTATTTTTATATCCCTGCCAAGCCAGTTAAGCAGCACTTGGAGTCTTCTTGTAGTGTTTTTTTTTTTTTTTTCTTACTGCAGCCAACACAGATCAGAGACTTGGACAAATTCAATGAGATCTATGCTGTTTTTACACACAGGTTGGTTAGGCAGTAATACGCCTGTTCATGGAAGGAATGAGCGGAGAATCTGGCAGGTTTTATATTATTATGAATTTGCATCATGCTTTTCATACTTTAAATACGTTATTCAAAAGAAAATTGTGTGATTTAAGGCAAAAAACAACTTATTCTAAAGAAAATTGTGCGATTTACGGCAAAAAACCCTCACTTCTAAATAAAGGGATGACAAAACACGCTCATAATAATTCCTCAAATTTCACTAACATCCATTTTAAAAATTTATTTATTCTCTGAAGTTACTTGGATGACTGTGGTAATGCTTCTTCGGAGCATGTCTGTGGTTGACTGATAAGATGAATGTGGTGGGGTTTTTTTCTCACAGAAACATTTGCACTAATGTGCCTCATCATGTATGACACTGCAGCAGACAGAAGACAGGCCAGTGACAGAAGAAAATTTATAGCACACATGAGTGAAGAAATAATTCAAAATCCCTTGAAGGGACATAAACAATCTGTAGTTTCATTAATCACTGTAGCCGATTGCTATCAAACGTGTGTGTTTGATGGTGGTGTGGCGACAAACATAGCTTTAACGGTACAGTATGTCTGCACAAAAACTCATAATGACAGAGAATATGTCATTGGGTCATATGAGTAATAGCAGAATAAAGTAGAAATAAAGCAGCAGTGAAATAGGGAAGGTCAAGATAATTTAATTTGTACCCGTAGGTGGATTTGTTCTGCAGTAACAGGAGAGAACATCTGCATGATACAACAAAACACTGAGGATAAAACAAATACACTTGAGATACTGATATCATCATCAGTAGCACTAGCTCGTCGTCCTAGTATTCAGAAATATCCCTCCATTCTTGGGGTGACAGTGCCATTTTGTATTTCTTCTCATATTTTGACTGTTTGAGGAGGTCCCCACTGGCCACGGTTTGTCAGTCAGAGGAGGACTGTGGTGACCAGTGTTTACCCCACCTTTTCTAGGGCTCTTTCCATCTGGAGTGGGCTGTGCTGTGTGAATTCCAGCCCAGTCACACCTTTAGCTGCTGAACTGCCACATCACCACACCTCCGTAGCAGAGTGACCGTCTGTGTGTGTATCCAGCCTAGAGACTTCCAGCTCAACAAGTCCGTCCCTGTCATCTAGAGTACCACAGCCACAGGATTTAGATTTAAAGGGTGGTTAAGCTTGTGTTTCTGACACCAAACGGCTTTGTATGAATTTGTTTATGGTAGATAGTAGCTTGTAAATGGACTGCACTTATATAATGTTTTTCCACCTTCATGTTGCTCAAACACTTTACATTAGCCTCACATTTACACACATACACTCAGACACCAGCAGTGTTCTAAGATTCTGCCAGACCTACTGGGAGCCTAACTTGGGGTTCAGTCTTCACTTCAACATGTGAACAGCCAGAGTCGAGATGTGAACCACTGACTCTTCAGTCATTGGGTGACCCGCTCTACCAACTGGCACCCACACACTTTGGGTACCCGCCTTCTCCAGAGGCTCCATGTGCTGAATCTGGTTGGAGTTCTTGCAGCAAGCTGCCAAACACTTGATCATGGTCTAGGTCCACTGTAGACCACACACCAGCCCGCTTGGCACTGCTCTCATCTGCCACTTGCAAAACAACTGCTGTCGGAGTTTTCAGATAACTATACAGATAAAGTAAATGCTAACACCAGGACAAAGAAAATAGCCTGAGGACCTGGTGACCACCATCACACAAATGACAAAAATATGCAATAAATAATCATTATAATATAGTACATTTCAGTAAGATATACTGTAATCTAATTTCGAAAATGGCTAGAAATCGACAGTGCCAGGTGTTATATGATACAGTATATATATTTAAAAGTAGCTAGCATCTTTATTTGTGTTGTAAAATATCGCCAAAAAATCATCCTTATTCTGAAATACATAAAAATAACTGAAATACATTCCATGCAAAGTACTAATGGTATGAACAAGAAGTAGGAAAAAAAAGTGATGTGCAAATCAATAAGAAGAAAAACTAAACAACAAAGACCTTTAGAGTTGAAGTCGCAGCTCATGTCTTGCTTACTGTGCATTGCAGAAAATAGAAATAGCATGCGCAAAATGCAAGTTGTCTGCAGTTTGGACAAACTTTTGGTTGTTGTTGCTGTTCGTGTGTTCTCAGAGTGTTTGTCTCTCTGTCTTTGATGCATTAGAGGCAGGTTGTTTGATAGAGACATGACAGCTTCACAGAGCTGAGAGTGTGTATGTGTGTGTGTCGGTGTCTATTGACAGCTCCAGATTGCTGTGAAACGCACAGAGAGAACAGTCTATTCCCTTTTCAGTCTGAAGCACAGGCAACATCCATCACCACTGACAGAGGAAGGAGGGAGGAAGGGGGAGTGACAGGTGAACGAGTGATCCTAATTCTGAAGGAATTTTTGTTTAAAGGCTTTAAAGCTTGAATACACATCAGGTTATATTAGTAGGAGAAACGAAGAGAGGATGCTTCTTTTCACCTCTAATCTCCTTTACAGTATGTATTTTTTTTATCCTGACCTCCAAACAAACCCATCTATACAAAGACACATATTCACATGCATAGTCACACATACAAATCAATGCTTTTAATTTAGTTTTAACAGAAACGGTCATGCTACAGTGGTAAATACAAACACTTAGGCCCAATCCCAACTCACTCCTTAGCACTAAACCTTGAAACAGAGCTGCAAGGGGTAGTGGCTGAAACATCCCACTGTAAATGAGACAATCCTGAGTGATCTGTTAAGTCATCAGCAGTCATCATCGCTGCTATAAACTGAGGTTTCTAAAAGTATTCCCCATGCTGTCAGTGGCTGTAGCCATCTCTGTTTCATGGGCGTCTTCTTGTGGCTCTCAAGTATAAACTACCGAAATGGGATTTTTAAAACGGCATTCAACGGTCGATCAAATGATTAAGGTAATGAAGAAAATCTGCACATTTGTTTCTTTTTTCAAAGTGCTGCATTTCTTCAACTGTGTGCTCACGACTGAAGTAGGGTTTGAACCCAACTGCACAAGTCAAAACGTGATGTTCAAAAATCAAACAGAGTTGAATGACAAAGTACAGCACAGCAACACACACACACAGGTGATTTAATGTCAAAAGTATCAACTAAAAATCACACTTAAAGTGGAAAAAGTATAATATGGCAAATTATTAAATTAAATTCACTCACTCGGAAGACAAACTGTTAAAAGACAAAGTATCAAATGATAAGCAAAAGACAAAACTAAACAAATGACAAGGAATCAATATTCTTCTACACAAGACTGGGACTGGCTTGAATCTCTAAGACAGGACAAACTATCAACAGACAATGGGAAAACACATACTATATATTAGGGCTTTGACTTTGAATTTTGACATTCAAATATAATTTGAATGTTTTTTTAAAAAGAGCCATTTGAATAAACATTACACTGCTACTAATATTGGAACCTGTATATGGTATCATTAGGACTATTTATTTTACTTTTGTGTGTGTGGGGGGTTACGTCTGGGGAAATATGTGAATCGTGAAGGTCATTATTTTTGGGTTTATCTAGACACCTGTAGAGTGGTCACTGGTCAGTCCCATGTATTCATGAACAATAGATGGCACATCTGAGAAAATGTATGTGTCATAAGTTAACAAAGTGAGCAGGTAAAACTATTTGGTGACCGTTTTACAAATCATGTCCAGTTTTGTACCTGCTCATTTTGTAAACATTCCCTTTTGGTTGTCAATTAGGCTAATGGTTTAGAGGCTTTCATCAGTTCAGGCAACCAGGAAAACTAAGGAACAGTGTTTCACACACAAAGCAATGGACAAAAGATGATGTTTGTAGATTATGTAACATTCAGTGTCAGCTGATACTAATGCTCATCCCTCCCACACTGCATGTTTAAACACACCAGAATATTTGGTCCCTGGTGAACTGAATATATTTCAGTTTCATGCCAAGTTCTTGGTGAGGCATTTTCAAAGTAATATAATTAATAAATTAATAAATATTCAAATATTATTTGAATATCTACATTAATTTCCAAATAAAATTTGAATATGACTTTTGGGCGAAGTTCTACTATATATATATATATATATATATATATATATATATATATATATACACACACACAAGGGCGGGGAAACAATCGGACTCAGTTGACAGACATTAGGACAAGGACCAATCAGCACACACATGGAAACAAGGGTAAAGGTCAGACTAGACACAGGACAGGACACAAAAGAAAATCTATCAAAATAAACAGGAAGTGACAAATGCTAAATAATACCTTATAATTTCCTGGATATGACACTATCTTGCCAGTGATTCAAACAATATTATGCTAAAATTTTCTTTCCCCTCTGTTTGTATTGTGCTCTTGAAAAATCTCCTTTTTGAGTTCTCCACCTTAGCCCTTCTCCTCCATCTAATTGAGAAATGGGACCACACTACCCTTTATGTGGCGTAAATTGGGAAGTGTTAGCAGAATCCCTAGCTAATATGTGCTTTGCGTTAATATGGTGTTTAAAGCTGGAAGTGCTTCGGTGACAAGAAAACTGCTTCCTGCAGCAGGTGTTGCTGGTTGACTATTCTATCTTTTGTTTTGTTTTGTCCTCATATTTCCAATTTCATAATGGACCCATATCATTTAGCTTTCATGGGGCCCCACAATTGCTAGTGGCATCCAGCAATGGTAACTCTACGTGGGCAAATGACCTGAAATCCATCGACAGATACGTTCAGCCTCATTCTATGTGGCAGATGGGTTAATTGTAGCGACATTTTTAATCGGCTTAATCATGATGATGGATTAATCTGGATTCACGTGTTAATTTTGAGAACCCTAGTCCAAATGCAATACTTACCTGTTTTTACCTCCACAATTGTATTCTCGTTCATGCTGTAGCACAAAGAAAGCCACACCAACAGCCACAAGTCACACAGGTACAGAAGCTATTTACATAAGCACATACATTCAATGATACAAACAAAAACATTCATGCTTATACATGGTGGCAGTTATGTTGGGAAATATTTATTTGTGGATCATAGAAGCACATTTGCCATTCTATTAAAATATACCATTATGTATTTATATTGTCTTTCTATGTACTCAAAATATATTCTGCATGGATATGATAGCTTATCGACTCCTTTTATTCTATAAATTGACTGATGTTATTTGCTAGAAAATGATGAATCAAATATTGAAGGATGGGGGCTTGATAAGTATTAATTACTATTTCAGTCTCATCATATGGCTTTTCATGAATGTTAAATTATGACACCGTTAACATTCTTCCACTGTTCCAACTCTCCTTAATCAGTGCCTATTCATAAAAGAACCCTCGTAGTAGATTGAAATAAGCATACATTTGCATTTTCGGTTTGATTATAATTTGCACTTCCTTTGGATGAAAATGTGACTTATGGAAACGACGACACTGACAGTCTGTGTAAGTTGTAATGTTAATGGATTAGAATATGGTTTTAATTATTTAGTCATGATGATGGAATGTATGATGTCCTCAAAGATGGTGTATTTGAGTAAATAGTAGAAAATGGAATGTAATTGACTTAACTTTTGAATAATCAGAACTGGAACTACTTTGATAACCATTGTGTATTTGCATTACAGGGAGTTTAGTATTCAGGTCATGTTTGGACATGTTTCTAAAAGCACAAAGACATAAGAGGTAGCTTTCAGTCATGTGACCATGATGATGTTGTGATTTCAGCTGGAGGGCAGGAAGTAACCATGGAGGCCACCATTGAAGAGAGTGTTTAGTGCATACATAACCACTGTAGATAGAATCAAAGTGAATGATGGACATTTAGAAATAAATCCTTACAGTTATATTCAAGCCTCAGTTGAATATGAGAATAGTACGATGGCTGACGACTACATATTCTATTCCTAACCTATACCAATCTCAACATACAGTATAAGCACCGACTGAGTTGAAAGTCCCTGGTGTGACTGAAAGCTATGTGTCTGCTTCAAAGGAACTTTCATTTTCCTCAAATATTTTCTAACAGCTGAGAGAAATTAATGTGCAGTCGGACTTCATAGGGGAAACACGGCCTAATCCCCCTTACTCATTACCGACTAGAATGTGTGTGTATGTGTGTTCTTTTGTGTTATTCTCGTCTTTATAAAAGGTACACCATCAGCAGTAAAGAAATAAGTCCTACCAACTACAACATTCAATTACTTTCACTGAGATTTCTGTTATTTTTCTGCCGTACCACCAAGTACTGCTCGTTTCAATCAGTATTTTTCATTTTCTTTTGTAAGTTAGTGCAGAATAATAATAAAAAAAAAAAAAACATACAAAAAATATTTATTTTGTTCCACATACTTTGCATGAACAGCCTTAATGGAGGAGGTTAAATTCCAAACACACTGCGTGAGGATTGGATGTAAAGTGAGGGAGAGGCATTGAATAAATACTGTTTACCAACAAACAACTCGTGTAGTTTTCTAAAGCACCAAGTCATTTTATTCACAGGATGTTCAAATCGATGAAAATGGGATTATTCTGTCAATCTGAAATATAATAGAAGACAACATTTGAAATGAACACTCTGTGCATAAAGCAGTGACTGAACAGACTCACAAACAACTCAAGTGTTCATACATATATGGACAGAAGCTGATGATAAATGTAAGTTATTCACTTCTTTACAAAAGTTTAAAAAAACACACACAAAAATGCTAAATTATTTAGGAATATTGAATTGAAAGTTTATATTTGTGCATTTGGAAGGTGCTTATTTTTTTAAAAGCGACTTTCAGAGGAAGATTAACAGTTAAGCTCTCTCTCTCTCTCCCTTTGTCTCTCTTTCTCTCTCTCTCGCCCTCTCTCTCTCTCTCAATCTCTGTCTCTCTCTCTCTCTCTTTCTCTCTCTCCATCTCTATCTCCATTTGTAAAACACTAACCACAGTGGATCAATATGCTGTACAGAATAATAATAAAAATAAATAAATAAATGTTGTAATAATTGATTAAAAACATAAAATGGAACAATACTAGTACAATAAAGACAAAAACAGGGCCATCCAGAAAAATAAAAAAAAAGAACAGTGATTGAATAAACCGCAAGAATAGAATAAATAAATAGTATTTGTTTGATGTAATACATGAATGAATTAAAGGATGAGCAAAAAATGAGGATTTGCTCCCAGCCCAGGGGTTCATTTGAGTCTGATCCTGTTCCATCAGGATCTGACAGTACACAAAATAATGTATTTTTAACTCTCACTATAATTCACCTCAGCTGTTACATAAAAAAAAAAAAAACAGATCTGTGTCCACTGTCACTCCCTATTTATTTATTTTTATTTATTTATTTTACTTTTTCTATAGTAACATTACAAATACATCTCAAATCAGACTTGTGCCCATGTACTGGAAAAAAAGAAAACCCATTCTGAGAGTGACTTCGACTTTGCACTGAAATGTATTTGCATTATTTTTTTTTTATATATATAAAATCACTACGTTGCATAGTGTGGGAATGAAAAACCCATCATTTTGATCATAGTAGACAGTCTGTTCAACCGCTAGAGTTCCACTCACTAAGTTTCCAAATGACTTTGACATTGTTTTTGTCTTTAATATTGTTGCAAGAGTAGCATATACTGTAACTCCCTGTCAAAAGCATGCAGCACGTGAGTTGCATGAGCAATATAACAGAGTGCATACATATGACTGGAGGGCGTTTAGTTTCAGTATGGTTTTCCATTGATCGGTAATATTCAATGTTTGTGCTGGCCAGGGTTTATTTTATAAAAGTGTAAAATCTCAAGGTCCACATGGATTCTCCTATAGGCTACTAACCCTAACCCTAAGTAAAGAGGGATAGTTGAGGAACAGATGTTAACTTTAGCCTTAGAAAACGTTTCCCTGAGTACAGCCTGCACCTTAAACACTAGTAATATTATCAATAAGTTATTTGCATTTTAGCCATATCAACCATAGAAATGTGTCTCAAAGGTTCATAAACAGCCATATTAAAAAATACATTTCCAGGTCAAACTAAACTTTTCAGAATATGTAAAGAAATAACACAAAAAAAAAGAAGTATAGCGTCACAAATTTTCATCTCAAGTAAGAAAATCTATGAATAGTCTCATGTTATTCACAGTCTGTTTATTTATATATATATATATATATATATATATATTTATATATATATATATATATATATATATATATATATATATATATATATATATATATATATAAATTTAGCCTCGATTTCTTTTTTTAAGTGATTCATTGCATTTTTTCAGAGTAAATCATGAATTTTCCTGTATTTAATTCACTGATGACACAGACATTCATAAAAAGTCAGAATAAATTTGAGGGTTATCATATCAGACACAAAGAAAAGTGAAGAAAAAGTGACTTTTTCAGCAGATATATCAATAACTGAACATAAACAAATTGTTTTACAAGTGAATCAGTGTTGTCAAAGATGAGTGTTTCCATGGTAACTATAGAGCCTCTGAACATCCGAATATGTCATATCTAATGACCATGGAAAGATGACAACCTGTATTTTGCACCAATTATTTCCATTTATTGATCTGATTCGTGAATCAACAGGTATTAAACATTAAGTATCAATAAATGCTCTTGGTCACCAGTGGTTGTTTGGTTCTTTGTGGGTTAATATTTGGTAATCAAAGCCTAACCTGGACATTTTGCAGCAGAGGTAACAGAGCAGCACTGTTTCCAAACACTACAGCAAAAACTTGGCAAAACGGACACATTACTGATAAGCGGCAACACACTGTGAAAGCATAATGGCAAAATAATTAGCACGCACAATTACACCACGTAATGGGAAGCTCTATGAGTGCTAAGCTAAGATGGGAGATGGTGCAAGTGGAAAGACAAGGACAGGGAGAGAAAGAGACATAAGGACAGTTACATTAGTACTGTAGTGGTCTCTGGAGAAGTGGGTATACTCGGAATTTCTATCTTTTTTTTTTTTTTTTTTTTTTTAAAGTTGTCCAGAAGTACACTACTTTACAAACAGTGATAGATATGACTGCTCTACTTGGTTTAGTCCAGGGGTTGGCAACTTTTAACAGCCAAAGAGCCATTTGAACCATGAAAAAGAAAACACTGGGAGCCGCAAATACTTCTTGACATTGAAAATGAAAAAAAAAAAAAAAAAGAAAAAATATTAAAAACAACAACTTCCCTTTCATGTTTGGGACCTCAGTCATATATTTATTAGTGCTTTGACCCTTTTGAAGATGAGCTGATTGTCTGATCTGAAAGGAAGAGAACACTGTATTGCTTTTTCTTACCTTTACACTGGTCCAGTGTAAAGCAAAGACACCCCAGACCTAATTAACCTTTGACCTGTGGGACTTTGTCAAATATCTTTAGTTTTTTTTCCTTTTTCTACACTCTCAGCCCGTGCATTCAGGTCCAGTTTTGCTAACAGACCCTCATGCTATCTTGGTAAAAGGTAGTTTTGAGGACCATATCATGATGACCTTGAATTAAATAATTTTCCAGTCACTAAATATTTGAAATATTATTTAATTTAATTACAAAAAGGGAAAATCACAACTATTTATCACAACTTTCACTTCCCCCCGCAACAAAAACCTAAAAAGCACCACAACTTTCATTGCAATTTTTCAGAAAAGCTCATGAAACATCAGACACAAATCGTGGAGGGACTGAATAAAGGTTAATAATAATAATAATGGATTAGATTTATAGAGCACTTTTCAAGGCACCCAAAGCACCTCACATTAGTGTTCCATTATTCATTCAATCTCACATGCTCCTTCTGGTGGTGGTAAACTACATATGTAGTTGCCCTGGGGCAGACTGACAGAAGCGTGGCTGCCATTTTCGCGCCTACGACCCCTCTGACCACCACCAAACATTCATACTCATTCATACACCAGTGTGAGTGACACTGGAGGGTTAAGTGTCTTGCCCAAGAACACAACAGACTGACTAGGACAGGGCGGGAATTGAACCGCAAACCCTTTGGTTAATGGACGACCTGCCATGGGTGCCCTATAATAGACTTTTACACCACCATATACCCTAGACTATAGCAAAAAGAAAAGAGCAAAGTATGAATACAGGCGGTTGTGTATTTCTTTTATTTCTTTCTTCATATCTATACTCGAACTTAACAAGGAGATTTTACTTTCAGACGCAGTAGAGCACTAACTGGCCTCCTGCGTGTGTTGTCATGTCGACACAAAGTCACTTATGGATCTGCTTTGGTTGTTTTTGTAATCCAAGTCTTGGCTGGGACTTGTCTACTTCACATTAATTCTCAAAAATCTGTAATTTACATCCTTAGAGGCATGAATTTATGCAGTTTAAAGTGGTTTGGATGAATACTTGTGAAAGAACCATTTGTCCTTGTAAGTGTGCGTTACTGTACTCATGTGTGTCGTCTCCTGTCGAGTCTGTTTAACGGTCTCTTCAAAGCAGGAAACAAACCAAGGAAATGTGAAGGGGGGGAAGGAATGGAGTCGGTCAAGTAGAGGAGCATCATCCAGGCCTGCTCCATTTAGATTGATTTACCCCGAGCAAAGGGTCTGCAATTATTGCCTGAGCAATCTCTTCAAGTCAAGAGCTCAAAAATTAGAGTGAAATCACACTCTTCCTCCTTCTCCTGCAGCTCCAGCAGCTGAACAGTGTTTGGTGAAGTGGGAGATGAAGCCAAGTACTGCGCCGGTAGTAGCAGAGTGAGCACCCTGAGAAAGGAAACTGAGTCACCTTGTAGGATTCTAGAACGTCTAGGACTGACATGTTTTTCGGGAGATATTCAAGGTTTTTTTTGTTTGTTTGTTTGTTTGTTTTTCAAGCTCTTCCCACCAAGGACTCATGTCTGGTTGGGTTTCACAAAAATACAGGAATTTCATTTTTGTCAAGAGTGAAGTGAAAGAAACCGCAAAGCTACATTTATTTATTTATTTATTTATTTAATTTACTTGTGTAGTAACATGCAACAGGCAACAATCACTTTGGATAGATAGTAACACATAGATTAAAAAACTATGCAAACAACGTTAATATGTGTTGACATCAATTACAGTGATTTTGGTGAGTGTTGTATTTTTCTTTTTACCTTTTGCAACAAGTTGCTCCTTATGAAATAAGTATAACTGAAGTACATGTGGAAAAAACTGCAATCATGTATTGAAATGTGTGTTTTGACATTAAATAATTCCAATAAATCATACTTTTTGGAGTTGTATTTTAAGAAAATATATTTACATAGTCAAAGAAAATGAAAAAAATTATTGCAAAATTCACAAAATAATGGGGAAAAAGGCAGATGGATAATTAAGGCCAATATGGAAAAAAAATCTAAATGAGTTATAATGGATGGAGTTATACTATATAATGGATCTAATGAAAACAGGGATAGACAGATGAAGAGTTAATTTGCAAAAACAGGTAACTCATTTTATTCTTTTTTTTTTCACAAAATGGCATATTTTACTTTACATTCCAGGTAATACTCATTGATTTGATGTATTATTTATTTAATTTTCATAAGGTCCACTACATTGAATAAATAATATATCAAATCAACATTAGTACAGTACTACCTGGAATGTAAAAATGTCATTTTGTGAAAAAAATCGAAAAATGGAGTTATCTGTTTTTGCAAATCAACTCTTCAGATAGAAAACATGCAATCAAATAAAAGTCAAATACATAAGCAATATAATAATATAGATTCAACTTTTACCTAAAATATGGGGAATTCTTGAAAAATAATGATACTCAATTGATTGATTTCAGTTGCTTGATTGCCCAGTTTGACACATTTTTGTTAAAAATCAATTTCAAGTTTCCAGTTCAAGTGTAGTTTTATTTAGTGTTTCAGAACATAGTGAGTATAGTCTAACAGACAAGTGTTGTTGAAACAGTCTGACCCTGAATCTAAGTTTTCAGATTGTATGCATACGGTTACTTCAAAGCAGTGAACAGAACACAAAAGACACACAAAGACATGAAGAAAAAGGGCTTGTACTCCAGGAAGGAGCTAGGGAATTTGCATTAAGGGGAAATGGGAAGGTGGTGGGTGCACTCCAGGTAGAGAGGAAAGGACCTCGTGGATCCATTTTAACATATGATCAAAGCATTAATGGTCAGTGTTAAACATGTTAACTCAGCAGGTAACAACAGTGTCTTACCAGGAGGCATGTTCTTCATCACTACCCAAAATCTACTGTAATAATACAGTGGTACCTGTACTTATGAAAGACCCAGTGAACAAATAATCCAGTCTACCTCAATTTTTCATCTATGAATATGAAAAAAAATTACCTTTACAAAACAAAAACCAGGAGATATAAATATCTGTACGTAACTACATGATGTACGTAAATGTGTCATGTATGTACTGTATGTAACTAGCTACCCATGATGCTTTTTGTCACCTTTTAACCCTCATTCATCACAGTTACTGTTGTTATTGTTATTACAGTACATATTGATCATGAGCCTAAAGAAAGTGATTCCAAGTGTGAATGAAAAGAAGTGACTACGTTATTTATGGAAGTGAAACAGGAAATTATAAAAAAAAAAAAAAAAATATGAAAGTGTCACACAGTTGAGTGATATCGCAAAGGAATATGACTGAAACGCATCTACAATATTGAAGCAGAAGGATGCATTTAAAGCAGTGACCCCTTCCAAAGGCATCTGTGTGATATGGAAAAAGAGCAAAGTACTTACAATCTGTCTTAAAGGAGAAGTACAGCTACTGGTGTGAAAAAAGTAAAAGTACTGATTCAACTCCTTTTCGTGAGTAAAAGTTTTTTTTTTTCAAAAAAGTACAATTTCACAATTAATAATAAATAAAGTACAAAAGTAAAACTGCATTTTTTTTTTGCTAGAATACTTTTTTAACCAGGAACAATCTGAAAAAAGTTTCAAAAGTATCTCAAATAAAGCATTTAAAAGTGAGTTACTGTGTAAATAATGTGTTTGATCAGGTCACTGTACTCAGTTTTGTGGGTATGGGCAGGAAATTTAGGAAAAACAGGGAAAAACTTCACAGTGGAGATAAAAAAGTTATTACATTTTGGACGTTTATTACAAAAAGGTATGGCAATTATTTACGAAAACGTCACGGTACGAAACCACTTCTGGAACAAATTAATTCCATAATTCCAACAGAGGTAGTGGAAGTACTCACATTCTGTACTTGAGTAAAAGTACAGCTACTTGTGTGAAAAAATACTGATTCAACTCCTTTACTTAAGTAAAAGTAAACAAGTACAATTTCACAATTGTAACTATATTTGTAACTATATTTTTTTTGCCATGAACACAATAATACTTATTTTACCAAGAAAAATCAGTTTCAAACATGTCAAAACTTTCAAAAGTATCTCAAATAAAACATTTAAAAGTGAGTTTCTATAATGTGTTTGATAGGGTCACTGTAGTCAGTTTTGTGGGTATGGGCAGGAAATTTAGGAAAAATGGGGAGGAAAAAGTCACAATTGTGATTTAAAAAAGACTTCATCATCATCATCATCAAAAAAAGCATAATTTTAAGTAAATTTTGAGACCAAAAGTCAGAATTGTGAGATAATAGTCATATAACTATAATATATAAAGTCCCAGTTTCTCTCCTGCACTGATTTTTCCTCTATTGAGTTTGAAAAAAATAACAAGTCTATTGTCAGAATGTAAGGAGTATAAAGTACAGATAATTATGCAAAAATGGGGAGTAAAAGTAAAAAGTTGCCAGAAAAATAAATACTCAAGTAAAGTACAGATACCTAAAAAATATACTTAAGTACAGTAATGAAGTTACTTTTACTTAGTTACTTTCACCTCTGAATTCCAATTCCACTGTGTATACTTTCCATTGAAAACCCAGTATTTGCAGTTGTCGACTTGTCATCTGTGTTTGATTAAAGCTCCCAGGTCTAAACAAACACTTGTGTAAGTCTCCTGTTGGTGTTTAACGTATCTAGTGTAACAGCAGTGACTTGAACGTGGTCATCCCTGTTGTCAGCCCGATGAGCAGCTAGGCTAATAAAGCATTGACCCTTCATCCCATCAGTCTGCTGCTTTAGCCTCCGCTGTTTACAGCTGCATTCTCTCCCTATATCCGTCTCTGGCTCTTTCCCCACTGTGTTTGTGTCTCTGCTGCCCCAGGTCCACGTCACACCCTAACAGGATCCATCTAAGTCAGGAGTTAGATAAAGAGCGGTAGGAGGGGACGGGAAGAAAAGAGGAGAGAATTCCACTTTTCATCTGAGCCTCTCGCCATCTTTCTGTCTCTGTGAGTGCGTTAGTCGCTGATGGAGCGTTGTGTGCACGCCACAGGTCTGTGCCCCAGCCAACCGCCGCTATAATCCTGTTTCCTCTTTCGCACGCTCTGTGATAGACTACTTTGGGCTGCGTTCATGCTCTGAAATAGTCTGTATCAGCTATTTCATGCATGTTGTGCTATGTTGTCTGTGACTCCAGTGCCAGGATTTGAGGTGAGATAGATGATATGTGAACGTGTTTGGTCAGTGGTGATGATATATACATGACACACACACACACACACACACACACACACACTTGTTTACATGTGTCATCAGGACCAAGTTTGTAGTCAAGCAGCGATTGGGTAGTGAGTGTAAACATATATTTAAATGTTTTATTACATTTTATATATATATATATATATATATATATATATATATATATATATATATATATATATATATATATATATATATATATATATATATATATATATATATATATATATATATATATATATATATATATATATATATATAAATAAATAATTATACTTTTAAAAAGGAAAAAATTAATGAAAACATACAATAATTAAAAAAATAATTATCAAAATTAAAAATTGTATTAAATAAAAAAATGAATGAATACAAAAACAATCAAGTACATTAAAATAATAAAATATATATATATATATATATATATATATATATATATATATATATATATATATATATATATATATAAACAATAAATGAATAAAAAAAACCATGAATAATTTAAAAAATAGATAGAATTTCGCTTTGCACCTGTTTCCCTAATGCTTTATTGGGATGTCTGGGGAAAAAAATCACATCATTCATTTATAGGGCCACATCATTTCTATGGGGAACTTTTATTTATATTTAACCATCGTTTCTGATTTTTTGGTCCCCATAGCGTCAGAGTACCCCATGGTGTGACTGTGTAAACATATCAATGTCCCCATAAAGATAGGAATACACACACATACACACATACAGAACCCGGAGGTCATAGTGAGCGCATGGTGCATTACTGTGATTGAAGCCGATAATGCACCAACAGACTCTGCACTGTGGCCCTTCTAACCCAATCACAACTGTGCTGATGGTGAGCCCCTCCATCTGTGCTCTTTTGATTGGATGGAGAAGTGATTGATGCACACTTGAACATATTCCAGTGAGTTATTGTGGTCCGCTGTAGTCTTTAAGATAAGACCTTGTGGTCATTTTTCACCTGCAGACGCCAGTATGTCGCACAGTTCTGCCTTTCCCTGCATTCATTAACTGTTTGATGCAAAGCTGAAATGCAATTAGTGTTTCAAAGATTGTGGGGTGGGGTTGGAGGGGTTTGTCTATGGTACAAAATAATTTCCTCTGGTTCACCCGTGAATCCTGATATGCTCCACAAAACAGCGATAGTAGTGACAGTCGACATTATTAAATGCACTTCTTTTGTGGCTTTTAGATGCATCCATGGAGGATATAAGAAGATGGCGGGATTGGGGCGAGGATCTCAAACATGCGGCCTGGGGGCCAAATGAGGTGCCCCACAGGGTCAATTGCGGCCCCTGGGATGAATTTGCAAAGTGTAATAATTCCACAGTTAAGGCTGTTGAACTGATTTTAGTTCAGGTTCCACATATAGACCAATATTATATAAGGTCAAATAACATAAAAACTACAAAAATAATACGTCCATATTTTCTTCTGGGTTTGATGTGAAAAACATTTTACATTATGCTGACAATGACAACTTGAAATTTTTAGTTTTGAAAAATACATGAAAATATGGAAATATTTACATTTACAAATTATAATGTATGAATAAAATGTGAAAAACCGAAGAGGTATGAACAACATGAAATGTCTAAAGAAAATTCAGGTCAAGTTTAACAATGTTTTGCAACCGAGAAACAACAAGACAAGGCAGACAGGAAGCAAACAAAATCCAAAAGGAATAACAAACCGGATAATCAAAGACTAGCGATATAACGCTAATTTGATGCAGACCAGGCAGACAAACTCGTGCTGGACAGAGGACAGATGGGTTTTATACAGGGAACATAACAGGTGCAACACATGAGGGTAAATGAGGGGGGGTAAGGAGGAAGCAAATCAGCAAAATATTAACATGACACTCAACAAAATAAAAGCCCCAGAATACTAACAATGACAAAAATAGGAAGACATACAGACAAACAGACAAAACATGACAACTAGAGTCTAAGTTCATGACAGACACACGCTGTCCTCTGTCCATCTTGTCTATTTCCCTTTGAATACACCACCACAGCGCTCTTATTTATCTTCCTGTTTCAAATGAGTTAGACTTCCATTTCTGCTTGTGTATGCATCTCATTCAGCATATGTGTGTGTATTTTTATTTATTTATTTATTTTTTCCCTTTAGCATATGATTGTCCCAGTGTGTATGAGTGGCTGTGTAATACTTACTGCAGAGAATAGTAGAAACATCGCTCTAGTAACTTACTGCATAATTCTCTGTGCCAAGGGAGACTCGCCTGGTTGGTTCATTTCTATGGAGAGATGTCTCCCAGTGTTTGAAGAGGCTAAAATAGAACAGTACAAAGCATGTCGAGAAAAAAAAAAAAAAAAAAAAAAAAAATCTGTATTCCCGCCACACACTCCGTACAGAGCAGCCAGGGAATAACTGCGAGTCTGTCTGGCTGACTGACTTGACTAATACTTTTTTTTTTCTTCTTCTTCTTCTTCTCCTCGATTCACAAGAAAAAGCAAAAAATAAAAATAATGGGAGGGGTCTTTTTATCTTTGATGTGGTTGTAGTTGGAGAATTGAGAGACTTTCAAATCTTTCTACCTCTCTATGCACAGAGCCAGCAGCTTTCTCTTCTGTTCTGCATGCTTTGTTTTTTTTTGTTTTGTTTTTTTTTTCCCTTCAATGTTCTCTAGCATTTCTATGAATCCTCAAAAAACCCACCGAGCTCAAAACTGTTAACACAAGGAGTATGAGATTAGATTAGAAAAGGGATTTTCACACTATTATCCTGAACTCCTAGGGAGCACAAATTTGACCTGATTTGCCCTGTCTCGTATTTTGAAAATATATGTGACCTTTGACCTACATTCACCAAAATGTAATGGGATCTATTCTGGACTATCTCACTAGCCTAGCCACGCTAAACCCACCTACTGTAGCGGCAGCACATCTATCTAATGTGCTACCGTAGTAGTCAACTTTTGGCTAGATTTCCCTGAAACTGGTCGACCAATCACAGTGAAGTATAGAGTCAGAGGGCGGGCTTAACAAAGCTACATTGCAATGATTCAGAGAGAAACAACCGACAACAACATTTCTAGTCAAAATATCTCACATTTAATGTAAGATATAATCACCTAAATAGTAACTTGTAGTGAGAAGCAAAAACATCATATTTCAAGAGATCATTTACACTTGTTTAATTTTCAGATGTTTCTGCTGGAATTAGACAAAAATCTACTGTAAATAAATACAACTCCTGAATTAAGCACAAATAAGCTATTACATTTAACTGAAAACTTACTCTATTTTATTTGTAACTGCAGGAGAGTGGAGAGTAAAGCACTTACTGCTACATGTAAGATGTATAAAAAAGTATTTTCAAATAAAGTTTGACCTAAGTTGGAAATAAAATAAACCAAAGCTGCTCTTTAATTTCAGGTCCTAAGTGACTGACTTAAACATCTCATATCTTTCTTGCTATGAGGACTTGAGCTTAGAAGTTCACTGTGAATGTGAATACATGTTTCTTCCCAGAACGTCTGTGCATTCATGTGAGTTTTGCTTCATTATTACTATATTAGTGCTGGATTTTCAGGGTCAACAGTGGTGGTGTAACTCAGTATAGAGGTTGTGAATGAGGTTTGAGTTGTGCATGTTTGAACAAGTGTCCTCTAGCATTATGTGAAAGTACTGGATCTGTTTTTTTTTTACTACATTGAATCCTTCATGCTCAGCGATCAGCAGGGCCAGAGGTCATAGTATGTATAGGTTCTAACAATCAGCCATAGGTCACAGGGTGTTCTAGTTACATCACTTGTGCAGATGTACCGTATGTTTTGTAAACACATAAAAAGGAATCTAAAAATAAGCCATTTTCTTCCCCTTCAGTGATTTTTTTTGTTTTTCAACTGTTACTTATGACTTTGTTTTTGATGGGTATTTTTTTAAAAAAGTAGCAGGTCAACTATACATTATTACTTCATTATTACTTATTTTATTTTTTTTTACAATTAAGCTGTGTTATATCAAACCAGTGTGGTTGTCATCCTTGATTTTTTAAAATCAAAATACTCACCTAAAAGCTGGATCTGCTTTTAATTAATGTGTCTGATACAGTCAAACTGAGATACTTCACATAAAAAAAAAAGTAAAAAGAAAAAGACCTGATGTCTTTATTTCCGGTATGGTTGTAAAACTGCATTGATCTTTTGACAGGACTCCACAAAACCATCAATAAAAAGATGTGACTTATTCAAAATACAGCTGTGTCATTCAGTTTAGTGTAAAATGGGGGAAATCATTCCAAACTGCAGGTGTTGTGATATGATGAAGGAAAAACATGTGATAATTTGTCATGTAAATGAGGTACTTTTACATGATGGATTATAGCAATTTGTACAAAGTGCATTAATCGACTGAAATTGAATAGATTTATATGGAGACTCTTAAAGACTCAAAGTAAAACTGGTATTTTTACCAACCTAAAGACAAAATTATGTTCAAAATGAACATGTCACATTCAACACGTACAGTGAAGTATCGTCAACGTACCGTTTTACACAAGTTTTTAAAAAAACAGGTGATTAACATCCTTTATTGTCAGTATTTTGTGGACCTAATCATATTAATTTGATAACCCCACCTTTAGATTTTACCTAGTGAATAAGATTTAGTGAAATAACACTACTTTCATAACACGCTAATATATTCAGTCGTTACCCATAAATGTTTACTTCATTTATATTGCACAATATTAAAAAGATTAAAGTGGCTAACTCATACCATATATGGACAAAACTATTGGATTCAGGTGTTTCTTTTCCAACATGGATCTGAGATAGAAAACAATAATGATAAATGCCATAATATAGTTTTATAGTGTGATAAATATCATTGCATTGGTTAGTTTGGTTTTAATCTTTTCTTCCAAAATTCCTTAGATAAGTTTTTGTGTAAGAAGTTAAACCATGACTACACATTTAAGGTAAGGCAAGTTTATTTGTATAGCACTATTCATATACAGGGGAACTCAAAGTACTCAAAATACATTGACATAAAAATCACAGAAGAATGAAATACATTACAAGTGAGAAAAGAGTAAAAGACATTAAAATAATCACAAATAAAACATGGTTTCGAAATGCTATCCCAGAGTGAGATACAGCAGTTATATTAAAACCATACATACCTATGGAGTCGTATATCTTTGGACGAAGACCCATTCAGACACAAGGACGTCCCACACAGAATCGCCACACCGTCTGAATTTATAAATGATTTGAAAATAATATTTGCATGGACAAATATTAAATCTCTTTGTTATGATAGGATTTAGGCTATACTAGTGTCATTGAGCTAAGTGAGTTAAATGCTTGTATTTTGTCACTACTTCAACAAATGCAATAATTAAGATCTTCACATTAATTAGTGCTCCCCAAAACCCTGATATCTTCAGTTTTGTCATTACAGTTATAACATTACAAGAAGCTTACATGTATTTGATGTGCAGATGAGTCATAAAATACCATATTTAATGAGTCTGTTCTTTTATTTGGGTGAATGTTGTCCTTTCCTAATGCATTTTAATCATTTTAATTTTCTTATATTTTTTTAGATAAAGCACCTTGAATTGTCCTGTACATGAAATGTGCTACAGATAAATTTGCCTTGCCTTTCAAAGCAATCTGACACATTCAATTTTAGTTTTGAAAGGTTTCACGTTACAAAATTCCTTTCATTATCATCTAAACTCTTCAGATAAATGAAAAATGCAAGTTGAATAAAATGTAATTATCCATTTAATGGACCTTGGAAATAAACTGTAGCTGAACTGAATATTCATTTGTCCACACTATCTTAGATTCTTTAAATATTCAATATGTATTTATAGAAAAAGTCATTTAAAATGGAGATAATAATCTCTATTACCTAGTTTTATTCTTATCTCATCTTATCTTGAGACTAATAAAGGCTTATCTTCTCTTATTGTTGGACTATCAAAGACTTAGCTTAGCATATTTTTGCTTAGTTTATGGGACTAATGAAGGCTTATTTTCTCTTACAATGTGACCAATAAATGCTTAGCTTAGTTTGGTTTAGCTTATTGTGAGACTAATAAAGGCTTAGCTTATTTTAGCATATCGCAGTACTAATAAAGTTTTATTTTATCTTATCTACACAGGACTAATAAGGCTTATCTTAGCTCACCTTATCATGGGATTAATAAAAACATATCTTCCTGTATGTTAGCTTATCTTATTGTGGGACTAATAAAGGCTTAGCTTAGCTTAGCTTAGCCTACCGTTTAAATCATGCATAGTATGTGTTCCAGTTGCAAACCCTCCAGTGTTTGAAGTGTGCCAGATTAGATCCTGTTTTTGTTTGTCATGTTTATGCATGAGGTGTACTGTATTTCTTTAATAAGGATCAAAGGTGATGGTAGGCACACTGTCTTTTTAAAACTGCAGTATAATCAACAAATGTCAAAGTGAAATGCAGTGTGTAGATTTTATAGAAGGGATGCATGGTGATTGGAGATGGTGTGTGTGTGTGTGTGTGTGTGTGTGTGTGCGTGTGTGTGTGTGTGTGTGTGTGTGTGTGTGTGTGTGTGGAGGGGTGTACGTGGTAAAGGATAAGTTATAAGAGTCAGTGGAGATATGAAAGACAGGATGTGAGGGTTTTGGATGGAGAGCGAAATGGTTGCCAGGGTTACGGTCAGGGTTGTGACCCCTTATGTCAATCTGTCCATTTGGAACATATTGCACAGTAAGAGGATTGGATTTTTATGGAGATGGATTTCATCTCTTGGAGAGCTCTCTCTCTCTCTCTCTCTCTCTCTCTGTCTGTCTGTCTGTCTTTTACCTGCATTGCCTCTCATTCACTCCACCTTTTTTTTTTTTTTTTTTTTTTCATCATCTTTCCGCACTCCCTTTCCTCTAAATCTCACCATGAGTGTTTGTGTTCAGTCACTTCAGGATCAACGTGATCCCTTTTGATATTTTCCAAATGCCAATTTGTTTCTCCTAACCCACACCTAAAAGATTACACTGTGTGTCACGGTACGTATTTCATTTATTTTTTTTTATTTTTTTTTTTTCTTCTTTCTTCCTCTTTCTTTTAGGCTTTTGTATTTGAGTTTGAGTCAGAGGTGACAGAGCAGCTGTAATGGAGAGAGCTTAGCTGGTTGCCTTTTTTTTTTTAAATGTCACACTACTCTTTCCATCTGGTGCACTCGCTGACAACTAGAAAGTGACTGTACTTTAATGTTATTTGATATTATCTGTCACCAAGAGCAAAAATAGGCTTCAGAACTCATTTACATGGTTATTTTTTTTCGACACCAGTGATACTTTTATTTGAGGGACTCTGCAAGCACCTTGTATTATTGCGTAAACAAAAAAAATAAATATGAATACTGATGTTCGGTTACAAACTTAACTATGATTAACTCTTAAAAACCCCAAACTATATTTGTTTTGACTCCCAAACATGATTATTATAGTTTTGGATGTTTCATTGTTGTTTAGTTTTGATGTTTTTTTTTTTTCTCTAATTAGCTTTAATTAGTTTATCAAGCAGTTTTGTTAGTTTTCTTGATTTTCTAAATGCTTAGTTACTGTATGCTTTAATCAAATCTTTCCTTTCCCTCACTGCCATATTCAAATAAATCCCTTAGACGAGTCTACCTGCAAAATTGGAAACTAAAGCAGCAAATATGGGGATAAGTCAACTCTATAATACAAGTGACAGACTGTGAAGTGCTGTATGGTGCTATAAGCTAAAAATATTTGAGCGAAATGAATCAATCAATCCAACACTGACAAAGATGAAAACAAAATTATTTTTATTCATAATTTTTTTTGTTTGTTTTGCAAGTACACAATACCATTTTAGTTCATATACAATATTTATTTTATTAATCTATTGCTTCTATGTTGTGCTCAAATATCACTGTACACTGTTCTATGATGACAATAAAGTCTGCGTGTCTATTTAATTAATCTTTTTTTCAGTGAGGAGAAAACATTTCCCTCTATTTAATTTATTCATCATGTAGCTGTTCATAAAATATCATGGTAAATCCAAAGGTAAATAGACTAAACTATAGTAAAAGTGACTTTTTCAAAACAAAATACATTATTAAGTGACTGTGAAAACAAGTGTCTGTCATTTGTCAAACCACAGTCCTTTTATCAGTGTTGCAGTGTTTCCACCTTCACGATGACGCCTGTGAACGTCTGAAACAGACACATCTGAAGCTGTTGAAAAGCTGATAAACTGCATTTTATCTGAATTTTTTAACTGCGTTCAAACGATTACTGAGTCAAAAATTCTTACACATCTTAGAACAATAGCTGCTTTTGCTCACCAATGTTTATTAACTATAAATCCATATGTTTTGGCTTTGTATGACGGATGTGGGAACATTTTAAAAGGCAGTGTAAAAGACTGACGTATAAAGTCATTTAAAGTAAATTCAATGACGGCGGCAGCAGGATGTAGAGCGAGTGTTTCAGTGAAGTTTTACTGATGAAACATTTCTGTGAATGCCTGCTGCTGACGGAAACCATCATTTTTTTTTTTTATGAGGATTTACATTGAAAAGGCCTTCATATGATACCAAATCATCCGTTCTCAAAGAGGATATTATGCACAGAAGAGATGCTTCCCTGTTGAAAAGAGCAGAAGCCAAAAACAGACTGTCAATAACATGACACAGATTAACATTAAAAAAAAAAAAAAAAAAAAAAACTCACACTAGGACGTTCACCTTTCCCAAGTTTTGACTCAAAAAAATTGACAGTCACTGGCTCAAAACAAAATTATTATTATTATTATTATTATTATTATTATTATTATTATTATTATTATTATTATTATTATTATTATTATTATTATTATTATTATTATTATTATTATTTCAATAAAAACTGCTGTAAAAATCATTGGGACAAGATGAAGAAAATGCTAAATAACAAATGCCCTACCTCTGGATTTATGAAATATTTCTTGTATTTTGACCATAAATGACCATTTTTAATCAGAATTATGGCCAAATTTTGTACAACTGTGATTTTATTGGTCAGAATTGGATACGTAATTTATTTTTTTTATTTTTATTTTTAAACACTATTGGATTATTACACACACAAGAGCTGCAGTAAACAGTAAATCTAGTATGCATACTGTGGATGTATAACTTGCTTACTTGATAAAAAATCTTAAAATACAAAAGTCTCCTTGTATGTATTGTAGCTTATTTTGCCATCCATGCAAATTATGTCATTATATCTATACATATGGTGATGTCCGTTTTTTCCAAACTTGGAATACATTTAAGCAAAATGAATGGTTTGTTTATAGACTTTTTTTTTTATTTTATTCATCAGATTTTTCCAACTTTTACAACAAAGATTATATGTATACATATCTAGTATTTTTAAAAATATATATATATTACAAGCAAAAACTAAATCTATAAGTTTTAAGTAAACAGGAGAAAAAAAAAAGATTTTAAAAAATTCCTAAACTTTTGTATTGTCACCCGCAATCTATAAAGCTATTTTGGTATGAATTAAAATAATAGTTTTGCTTCTACAGACATTTGAAATGTTGTTCATTGCAAGTAAATGGGATTTAAAAAAAATATTAACTTTAACCAACTTCTCTTCTGTGTCACTGGGAAGGTATAAAACCAATTTACTATGAATTCAACCAACAGTTTTGCTGTAAAAGAAACAAACAAATCGAACCAAAAACAATAACTCTTGTCTAAAAAATAATGACATAAGTTTTTTTTTGTTTTGAATTTCCATTTCAACCTAAAAACTATATGGTGGTTTGTAATAAGTACAATGAATAAACTGTTAAGGTCAAGGTTCAAGGATGGATATTTTAAAAAGATCAAATAAATAAATAAATACAATAAAGGTAAATAAAAACCAAATGCACTAAACCATGATGAAAAAAACTAAAAAAAAAAAAAAAAAACTCTCAATAAAACCATAAAATTAAAAGTAGGCATTATAAAGTAGGATAAATAATTAAAGTTCAGTGTCACTACTTTTCTTTTCTTTTTTTGTACTATTAAATGCTATTCTTATTTTAACACTGTGTCCTGTGCCATCACTGTGGTAGTAAAAACCTCTGAGTGATCATTTCTGAAGTCATTTAACTCTATACCTGTTTAGTGTACAGGGAGGCGGGACAAGACTGTGACTAACCAATCAGGTGACTGGACCATTTGATTATTTGATTCAGTGATTTCTTCTCAGTTACTTAGACAAATGTTATGTTGTTGAATGTAATGAAAGACTTTTTAACCACTTAATAAAAACTGTCACATTCTAAACACCTGGGGTACAGTAGTATAGACTCCCAATTAACACAGCTGCTTAACTATTTACCCAGGAATCATTGCACACAGCGCTGTGGCTTTTGTACATCCACAAAACCTTTTAACATGATCATCTGCTCGTTTAAACTTGTGAAAATGTCCACGGTGTTGTTAATTACAGTGTCACTGTCAACACTGAAAAACCGAAATTAGCAAACCCCAAATCTCTGGGGACAGGAGTATCTGTGCCTGACGTACAAACATATTTATTTTTGCTATAATCCGATCCAGTGCTATCTCCTCTGTGTGTTGAAGTGTCGCAGAGCTGATTAAAAGTCTCCATCTTCCCACTAATTGACAACATGTGACAGATATTGCTGACATGCAGGTCATCGGGCGATGAGTGCTAATTCATAATGGCTGCTGTCATCTCATTGTGCCCACTAGTGTAAACCCACTGTCACTGTGCACTGTCCTGCTTCGAGGTCCATCTGTCAAACTGCAAAGCGATGGGCCCTGTGGGACTCCATGGGAACAAATGGACTATTACACCGTAATCAAGCGTCAGGAGTGAAATAGAAATCGGAAGGATTCACCCGACGGTCATTCTGTGTGTCACAACCGATTCGGAATGATGTACTATATGAATAAAAACAGCTCATTGCACAAATTACAGCTCAATCAGTCAGTAAACATGTCGAAAGTAACAAAGCAAGTGTGTTTTTCTGACCAGCATTCATGTTGTCTCTATGGAAGAAGAAGTGCATTTATGCTTAAGATGCCAAGATGAAATAATAGCTACAGAGATATTGAATTGAATGAACCCTTTTTGGTGTAAATGTATGCAATTTGTGTCAGAATGAACACAGATGTCATTGTGTCGCATCAGAACAATGTTTGTCTAGTGCAAAATAGAAGTACGAGAAATGACCAGAGGTGGTAAAAATAGATACTACATACATAGATCCTTAATGGAAATGATAGTGTCACCATTTGATTTGATTGATTTGATTTGAATGCTTTAACATGTGCAGAATGTAACAATAATAATAATATAATAATAATAACAATACTATTTCAGCTTAAAAGCAGCATATGCAGAAAAACAGTCATAAAAACACAGTTAAATACTACATTATACATATATATATATACACATACATATACACACATGCACGCACACATACACACGCACATACAACACACATAGACATACATATATATATATATATATATATATATATATATATATATATACTTTTTTTTTTTTTTAGCAAAATAAAACTGAGTTAAAATACAATAAATAATACTAAAAAAGAAAGTCAATTTACGTTTGTGCATTATAAAACCTATTAACAGCAGGGATAAAAAAGACTTCCTGTATCTCAGTCTTCCACATTATATGGAATAAGTCTGTGACTGAAGATACTATTGTTGAAAGTCTTCAGGGCGTGCAGTAGGTCTTCAGGGTTTTTCAGTATTGCCCTCAGCTTGTTCACAGTCCTTGGCTTTGCCGCCTGCTGGACCATCAGGACTGGAAATACTCATATTCTGTATTTAGGTAGAAGTACAGCTACTTATGTGAAAAAATATTAGAAAAGTAGAAGTACTGATTCAACTCCTCTACTTAAGTAAAAGTAAAAAAGTATAATTTCTGAATTGTAATAAAGTACAAAAGTAAAAAGTATTTTTTTTGCCATGAATGCAATAATATTTATTTAACCAAGAAAAATCTGAAAAGTTTCAAAAGTATCAAAATTGAACCCTTTAAAAGTGAGTTACTGTATTGTGTTTGATCAGGTCACAGCTGCTCATTGTTGTGAGTATGGGCAGGAAATGTAGGAAAAATGTCATGACATTTTAAAAAATATTATAAATGAGATTTTTTTTAAAAATCATAATTTTAAGATAAAATGTTAAAATTGTGAAATTAAAAGTCCAAATTGTGAGAAAAACGTCCAAATTATAAAATAAGAAGTCAAAATTATCAGATAAAAAAATCTAAATTGTGAGATAATAGTCAAATAATTATAATACATCAACAATCATTCAATATATATCAACTTCTACCTTTGTGCACAAATAAAATATAAAAACGGATAATTTTGTCTCCAAATGGAGTTGCTTATTAACACGTGTTCTTTTGTCTCTTAGCTGTTGCAGTGAAAAACAATTAATATAGATTAAAAATGAATTATACTATATATCATGGTTAATCCACAGCAACCGCGTGGTACATTTATTTATTTGTTGACATGTCAGTTTGCATGAGTCAAAGCTTAAAACAAATGAAAGCATCATATATTTCCATTTTGTTAGAAAATAAACTTAACATGGGTTTGGACTGAGATAAATGACCTCAGACTAAACAGTCCAGATGAAAGGATAATTATTCTGCACCAATGAAAGTGTGAGGCTTAAAACTGACTTTGTGTTTTGCAATTATATTTCCCTTTGAATAAAAGATTAAAATAAAATGTGAATAAATAAAAGGAGAAAATAAAGAAATCAATGTTGTAAGGTTTTGTGCAGCATGAATATAATGCATAGACACAGGTCAAAAAAGACCAAGTTTTTTTAAAACAAATTTCTCCACCTTTTCAATTTGTGAATCATGATAAATTCACTTTGACTTTTTTAAATAATGATTCCCTCCATGTTTTAACCATAGTTCTTTCTTTTTCACTGTTCCTTTCATATGACTCTGCCTCATAATAATTGCATAAAGTTCATTCAATACCATGACTTTATTACAGCAAAGCAACTTTTATGTGTCCTCCCATTTTATTAACAGAAAAAAAATGTAATATATTTCATGAATACCTTAATTGTTAAATGATTCAATAAACTGGCTCAGAAACTGTTACATTTAGAAGAAATAAATCATATTTAACAGGACGAAACAGTAGACAGTGTTAAAAAAACAAAAAAAAAAAAACCTCCATCACATCCAGCACAGACGCAGAATGAAATATAAGACAACAAAAAGGGCAAAGATGAGTCTCACGTCAACAATTTATTCAAGTCACATGTTAAATATAAAGCCAATGCTGAAGGCCAAAAAACCCCAACAGGGTCAGATTGACAATAGCTTCTTTGGTAACAAATGGGTTGGATTTAGCAACGTTATCTGACTCTGTCTTCTGATTGGACGTTCACCAACTTCAGCACATCATATGGCTAAGGTCGTTCATAGATTGTAGATAATGTGTTTGATAGGGTCACTGTACTTTGTTTGGTGGATATGGGAAGGACATTTAGGAAAAAATAAGGGAAGAAAAATCACAATTGAGATAAAAATTAATCAGATTTAAAGGATGAAAGTTATAAAAGTGAGATAAAAATGCGGGATTTTAAGAGAAAAAGTTAAAATTGTGAGATAAAAAGTCAAAATTTTGAAATAAAAAGTCAAAGATGTGACATAAAAAGTCAAAATTGTGAGATAATAGTCATACAACTATAATATATAAAGTCAGTTTCTCTCCACTGATTTTCTCTCTGAAGCAACTGATTTATTTTTTTTTAATCATTACATCTGTTTAGTTTGAAAAAGTAATAAGTCTATTCTGAGAATGTAAAGAGTATAAAGTACAGATATTTATACAAAAATATAGGGAGTAAAAGTAAAAAGTTACCAGAAAAATTAATATTCAACAAAAAAAATCTACTTAAGTACAGTAATGAAGTACTTTTACCGAGTTATTTTTGGATTGTTTGGGATTCATGTCATGAATTCAAAGGTTTAACAACTGTGACAATGACTAAAATGAATAAACAACAATGGGAAGGAAGTATTATTTGTATAACACAGTACTTTACAAATACAGAAAAGAAAAACCACCCTAAAGCATAAAAAAAACTAAAGTTTGAAAGCTTCCATACAGAGTAACAGTCATGTATTAATATTTATTTATTCACAATGAACTATAATTGAGTGTGTTGCCGTCGTGCAGCTCAGGTTCAGAATGTCATATCATATCAACATGTGTTCTTTCAACACTAACAAGCCCATCAATTAATTATTATGCACATATTTGCCTTTTGTGCTGTATGTGCTTATACGCTGACATCCTGTAGGCGTCATTTTAACATTCTTGAGTGCATTAAATATGTTTTAAGTTGCTCTAAATGTGTAGTGTGCATTAAAAAAAAAGGTTGTTTATTTCACCTCTTCATTTAACTTTTCAGTCGACCTTTTGGCTTCATGCAGTCGATGTAAACCTGCTCTGGGATCTACAGTACTGTTGGTTATTAATTTCAAGAATTATTTCTGTTATATATTTCTGTTTTTTTGAATTTTACTATGGCATTGTCTATTTAAAAATATGCAAAAGTATATCTTATCTGCTGTACGTATATTGTTGCCCTCTCTAAAGCGTCATTAGGCAGTATTTTGGCATCACCGGATGTATATCCCATGCCAACTAATTCTAAAACTAGACTCCTCTTGGCTGTGTTTGCAGGTTTCATACAGTCCAATCTGCAACTGTACAATTGGCAATGCATTTGTATTATTTTTTTTTTTGACAGAAAATAGATAAAAATGGATCATTAACGGCTATAATGACCAATTGCAGTCAAGGGAAGTGCTGTACATATATTATTTTGGCGTCATGTTTGCATTAGGAAATCTCAGGTTTAAGATAGAAATTAAAAAAAAGGAACTTTGAAGAAAAGTTTAGTTTTGAAGGAAAAAAAAACCCTGTTTATTAATGTTTAAATTACTGTTCTAAGATGTATTCTTTATATTTATTAAAAAATATATATATACATATTATATAAAAAATATATTATATATATATATATATATATATATATATATATATATATATATATATATATATATATATATATATATCAGTGTAAAGTAGCTGTATAGAGTCTGACAAGAAGGATGAGGTTCAGTTCTATAGAGAGCTCCTCTATAACAACAAACCCTGTTTACAGTTGAGTTTTATTCCTGTTTAATTCCAAATAAAAGTTAATTCCTCTTTCAGATGACCATGTAAACACCAAATTTCAGTTGAAAATGATCATTCCAAATTAAACAAGTCACTCATATTCTACCTCCAAATTAATTTAATTCCTCTGACATGTAATTATCACAAAAATAAAGTCATGTAATATCTAGTCTAACATGTTGATCATTCAAACAAACACCAAACAGGAAATGGACATAATTGTTTCCTTCTGGCAGACATCCAGATGTTAAGCGGCCGTTCTGTCCAATCAGAACCCTCTGTACCTCCAGCTCTGAAAGACCAATTACTTGGAGTGCAATACACCTGTTTCCATGGAAACCTTTATTCGGAATGAACATATCCATGTAAGCAGGAAAGAAATAACTTTAACTCTGAATTATTTTATTCAGAATAAATCATTTAGAATAAAAAAAAAAATCATCATGTAAACATAACCATTAGGTCATTTAAAGTCAGAATGATCAATATTCAGCATGTGTGTGTCATGTGACCATGAGTCAGCCATGCAGAGTCAAAGATTATGCTTTGAAAATCTGCTTTTCCTTAATGAAACAATGTGTTTGGATAAACCTCCCACTCATCCAGCTCTGTGGATTCTCGCAGGGGATCTACGTCGAGAAGTGAGTGCTGAGGTCATAGCGAGTGTCTCTCGAAACGGCACCTGATTGGCCAGTGGCACTCCCATCAACCCACCCTCAGTGTGTCTCCCAGCTGTTCAGTAGAGTTCAATTAATGACCCGAGCGTCCTCCTGGAGGCGACGCACGCCCACGACTCCAGTTTCAACACCAAGATGTTCTGAGCTTTAGTAAGAAGAAAAGTAAAACACTGCAGCAGCATCATGGAAATAAATATATAAGAGAGCAGGAGGTGTTAAAAAAAAACATGATTCACATTTAGTATGTGGGTCAGATCACAGATACATGTTAACACGTGATACATGTAAAAAAAATAAATAAAAAAGTACAATTTCTCACTTGTAATAAAGTAAAAAGTAAACCTACCTTTTTTTTGTTGCCATGGATGCGATAATAATTTTTTAACCAGAAAAAAGTATCTATAATAAAACATTTAAATGTGTTACTGTGTAGATAATATGTAGATATGGACAGGAAATGTAGGCAAAACTGGAAAACAAAAGTCACAAGTGAGATTAAAAAAAATAAAAAATAACCCTGAGATTTGGAAAAGTAGTCAAAATTGTGAGATAATAGTCATATAACTATATTATATTAATATATTATATATAATATATATATTATTATATATAATAATATATTATATTTTTCTGACTTATTTTCATACTGTCACATCTGTTTAGTTTGAAAAGGTAATGAGTCTATTCTGAGAATGTAATGAGTATAAAGTACAGGTATTTTTATAATTTTAATGAGTATAAAGTACAGGTATTTTTATAATTTTAATGAGTATAAAGTACAGATATTTATATAAATATAGTATAAAATCCAGATAATTTTATAAATGTAAGGAGTATAAAGTACAGATATTTATGCAAAAATGTAGGGAGTAAAAATAAAAAGTTGCCAGAAAAACAAATACTCAAGTAAAGTACAGATACCAAAAAAAAGTACTTAAATACAATATCAAAGTACTTTTACTTAATTACTTCCCACCTCTGACCTCTGACCCTCCATGGATTCCTGTAATGTCAAAATTGTAAAGGCGTTACCTTCTATAATAAACATTTGTTGAACTAAAATCTGAGGTTTCATCAAAAACAACCATTGGTGGTAGAAAACACCCAGATGAAGCCGGTCATTGTAAAGGATCCTTTCATGTTCTATGGATCAATACTGTCATGAATGAAGCTATCGAACAAGAATGAAGAAAACAAAACTCCACAAATTAGTACTTCACTAACACACTGACACACATGAGGGTACGAACACAAAGCTAATAAATACATGACTCCATCCCAAATTATTACTGCAATAAAATAGTGTTAAATAATTCTAATTGACTTCCTGTTATTTAGTTCTGGAGCATTTTATCGTCTTAATAACCATTAAGTTACATTACCCATTTAATAATGATTCATTCACTCTGATTTCTTTTCTCAGTATGTATTCACATGGTTTTATTTTCCTCTGGATGTACTGTTTATGACTCCACCAAGGAATGGTGGAGGTTATGTAATCATCTGTTTGTTTGTCTGTACATATGTAAGCAACTTCAAAAGTTCTAGATGGATTTAGCAGAAAAAAAATACAGGAAATGCTGATATAGGAACAAAGAAGAAGTGATTAAATGTTGGAGGTGATTGGTGGAGGTGTGTGTGTGTGTGTGTGTGTGTGTGTGTGTGTGTGTGTGTGTGTGTGTGTGTGTGTGTGGGGTGATTGTAGTACGATAACTCAAAAAATTATCAATGAATTTGTCTAAAATTTTCAGAAAATGTTGATACTAGCACAAGGAACAAGTGCTATTATTTAATTGAAATTTTATAATGTATGTATAATCAGTTTATCTTGTACTTTTGTAATGTTATAATTTTGCATAATCAAATTTTAATGTATTTCTTATTTCACCCCTGTCTTAAAATTTAATTTACATTTTTAATCAATGTGAAGCACTTTGGGCTACGGTTTTTGGATGAAAGGTGCTATATAAATTAAGATTATTATTATTATTATTATTATTATTATTATTATTATTATTATTGTTATTGTTATTGTTATTGTTATTGTTATTATTGTTATTGTTATTGTTATTGTTATTGTTATTGTTATTGTTATTATTATTATTATTATTATTATTATTATTATTATTATTATTGTTGTTATTATTCTTATTCTTATTATTGTACAAATCATGTTCTTAGGACCAGGTGACATCACTTATCATCTCTGTGTGCACATATATACACACTCATACTGAGAAATTACAAATTAAATAAATGTCTGCGGCACATGTTGGCAGAAGTCGCTCATGTGTTCAGATTTAGGGAAAGATTTAGGGAAAAAACCTTTTGTATAGATGTCTTCAATGATAATGCCAAGACGATTAGACTGTAATGCATATGCAGAACATCTGATCTGGACTTGGTCTTAGTCTTGACACAGTCAAACTAAGCTGCAGTTGTTTACAGTCCAACACTAGTAAACACTATAGTGTTTGTCCACATGTTTGCACCTCCTATCATATGTCACTCAGTGGGGTTTCTGGTAACGGTGGAGTTTCTGTGACACCCAACACTGCACCGGCAGCACTGCTTACTGTGCCTGGGTATGTTTAAGTGTGTGTGTGTGTGTGTGTGTGTGTGTGTATGAGTGCAAGTGGGAGCTCCAGCCAAATCACCTCCACCCCAGTGCGAGTCACAGTGGAAATAGCCTCTCACCGTTAAACGAGACCATCCTTCAGACAGAGAGCTATCCTGTGCATAATGTGTCTGCCGTAGGGGCCACGCACGCACGCACACACACACACACACACACACACACACACACACACAGGAGAAACAGAGAGTTTCAGATCATTAATCTCTGCAGTTCCCACCCCCTTAACCCCCCACCTCTGCTGTCCTGTCCTCCCTCTGGCAAAGTCATGGCTGTCTTCCTTGACCAATGCACACACACACACACACACACACACACACACACTCCCCGAGGCTCTGATGTGTTTGCATGAACACCTATACTTGTGTATGTGTGTGTGTGTGTGTGTGTGTGTGTGTGTTTCTCACAGTTCCTGCTGACTAGATGTGTGTTTGTACTCAGGCCAATGTGTGTGTACTGTAAATGACTTTCTAAGTGTGTGTGTGTGTGTGTGTGTTGGCGACAGAGATGAGACGAAGCAGACTGTGTGACATGGAAAAGGAAAGAGCGTGTATCCTTATTTGACTGCCAGTGAAACAAGTTGATGGCAGCCAAGCCAACACACTGCTCTCTTGAGAATCCTGTCCTCCTTTTGCCCCCACCCCACCCCCCCACCAAAAAAATAAAAAATAAAATAAAAAAAAAACATACTGGCACACAACACATTGAATCTCCATTAGTGTCAAAATGTGCTGGTGAGCACTGCCAGTAGCTGTTGAATGGTAGCAGGAAACAGATTGGGATTTTGCTTTAATGGCTTCAGTTACTTATAGCCTCTAATACATTATAAGACACTGCAATCACATCGAAACAGAAGGCTCAAAGAAAAACAGAATTAGTAACCATAGAGTGTCACTGTGAGGTGCTTTGCAAAGAGTGGAGGAATTACTTAAACACTATTATTTAATTTAATGCACACTATATAAAATGTATAATAAATACACTGAGTTTCAACACTGTACTGTAGATGACATATTTGACATAAGGAATTAATTGGGTATCAGAGCTCTATTGTATTGTTTAAATGGAATAGATTGTGTATATTAATTTGACTTTTTCATTTTTAAACTTAAGACTTCTGTCAGATTCAGTGAGGTCAGTCATATGGAGGAAAAATAAGTTTCCAGACTTTTGATTATTACTAGTGTAAGTTAACTGTTGTGAAGGAAAAAAAAAAAAATCCTGGAACTGAAGTAGAAGTACAACTACTGGTGTGACAAAATATTCTGGTAAAAGTAGAAGTATTGATTCAACTCCTTTACTGAAATATAAGTTTAAAAAAAAAGTAAAATTTCACAATTCTAAAAAAGTACAAAGTAAACCTGCATTTTTTTTAATTTTTTTTTTGCCATGAATGCAATAATAATTATTTAACCAGGAAAAATCTGAAAAGTTTCATAAGTATCTATAATAAAGCATTTAAAAGTGAATTACTGTGTAAATAATGTGTTTGATAGGGTCACTGTACTCAGTTTGGAAAATATGGAAATTTAGGAAATATTTAATAATATTTAATATTTAGGAAAACAGGGGAAAAAAAATCACAATTTAGATTTTTTTTTTAAATGTAAAAAAAAAAAATACAAATATGAGATTAAAAGAATGCATCATTTGAAGAGAAAAAGTCAGAATTGTGAGATAATAGTCTACTTTATACGATATATTTGTTTCTGAGAAAAATGCAGTAAGGAAAGTTGTGACTTATAAACAAGGTAAAGTGAACAGTTATGTTACACATTTACCAAGATAATATTCTGAATAAAGTTATGAATATAGGAACAGACAGCTGTAAATATGACCAATGTGTTGATTGAAAAGTAGAGAAACAATGTGTGTTGTATTTTATTTATTTATTTATTTATTTATTTATCTGAAATGCACATGGGGTGATATTTCTATATTAAAATATCTACAAACAATATGAAAGTTTAAGTGTATTTGTATGCTACAACAATAAAAAATGAAAAGCAAGGAAAAGTATTATATTTAGATATTTTTTTTTTTATTGTGAAAGGCAAATAAGATGTTAAAGATGTGTGTGTGTGTGTGTGTGTGTGGGGGGGGTATTCTGTTATGGGAGAGTGAAGCCATATTTCCAAGCTCCTGCATGGAGACACAGAGTCATGCTCAGGTGGCATCTGACAAAATCTGATCAGCCATTGGTAATTACAGCTGTCAATCACCTGTCTGAAAACATCTGCCATTAGCCAAAGACAAGGCGTCATGGGGTAGAGTTTCCACAGTCCGAAAACTCAGGCAAATAGCAGATGCAGAAGTCTGCCGTCCTCTCAGAGCTCTGGAATTATAATCAGGTTCTTGTGAGTTTTAAAAAAAATATATATATATATATATGGATTTTAGACCTTGAAAAGTCTAGAAATTTATATAAAAGTTTTCATAAAGTAAAGTAAAAAGTTTCTGTCAAACTTTGTTGTTCATATCCTATATTAAAGGAACCTTTGCCCTTTCAGAATAAAAGCTTTTCATATGTATCTGTCATTGTTTTTTTTTCACAGATGCAACAGTACTATCATTAATAAATTTATTAATAATTAATAAGTAAATTAATAAAGAAGAGATTAGTGAAAAAGATCCCTCATTTTGAGAATCTCTGCTGAAGATGTTTCTGTAAACGCAGGCCGAATAAAAAAAAAAAAAAAAAAAAAAATACAACATGTCTGGTTAAAATGTAAAATGCATTAGATTTATTTTTTTAAGTACGTAAACATTATGTGTTTTATTTAAATGAGGTTTCTTGCACAATTTTTTTTCTTTTCTCAGCGTTTCTAATGCACTGGAGAAAGTCATACTGAATACATATACACTCAGTCTGAAGTATTGATCAATAATATATACACAAATCTGTTATTGATTATTTTCAAAACAGAATGGGTTTATTACACAAACATTCCTTTAACATTTGACTGACAAATATGCAGCAGATAAAATGTAGTGACCTGTTTATGTTATTAATTAACTCATTAAAATGGATGGAATTTTCACATAAAATTAAAACATTTAGGCCTAATAACGAAAAGAATCATGGGTAACTCCCTAATAGCCAATGGGATGCTACATACATGACGTATTTCCGTAAATTTCGTAGTTGCGTATAGGAATGTACTGTATTTTTATCTGGGAGGCTTCAGTTTCCTTTCACAAATAGAATTTTCGTTCGTATTCAGAGATGAAAAATTGAGGTAAAGGTTTTTCGTAACTTGAATCATTCGTTAGCTGGGACTTTCATAAGTAGAGGTACCACTGTATTGTGGTTTGCTAAGCATCATAAAAGTTGACTGTGAAAAGGTAATTCACTGTTAAAGACTTAAATACAGCTTAAAAATCCTGTTGGAATATATGCATGAGTAATGGTTAATTTAAACCATATTGCTGAGTGTGATCATGTGAAACATCCTGGAGTTTAACCAGCTCTGGTTTGTCATGTGCTTCTGTGCTGGAGGCTTTTTACATCAGTATAATCCAAAGATAAGGGCACTGAGCAAAGCCAACATGAGGACGGCATGTTTAAGTAAATGCAATACCATCTGTGTGTTGTATATTTATACGAGGGGCTTGAAAACACCAGCCGTGTTCAACTGCACAACTGAAATAGTGAGGAGCTCTGGTTATTGCTGGGCTTTATGACAGTGGGTTTTGGTCTTGGTACTTTTTTTTTTTTTGTTGCCTCTCACTTTTCTTTGCAGACAAATTTCTCCACATGAGAAACTGAAATCACATTTGATCACGCAGGGTCAGCCAGTGGTGCTGGTTGGAGTTTTTCTCTGCATTTCAGGATCCAGGCTGTTCTAACACTCACTATACTTAACTGAAACAACATATTTACAACCTCCTATATATGTGTGTTCATGATGAAGACGTGTCCACATAGTCACATGTTTTAATATTGTGTCATTTCTAGCAGAGGTGGAAAGTAATGAAGTAAAAGTACTTAAGTCTGTATTTTTTTTTTTTTTACGTATTTAGGTGTAGTTTTACTTGAGTATTTATTTTTCTGGTAACTTTTGACTTTTACGCCCTACATTTTTGCATAAATATCTGCACTTTATACTCTTTATATTCTCGGAATGGACTTTTTCAAACTAAACAGATGTGACAGTATGAAAAATAAGTCACTTCATAAAGAAAATTAGTGAAGAAGAGAAAAAGTGACTTTATATATTATAGTTATGACTATTATATAATAATTTTGACTTTTTATCTCATAATTTGTACTTTTTATCTCATAATTTTGACTTCTCAATTTTTACTTTTAATTTCACTATTTAAAAATTCATCTTAAAATTATGCATTTTTAATATTTTAATATTAGTGTCTGTTGATGATGCTGCTTATTTTTGTTGCATTTTTTTCCCCCGCTGTTTTGTTTATTTTATTATTTTTCTTCAATTGTGTTCTGTTAGCAGCTTACTTTGTTCACGTTACATATTATTTTCTCAGTTTATTATTCATTTTTGTTCATTTTACTGATGACTTTGGCAGTTTTTGTTCATTTTGTTGGTCATTTTATCTTTTATTTTTTTTTACTGTGGAATTGCTTAAGTCTAAGGAGTTAATGGGTTTTATTTGGGTCATATTTTTACATAGAAATGTGGTGAATTCATGTGGGGCATCTAACATTATTATACCACTCAAATGGTCCAGGTCCGCTTGACAGACCCAAAACAAGTGGATAATAAAATAAAAAATTCAGTGCAATTAAGCCAAACGGGGAAATTAAATTCATCTTGTTTACCTCACTGTAAATTAATTACACTGATGTGTATCTCATGGCCTTAAATTAACCTGAACAAGGGACTTGATATGTATCTTATGCAAATACATTAAATAAAACAGGGAATCACTTTTGTCCCATACATGGAAATGAACCCAGCAGAATGATAATTATCTTTCATGTAAATGAATGACAACAAGGAGTGATGTTGTTGGTTATACACAATAGAGTGATGCTCAAATAAAACACCCAGTGTCACAAACAAAATGAATAAAAATGAATAACTAACCAAATAATTAGTAACATGAACATGAACAAAGTAAGACAAAAATTGGGGTGAAAAAATGTATGAAAAATAATAAAATGTAGAAAAATAAACAAAGCCAGCAACAAAATGAACAAACACTAATACATATTTACAAAATTATAAATAACATGGGGAAAAACCTGCCAAAAAAATGTACTAAAGAAGAAAAAATGAGAACTAGTATTATTGAAATTTGGCCCAAGCTATTTTTAATTTCACCTTTTTCTAAATGTGATGCCTTTTGACGCCTGTTCCATCAACAAAACGGTAAAAAAAAAAAAAAAAAAAATGAAAAAGAAAAACAGTTTGTCTGAATATTGAAACTAGACCTTCCATTCAGAATGCTTCAGCACTGAATATATAACACATACAGGACACTGACCCTCCAGGGCTGGAGTTTAACACCCCTGCCATAGATTATAAGGAATTATTCTACAGTCCTGGACAACGTTGTGACAGCCCCCATTCACTTTGAATTGACATTCCCAGCCTTCAGCGGGTGATTTTTTTTTTTTTCGATAACCGCCCGCTGCCAATGGCAACGAGTTTTGTCACTTCACATTCACGGTACCGTATCACTCCGCAGGTAGTTCGGTCACTTTTAAAGTAGTTCTGTTCTAACGGTTATTTAATCCAATGTTAACCTTTCCTGATGTTATCGTGACCGTAGTCAGGAAATCAGGTAAAATTGCGGTCTTCCTCTTGTACAAAATGAGGGACGAAGTAAGTATTTAACCCCGGGGTTAACTCCTCTATGTTAGTTTTTACAAAACAAAGAGCGGTTTCACTGAGCTTCGTTTTTAGTATTTATTTGCAAGAACGGGACAACACCTGCTTCAGTCACCGACCATCCATTTCTTTCTTTTCTCCGTCCAAAACTATCTGCACCCCCCTCTTTTTGCCCCCCTTAACCCGCATTTTATTGGCTATTTCACAACACTAGCCTGTTAGAGTAGTGATAAGCAGGATAATGTATTGTCCCTTGCTTATTTTATTCAGGTATAAGTTCCTGGAAATGAAACATCGTGCAATCTGTTTAGAAATGAGTTAATTTGATCTTAAACGTACAGTATGAAAACAATGATTAATATATATGTCATATTTATTGTCACTGTAAGAGGAGTAATGAAAATCAGTTTGCAGTTGTGTTCTTTTCAACAGCAGGTTCTTTAACATTACCCCTAAGGTTAATACCTGGATAACATCATTAACCTGTAGATGTCTCTATTAACCTAATGAGTACACTTGTGTCCACATCTTTTCACTATTTTAAAGCACATTAACCCCAGAAAAGGACATTATAATGGTGCTAATATAGTGGTGCTAACATGACATTACTAAGTTTGTACAGTTTTCTCACATCAGAAGTTACATGTGTGTTAACAGCAGGTGTGCTCATAAGGTTACATACTCATCATCATTTAGATTTTTAATATCATCATTTTGGCTTTTTATTTCGTAATTGAAATAAACTACATTACTGTTGTTAAATATATATTTTAACTGCAGTAGGAGTACATTACTGTAGTTAAATATATATTTTAACTGCAGTAGGAGTACATTACTGTAGTTAAATATATATTTTAACTGCAGTAGGAGTACATTACTGTAGTTAAATATATATTTTAACTGCAGTAGGAGTACATTACAGTAGTTAAATATATATTTTAACTGCAGTAGGAGTACATTACTGTAGTTAAATATATATTTTAACTGCAGTAGGAGTACATTACTGTAGTTAAATATATATTTTAACTGCAGTAGGAGTACATTACTGTAGTTAAATATATATTTTAACTGCAGTAGGAGTACATTACTGTAGTTAAATATATATTTTAACTGCAGTAGGAGTACATTACTGTAGTTAAATATATATTTTAACTGCAGTAGGAGTACATTACTGTAGTTAAATATATACATAGAACAAAAACAAACAAAGACTGACATATGCTCTTATTTAACGTTGCATTTGTCCAACTTGAAAACACTGTGTTCTACAATCACTGAAAAAGACTTTTCATTTCTCTCCTCCCTCGTTCATCTTCTTTCTCTTCCATCTGTGTCTGATTTGTTCAACTGCCAAATCGTCAGTGTTCGCAGCCTCTCCTCTCGTCCCATTTTTCCTCCCTCCCTCTCACTCACTCTTTACACTGTTGAATGAAAATTTTAAATTGCCTCGTACAATCACCTCTCGACTAAAAGCTTTTCAACATGACAGAAAATCTCACATTTGCATGACTGCCCCCCCCCCCCCCCCCTCTCTCTCTCTCTTGTTTCCACAGTGTGACTTGTTGTAGTTTTTATGTAGGCCAAATTCTCACTGACCAGTCTGACTGTCCTGACTCTGCAGATTATCCAATGTTCTAATGGCTCCATAACCTTTTAAATCATGGGTCTCAAACATGCGGCCCGGGGGCCAAATGCGGCCGGCCAATGGTTCCAATGTGGCCCTTTGGGATGAAGAGCATAATAAGTGATTAAATGACTTCATATTGTCTTCTTAAGTTTTTTCTTTACCTATAAATAATGGCAATTTCCTATTTTGTCATTGTTTTACTACAAATTATAATATAAAATTATGAAAATATTTACATTCACAAACTATCCTATAACAATAAAAAGGTCAATAACTTCAACAAATAGGAACAACCTTAAATATCCAAAGAAAATTAGACACAATTTGAACCACTTTCTTCTTCTGTTACTAAGAGTTTAGTGTCTTTGTAAAACTGATCCATAATAAAACACATGGACTAATGATGAGGCAGAATATTGTTGAAATTGTCCTTATTTTCTTTGACATTTCGCTTGTTTTGCATTTGGATAATTTATAAAAGTATTTTTTACAATTTAATGGGGTTTTTTTTTTGCACTAAAACAATGACAAAATTTGGAATTGTCATTATTTATAGGTTATTATGTTTTCATTTTACTGCTCCGGCCCATTGGACGTCGAATCAGGCTGAATGAAGAAAATGAGTTTGAGACCCCTGCTTTAAATACTCCGTCTGCTCTGTAATGTACATGTGAGCACCAATATCAGTCACAATAATAACTCTCAGCTTTTCCCCGATAACCCTAATCTGACACAGGAAGTAATTCCTTGTCTTCCTCAAACAACAGTGGGATTTGCTGCCGTGGCAGTGGGCTGATAGTGTCATGGGAGAAGAATAAGGAGCTCCTTCCCCCATAGTGTAGGGATTATGCTAAGACAAAGTGCCCATGTATATTGTCTCTCTCTTTATCTGAACTGTCATATTAAATTAGAATACATAAGGTAATGGAATTGGTTAATGGATTTGTAATTGCACTATTTCGAGGTGTCAAATATGGAGCGAGGGAAAGAAATCTGCTTATTGTTGTTCTTCTTATTCTCATTCCTATTCTTATTCTTATTCCTATTCTTATTCTTATTCTTATTCTTATTCCTATTCTTATTCCTATTCTTATTCTTATTCTTATTCTTATTCTTATTCCTATTCTTATTCTTATTCCTATTCTTATTCTTATTCTTATTCTTATTCCTATTCTTATTCCTATTCTTATTCTTATTCTTATTCTTATTCTTATTCCTAGTCCTAGTCCTAGTCCTATTCCTAGTCCTAGTCCTAGTCCTAGTCCTTTTCCTATTCCTTTTCTTATTCTCTTTCTTATTATCATTGAAATTAAAAATATCTTTTCAATACATGTATACTCTACAAAAACACAATTAAAGTCAAAACTAAGAACTTTAAAACTGTTAAGAACATTCACATAAAACATTATTTTAAAAGGTAGTAAAAGTATAAAAATGATCTCAAAGTCAAACCCAGTTCAAATAGAAAAAAAGCTCTACATCCATTTAATTTAAAATGGTTTTGAATGTATTATTAGACCAGTTCTTTTAGTTTTTTTTTTCTCCTTCTGTAGGTTGTGGGAGCAGAATATTCAAATGGTTTATTTTTAAATGTCTCTGGACAAAAATCAGGATCAAGAATCATGGTTGCATGCGGGAAAAAAAAATTATAAAAATATTTTAGTCTATTAAAAGGTTAGATTTGAAGATTAGATTTAATAGTCTACCCATGTAACTACACACATGAGAAAATGAATGTACATTTCTATTATTTTCACATTCATACATATATTCATATATGTATATATATATATATATATATATATATATATATATATATATATATATATATATATATATATATATATATATATATATATATATATATATATATATATATATATATATATATATATATATATATACTTCAGTTAATTGCCATCCTTGTTTCTAGTCAATTATTTGATTTTTTTAATAAGGTTTTTGTTTAATTATGTTTATGTTGAAATTATAGGACATGAGCTAAGAAAAACTGAAGCCAAATCCACTTCTGATTCTGTTCTGCTCTATATTTAAGTTAAGTTATTTGACAAAAAAATATTATTCTTTATGTATGTGGATAAAGCCCCATGGTGGACTGTTAAATTATCTGAGAAAACTAAATATCCTGATTACAATAGTACATAGGAAAAGGAAATGAATCATCATTCAGTAGATATTTTTATATATATGGAATGATGATTGTGTGTGTGTGTGTGTGTGTGTGTGTGTGTATGTGTGTGTAGTTGTTTAGAATATTGAATTATTAAAGATTATGATGTAAATTGTCTACTGCTTCTGTGATGTCTAATTACAATATATATTTTCTGCATAAATTCTTAATAATTGTTTGTAATAATTTGTAATTAATTGATAGTAAAGATAGAATGTTAAGATAGAGTGTTACTAATAAGTGAAATAACCATAAAAACATTGAATTTTTTCTGAATATACTGAATATACTTAGCCTTGGCTTCTATAATATTAACAACATCTTGGATTATAGTATGCATATGCATGTAAATGGCCACAAAACTTTTATTTAAACCATATTTAAAAGTAACATGAACAGCACAATAAAAGTTATTTTAATTAAAAATCCAGATCTCAAAAGCTCAAGCGTGCTAAATGTCAGCTGATCTTTGGCTATTTGATTAATTTATGTAAATGTATTAGAACATTTTGTAGCATTGAAGTACAATATCAGCTCAGAATATTGCAGAATTATTATTTAATCCTGGCCTTTTGTCTGAATCAATTTTCCTATGCTCTTGTGGTGCATATTTTATAAATTAGGTTGTGTTTAATCACAATTTCCTTGAACTCGGCGACTCTATAAAAACCTGGGGACAGGTTGTATAATTCTAGTAGAACTAAAACTGATTACTGATTTGGTCGAGGCTGAGAAACTTAAACATGGTGCAGAGTATAAAGGGTATAAACAGTGGGCTGGTGTCCTGCATGTTTTAGATATGTTCCTCTTTCACATGATTCAGTTTAACCCTTTAACTCCTGAGACTTTAGCAGTTCCACATAATGGACACAAAAAAGGAATTATTAGATAATTCCTTTTTCCATTAAACTTCAAAGTCATTCCATCATTAACAGGTTCTGCAGAGAATGATGAGCTGGTTATTAACTCTTAAGTGTCAGAACTGATGTATTCTGAATAAAAAAAAGAATTTGTTTTCCTTTTTTTTTTTAGTCAAAATGCAACTAATTAAAAAAAAAGTCCAAATTAAAACTGCTGGGACCAAATTTCAATAATATTTCTCTTTTTTTGGTAAATTTTTCCATGTTACTTCTAATTTTGCAAATATTTATGGTTGATTTTGTTGAAATTTTTTATATTTTGTTCTTGTTTAATTATTTTTCCTTTAATTTTGCTCCATTTTTGTCTTACTTTGTTCATGTTACAAATTATTTTGTTGGTTTATTCTTCATTTTTCTTCATTTTATTGATGACTTTGGCTGTTTTTTTTTTAGTTAATTTTGTTGCTTAGTGTAATTGGTTTTTTTTATGTGGAACTGCTAAAGTCTCAGGAGTTAAAGGGTTAAACTGAATCATGGGAAAGAGGGAAATATCTAAAACATGCAGGACACCTGTTCTAGTGAATTGCAATGTTCTGATTGCAGTCGTTAAGGGAAATTCAGCCAATCCTTGTGATTTCTGCACAAAACCTTCAATTTGACCAAACCTCTCCAGGTTATTTTTTATTTTTTTTTGTTAATTTGACCAATGATTGCAGCGTCCCATATGATTTCATTCATCATAGCAGTCCGATTTGAGGAGAAAACACCAAAATATGATTTTTTTTGTTTGATGAAAACATGAGTAATTTAACATTTTCATTCACATCTGCCAGTGTCCTGTATACTTGACTTCATCTTTTGTCTGCTGTTTTTACTCTTTTACATTCAGTCACAGCTTGTAAACAACTTACCTCGATTTTTATTTAGCTATTTATATTTAGTTTTAACCCTTTAAACTTCTACTCAATTTTGCCTAAATTTCCTAATAAAGTAAATTAAAACTGTTCTTGAACCATTTTTAATAACATACAGTTGGTGTTTGATTATATTATGAATGAAAATATTAAGGTTAAAACTAGGATATTGGAGGCAGGTCCTGTTAAATGAGTATTAGATAAAACATTTGTGGATATTTATTGATGTTTTGATGTGTTTTGGACTACATATGGACAATTTTTCTTGGTAGTTTTGGATGTTTTTGTTGGACTATGATTGTGTTTGTTAGAATATGGTTCCTCTGTGGATAATTATGAGACATAAAGGTTCAGATCAGCTGTTTGACATTTGGATTTTGAACAAAGGAGTGATTGTACCTGCTGTGGTTATTTTATCTGAAAGTGGTTTTTATATTCTGATGTGTGAAAATTACCTTATTTTTTTTTTTGCGTAAACCTGCTTACAAACAAACACACTGACTCAAATACAATACCCTTCTCCCCTTTGGGGGGTGGGGGAATAAGAAGGTTTTTATCTGCGCATAATCCTTTTGGTTTAATTTTGTTTGTGTGTTTTTCGTTTCTTTTTCCATAAATATCATCATCATTATTATTATTATTATCATTATTATTATTATTATTATTATTATTATTATTATTATTATTATTGGGTGTTGTTGTTGTTTCTGTATTTATTCTTGTTTAATGTAATTTTTATATATATATATATATATATATATATATATATATATATATATATAAAACGGATATAGTGTTCTTGTTCTTTTGGAGTTCTTTTTTTTGTTAGGAAAATTGATACAGTAGGAAGGGGTGGGATTTTGGTAACTTCCACCCACTCTTTTTGAACATGCTTGTGCTGTTTTTTTTTTTGTTTTTTTTTTAAATTTAAAACATTTTTTTTTCTTTAGAATTTTTTTTTAAATGTTCAGAACATGTTTGTTGTAATTAGAATGAATAACAGAGGTTTCCCTCTGTTATTCATTCTAATGTTGTTGTTTTTTTTTAATTGCTTACCATCATTTCCTGTCCAGGGACTACAAATGAAAATTAGCCTTGTGTCTATAATCTGGCTCAATTGTATGTTGCGCACTGTCCCAGTCAAATAAAGAATAAACTAAAAAAATAAATAAATTAAATAAATGAAATTAAATGTAAACTTTGAATAGACTAGAACAAAATATACATTGTCATTACACATGAGTTACAATGAAATTGAACATTATATTATTAGCACGAGTATATATGTGGACATTAACCTACTGCGCATTTTTCCCACAAACCATAGCTCTGTTTTCTGCTAATATTACAGTCGTTAAACCATTTTTAATTCTGACAGGAGCTGTTACCCAATAACTCTATACTCTATACTCTACTCTATATTTCTGCAGCTCTCACTTCTATAAAACAATAAGGAGTCCACCCTCATCAGCGGTGTTACTTCGATCGTCCACGTTGGCATCTCTTTTTTTTAAAACACTGCTAATAACTTGCAGACTTGTTGCTGCCGCTGCTGCTATCAGCGTATTCCAACGGCTGAAACAGCTTGTTGTCAAATCAATAATAATTACATGATGAAAGGCCTATTCCGCTAATGATTTTACACAGCAGAGCTATATTAGAGGACTCGGGGTAATAAACATTGCTCTTTTGTCTGTGGGGAGAGGATAATAAAGAAAAAAAAAAAGGGGGACGAAGCTGCAACCACACTGGATGGCCTCCAATCGTAATACTTCAACTCTACATTTTAGTGTTAATAAGCACATACCGACATCACTTAAATCTGAATAAATAACAGTATACAGTCAAAATATATGGTTAGTAAGTCTTTTCAGAAGCTTAGATTTTATTAAATTGGATGAGACTAGAATAGATTAGCTCAGATTAAAGTTTAATATTCCTTACATCAAACACACAATGGAAGAAGAATAGCAAAAGGAAATCCACTGAGAACATAGAGCTGATGGAACATTTATGATATAAAATGGCCACAAGTTATTCATAGCAATATTTTAAGCATCAATTTGACAAGGTGATTGGCTTTTCTCTTCATGGGTGACAGTGTTCCAGTCTGTTTTGGACAATGTCAAAAAGTCATTTTCCTTTTTCTAATATTTGAAATAACTACTCAAGGTAAATTATTAATGTCTCCCATGGGCTCAAAAGGATGGAATCAAAGGGGGAGGGGTTGGCAGGAAAAGAACCATGGATGGACTGTAAATAGAAAAGAGAGGGGAAAAAAAAGGGGGGAGAAGCAGAAGGAAACAGAAAAATCATATATATTTTTTTTCTATCTGGTCTCATATGTCCACTTAAATATGTCACTGCTCTTACCTTAACTACTATGGTCACTACTGTCATCTGACTATAAACGTATATGTCACAGTATTCTCTGGATATATTGATGCTGTTGCCTCCAATACTTACCAATAAAACATCATTATGGTTTGTATTGAAGGTGGGTGGGATATCTTTTTTTTAGAAAATTTTTTACAGTATTGCTTGAAAACATCTTCATGATCCCATATCATGCACTGAAATGGAATCAAAAAATTTAATGTTTTAGTTCAGTCTAGAGGATGGAACCAGAGGAAAACTCCAGCCAATCATTGTACTAATCATCTTTACAATGATTGATTTGTTGATACATCCATCAAATATCAGTCCCAAAAATCTATTCCTATTATACTGTACATCAACTTTTACATGAAATTTTCATACCTTCTTTTTTTTTGTCTACATTTGTTCTCATTGTTTAACTCCACAGAGGGGGAGTCAACATTGTATGAGATCAATGCATATTTTAGTCTTGCAGCCAAATATTTTAATATTTAGTACATGTGTGTGTCACCATCATCGGTCCTCCCTGAAAGCTGAGCAGACATCCTTTATTAGAACTCTTTATTATAAGCCAAGGAGGGTAGTGTTACACCTCAGTGATGTGCGGGGGAAACAAAGACTGGACAGGACGAACGGGGATAGAAATTAACAGGCGGTGCTATTGCAATTAAAGGTGGTGTGTTATTCCCAACTACTAACTGTCCATCAATAAAAATAAATAAATAATACATTGAAAAAAAGAGAAGAAAACCAAACCAGCACAAGAGGAAAAAAAGATTAAATAAATGTTCATACCTTCTAGCCTGTATCCAGTTCCCCTGGGGCAGACTGATAGAAGTGTAGCTGCCTGTGGCCCCTCTGACCACCACCAAACATTCATACACCAGCGTCAGTGACACTGGAGGGTCTTGCTCAATGAGGGATGAGATTTAGATTTGAACCACCAACCCTCCAGTTATTGTACAACACACACTATCAACTGAGCCATCGTCACCCTTACAAATAAAATGCATTACTGTCATGAGAAAATGCAAAATAAAGAGCATAATACAAGACTAAATGTTGATAAACAGGTTAAAAATAAAGAGAAAAAAGTAATTTGACAACAGCTACAACAGTAGCACTGGCTCCTTCTGGGTTAAATAGACATAGACATAGTTTATTGATTAACCACCAATAGTTCAATCAATAGTTTTGATAAATTCATAAATATACATGTACAATACATTTTTTATAAGTGATGGTTGAGGAGCCCAGATAAAGTCATAGTACGCTGCTGCACCGTGGTCTCATCTGATTATTTACTATATAACAATGTTACATACATTATAATATAATATAAGGTACTTAAATATTTACCTTTAGAATTAGTGTTGACATTTACATTGCATGTGCATATATATATATATATATATATATATATATATATATATATATATATATAATGTTATTTAAGTGAATAAATTGTACATAGATTCTTGCTTTGCATTTTCATTTTGGCAGGATGGTTTTCATTATTAATTGATTTGGGAGAATGGTTATAGGTCGTACTGCACTCTGGCTGCTTATTTATCAAAGTATTTTGACAGATGTAACAACTTAGGATATTGCAATGTAAACTATACTTTGATATCATTGACAAATTGACATAGTTTTTGAATCCTGTTAAGCTATGCGTGTACAACTTCTCATAAATGAGTGGTGGTCAGTAGTGATGCGCGGGCTACCCGCTGGCCCGCGGATATCCGCGGGTGACCCGCGGGGCGGGCGGGTTGGGTCGCAGTTTTTAATACATATTGCGGGCTGGGCGGGTTATATTTAATATATATTGCGGATGCGGGCGGGGCGGGTCAGGGACGATCAATACCCGCATTTTTCCATACGACATTCCCAAAAATGGCACAATGTGGATAGACTGAAGGTATACAATATTTCAACTTAAAATAACCTCAGTAAGAATAATCAACGACATATAAAAAAATATGATGATGAAAGACAACTCAATTGACATCGGCAGTTTCATTCCATGAGAGGCGGCACGCTCCAGTCAGAATGAATGGGTAACAGCCACGTTATTTTCACATCCTTTGCATTGCCATCTACAGGAAAGGGTTGCCTTCATATCTTTACAGACCATGTTAAGACCGATGAGGGAGGATAGAGAGGTGTGTGCGTGCATGGAGCAGTCTCCACAGCCGTGTTATGAAACGGAAAGGAGCCCCGCTAACCTACAGTAGCATCCTCGTCTCTCCTCTCCTTCCAATTACTCGTACACTTAATTCTCCTATGACCCGCGAGTCGGGCGGGGTGGGTCGCAGTATTAATACATATTGCGGATGCGAGTGGGGCGGGTCAGGGATGATCAATACCCGCTGAAGTGTGTGTGTGTGTGTGTATGTGTGTGTGTGTGTGTGTGTATGTGTGTGTGTGTGTGTGTGTGTGTGTGTGTGTGTGTGTGTGTGTGTGCGTACGTGCTCGGCTCGCGCATGTGCAAGCCCGTCAGTTCCTGTTTTGAATGCTGTTTTATCCCAACTTTTTGTTATTTGTTATTAGCGCCAAAATCTCCCTGAACACTCAGAGATAAGAGTGAAAATGTCGGACTTGATCAGGGAGAAGATTAAAACAGGCGATGCGAAGGTTGTACGGAAACGTTGTATGTGTTGGCTTTATAGAGTGATGATGTGGGTGGAGTCTATTTTATGTGCTGGAGTGCATATTGAGACGTTAGAAAGGAGGCAAAAATGATGCTTTTAACATTAGAAGCACAAGGTAAAGATGCTGCGAATGTACTATGTGAGTTTAGAGACAAATTTAAGCTCGCGGGTTGATAGCGGGCGGGTTGGGTTTATCAATACTTGATAGCGGGCGGGTTGGGTTTATCGATACGTGACATCATGCGGGTTGGGCGGGGCGGGCCGAGCCACGTCTTGGGTTTGGGCGGGGCGGGTTTCTGTAAAACCCCCTAACCGCGCATCACTAGTGGTCAGTTAATTATGACCTTGGGTATATCATACCTTAGAGAACATTTTGCAAACTTTATTTTGTGATAGCTTGTCCCTTACCCGAGTATTGTAATCATGGAAGTTACTGTTTGGTGGTAAATGTATGCTAAGGATATTAGGGGGGACTTCTCTGTTTATTAAAGGTGGGCTTCCACAATCAACATTTGGGCCAACCTGGTGTTTATGGGAGGACAGTGTCTGGACAGGAAGCTTGGCACAGTAAATACAGATCCTTGAGAGGACATAGCCATCCCCACTGTTTGATTTAGCAGATTATCCACACAGGTGATACAACACACACGGTGGCTGAGGTGAGACGACTCCAGAAGTAGCGCTCAGATCACCGTGGAGCGCTGAAGCCCTCCTATGACACCGTGACAAATGAAATTGTTTTAGGTGGGTTAGCAGCTCCTTAAACTGGGGTGAGGCAGCTTCTCACTGCAGCTCTTTGCAGACTGCTGGTCCTCCAAGTGGCTGAGCACAAACACAACATAGAAGGGGATAGGAGACCATCTGAATTTTAATAAAAGGGCAATATCTGTGGGATAAAAACAATACTTGGGATGGAGAAAAAAAAAAAAAAAAAAAAAAAAAAAAAACAAAGACAGGCAGTGACTGAGAGAAGAAAACATATTCTACCTGATGAATAGCCAGAGGACTAAATGGTTTCAAAGGCTGTAAAGCAAAATAATGTTTTTTTTTGTTTTTTTTTTCTGTAGCGATGTATGGTACTTAATGAAAATGTTATCATGTGGAGACCCATAGATAATATACATTATAAACATGACATGACACAATGAGCAGACACCTGCAAATGCTGTTTTTTTTTTATTAAATATAAGCTCACATTGTCAATTTGAACAATGCATTATAACTCAGTGTAGTATATTGAGTAAAATACTATTTTGTTTCAATGTATTTAGTAATCTGAATTGTTTTGTTGTTAGCAAAACGACCACAATTAACATAATAGGCTGTATATAAAATATATAATTATGTATATATAAAGCTAAAATGCTAATTTACACAATAGTATAAATCAACCCATCAATATATAATTACATAAAAACTAAAGAATATAAGAACATTTCAGACATACACATGTCAAAGTTAATTTTATTGCCTACACATGCACTGGTAATACAAAGGAAGGGATTGAAATTGTTTCTTGCCGTCTCAGAGACAAGACAGACATTGAAGTTCAAGATAAGACAACATGACAGGACAAGTCTACAACCTATACAATTGTGCAATACCAGTCAAAAAGGTCAGACAGCAGCAACAAAGACAGGATATGGTGTTTATATACACTATATATACATGCACACTATCTATGTGAGGTCTATGAAGTAAATATGTCAAAAGCTGTTACCTTAAATCAAGTTTTATTTTGATGTGCATTATGGGGGATAGGAAGTCAACCTTTCTTTGAGATGTGTAGGTTTTGATTTGTTTATTTCGAGCAATTCACACAATATACATATACATAACAAAGATATAATAATATTTACACCTGAAAAGGAGTGGGGAGAAGAAACACTTATTTAATCCCACCCCCATTCTCATCAATAAGTAAAAAAAAACAAAAACCTCAAGTTCTAAACATTCACTCCTGTCTCTTAACCATAAACAAAATAAACAAAATAAATAAAATAAACCGGCCCAAACTAATTAAGAATCGACTCATTCAACAGTGTCTAAACCATGGAGCCAAAATGTGAATAGAACACACAAGCAAAACACATTCACACATTCAACAGCTAAACTCATAACATAACCACAGACCAACAGTAGATGCGTTTCCATTACAGTTTTTCACAAAACAATATCGATATTCCTCAAATTTTGAAAAAGTATATTTGCGCTTTGAATGTGAAGATTGACCATCACCCTGATAGTATTAGAATGAATGAATCAGCTAATTCTCTCGTCAGTAAAACTCCCTGGCGAACTCTTTAAAGACACTAACATGTAAAACAAACCACCTGTCTCACATTATAAGGGTCTGTACATGTGGTCCCTACATTGTCAGGTCGGAATATTAAGTGTAAATATACTCAGCACTTAACAACAACAACTTACAGTATAAGCAGCCAATGGTTGTCATGGTTACAGTGACTGCAGATGTCATTTTCACTTTGAGAGAAGTGATCCTGTGACTATAGTCACATTATGTAACATATATTGTGGAAAAAGTATTTCCATTGTGCTTTTGTGATATATTAGAATATCGAAACGTCTGAAAAACCACCTCATGAAAGTGTGAAAACTTTTTTATCTATTTGAGTGTTTTTTCGAAAATCAAGTGTTTCCATTACCAGTTTTTTATAGCGATATTTACATTTTGCGAATTTCCAAGGGTAATGGAAACACAGCTAGTGATAACAACAAAACTAGCATAGCACCAATGCTAAAGAACGACACAGAGCAGTGACGGCATAAATTAAGCAAAAGGTAAAGAACAAACACATACGAACCAAACAAGGAACAAAGAACAGACATCAACAATTTAAACAGAATATTGACGTGACATCAGCATCAACACCCTCCATCTTTATAGTGAGACCAAACCATATATACATATACAACAGTTTAAATTTGTGAATATTCACTTTGGGTTTGCTGCAGCTGCATTCACAGAGCAAGGCATGTAATGAGTAACAAATGACTCAAGTCTGCAGCTGCACAGTTCAAAACTTAGAAATGACAATGAAATATATATTTTTGATGTCATTCCTCACCATTGTTCTCGCCCTTCAAATCTTCATTTTCACTTTATCGGTGTTTCGTTCACCTCACGTTGGAGTCTGATCCTCTCATTATTACGCAAAGTGTTGTTTTGTGGTGACCCCTTGCAAAATCTATTTGGCATGCTGAAGGATTTTTATATTTAAAATTTGATGTGATATACTGAAGGCTTGTTGTGCCGAGGCAGTGGTTTGCCATCTCCTTGTCTTATCTTGTTTCTGGTAACAAGATGAACTCCACCTCTGGTAGAAAAAGACGGCAGCCAGTCAGTCATACATGGCAAATCAGAGATTTAATCAAAAATCTCATTGTCATTCAAGAATAATATCAGGTGTTTTTTTTTTTTTATTGCTGGAAACATTGAGAAGCACTGACTGAATACTGTCATGCATGATGCAATATGTTGGCTGTGGCATTTGGTGTAATCATGAGCTAATTGCTATTTTATGCAAATCACAGTGTTCCAGGTTTATTGCTTTTTCTCGCTTCATACTCATTCCTCGAAATGCATTGTTTTATAATTGATGATTATTCCTTTTCACTAAAATGCATTTTTGTGCACTTGTTAATAATGAAATATGACTAATAATAATTAAATGGCATTTTATTTAACTCATACAGGCCTTATTAGTCCTCTTTGTAAGTGGCAGATTTGGGCTGAGTGGTTCTTGCACTCCCTGGTCGGCTCAGTCCTCCAGGTCTGTTTTCTGAATCTTCTGGTTATAACGGAGGGGGTGGGGGGGGTCACCTCAGGATGGCCCTGGGGCCAACCCCCATCCAGAAAGAACTAACACTGAATAAACAGCTCCTGCAGCATTGCCCAAAGCCCAGCACTCTATGGCAGACACAGTATGGAGCATGCTGATCATGAACTAAATGCTTCCTCCTGGTGCGATACCTGCAGAGACAGGTTTTAAGCTCCAGGAGGCGACGAGAGACAAAATCAACAACATCTGCAATGCAGAAGCAAACTGGCATACTCCAGGGGTCATTAGAATTTATAGAGCATGTTGATGTGCCCAAACAATTGTTCAGGAAGCAGCTGAAGGTTAAATGAGCAGAAATATCCTCCCAAAATATACCAATATTTACAGACAGTATGTATTCAGATCATAAGGTTTTCATTAATAATTATATTAATTACATCACAAATAAAGTAAAATAAACATACAGTTTAATATTCCTACAGACTGTTATGGTACACATACTATTTACACAAATGATACATGAATATAAGCAGCCTACCAAAACTGCTGAGGTCGGTCCAACTGTTGTCAGAACTATCCCCCCCCCGAAAGAGGAGAGGGCTATTGTTTTTGAGTCCGTTTGGTTGGTTGTCAGCAGCAATTTCTTTGAATTTTTCAGGAAAGTTACGAGGTGGTCCAGAATAGACTCTATTATATTTTAGTAATTCTAGGTCAAAGGTCACAGTCACCAAAAATGTGTTTTCGCAATGATAAGAGATACGGTAAATCAGGTCAAATGTGTGCGAAGGGGGCGGGGTTTGTTGTACCGGTCACCACTTGTTTTCTACAATAGCGAAAACACTATTTAGTATATTATACATTTATGTTATGTCATATCCATCACATCCTGCTTTTGGACGCACTCTATAACATTTACTTGGTTAGTACATAACTAAGATATAGTCACTCATTTCCTTTTCAAAACACATAGAAATATTAGGACCCAGATCTTGAACCATGATGGACATAAGGACAAAACAAAATAATATGAGTGCATGATGGAATGCATAGTGTGTTTGCAGATCATGAAAGCTCCACATGTTCAGGATAAGAGTATATTTTCTCTGAAGCACTGCCATGTTTGGCTTCTCTTCTACCCTCAGGCTGAGTTTTACCCCTGAACACGCTTGCGTTTGAGAATAACTGGTCGACAACAATTTAGTTTTCTGCATGACTGCGCTCCTACTGGGCATTCTGGATGACTGCCACTCTGAATGGATGGATAAGCAGTTCCGCAAGAAGCAACGGCATGAAGCAATAAGAAAATAATCACCCAGGCAGCAGAATTTTATAAATACAAGACATGTACATGTGTGCTGCAGTAAAACTATAACAACAACAACTACAACAACTACACTCTATAGTTACTAATGGGATCGATCTGTGGGAGACACAACATTGAACATGATGTCTTCTTGGTTCATGTGGAAAATATTTATTCTCTATATATAACTGTTTCAATTTTCATGATTTATTATCATAAAATTCTCTCTATTTTTTTTTACGGTGAACATTAGGTGTTTTTCTGTGTTTAATTCACAGATCATGTATATTTTTACAACAGCTCAAATGAAAGTTGAGGGTTACAATGTCAAAAGCAGAGAAAACTGAAGAAAAAGTGACTTTTTCAGCAAAATATATAATTAACTGAACATAAAACAAGTGTCTCCACCCTCTGTCATTCATCCAACTCCATGGGTTTTACTGGAGAATCAATGTTGTAGAAGATAACAGTGTTTTCAAAGTCACTACGGAGCATGTGAACATCCAAATGGGTCATACCTGATGACCATGAACATATGAACAAACTGTATTTTATAACAATTACGTACATTAATTATGTACATTAGGAGTTTGCAAGTTATTAAAGTGTTTATCAGTAGATGATTTTGGGTGTCGTTGGCTGTTTGGGTCTTAATAGGTTAATATAGAAAGTGATGTCAACATCAATTTCTCCTCATACAGTGAAATTTAAGGATTTATGTGTCATTTTCAAGTAATAGTGAGCAGAAATTATACTATTTCATGAGCTAACGTAAGACTATTGTCAGTATTTCTCTCAGCATTGGAGTTGGCTAATGAAAACGTATAACAGCAGGTTATATATCTTATATAACTGAGTGCAAAAACACAGAATAGCATCCACGTAGACTTTCATTTATGTTTAAGTTACAGTAGTTGCTAAACCATGTCATTATGCCAAAGATACTTAAAATAAAAGATTTCAAATTGTTCGGTATAATAAAAGGTAATCTGCATCTCATAAGTCATAATACCTTACATGTATCAGTGTGAGCTAATCATCATCAATCAGTTCCGTAGCAGCTAACACTGATTAGTGGCATGATAGATTTGGGTTTTTCACCTTTTACTTTTGACAGTATTTTAAAAAAGATGTATTAATATATGCTCAGTTTATGATTTGGCTACATCCACTGCAGTGTAGCATTGATCTTCTGGTTCAAAAACTATCATTTTGTTAGTGTTAAATCATATCAATATATATTGTATTGTATAGGTAAGTATCAGTCACGTGACTATTATGATGTTGCCATTTCAGCTGAAGTCGCACTGCTAACCACTAGCAGTAGCCACTAATTTCAAAAAACATGCAACTCGTCTTCATGTGTCTAGGTAAACCATATTACAACAGTGTAAATGCACATTTAACCACAACCTTATGATATACAGCACATCCACGAGAAAAGTTGGCTTTGGAACATACCTCTGACCAAGTGGTCGCTGTAGACATGGTCATTAGCATTAGCATTAGCAGAGTCTACTCTTCCCGAACGCAAACGCAGATTTAAAATCCACTTTTTACTGCGTTTTTCCATTTTCTCACCTTTGTGAATGACAAGCTTTGGTACTCTTAAAAAAATGCTGTTCCTTCTCTGGGTTAGAATGAATCGCGCAGCTTTAAACTTCACAAAACATAGACATTTTCCCAACGGAAAAGTCACTCAGCTTCACTTTCTGCCTTCTATCTGACTATATAGCAATGTGACGTCACGTGAAATCAACCTATTCTATTCTATTCTATTCAGATATATCTAAGTCAATTATAGCATCTTCACTTGGACCAGTGCATTAAAATATGAATGTAAATGTATAGATCTCAGGACAGACAATGCTTTAACATTACATTTTGTGGCAAAGATGATCCTACATTTCATTTCATTCATTTTTATTAGCAAAGATGAACCCATTTGGCTCCCATGTAAAGCTGCTTATTAAAAAACATCAATACTTAAATGGGTCTTTTTTTTTTTTTGTTTTATAGGAGCAGAATGACATTAAATGGATGTGACATTGACCAGATATCACATTTGGCTTTGCTACGATTTTTTATTTTTATTTTTATTTTTTAAGAGGGAACAGCTAACTCCTAGCTAACAGCTACTACAAGGTCAACTGACTCTCACAGTGACTCCACAAAAAATGAGTGAACGCTAACACAGCGAACCAGTACACATGCCATCACCCTATCTGCCTGAGAGCACTTCTCCCTGTAGTAATGGTACATTTAAAAAAACGGCTGGCGTTATTGTTGTTGTTGTCTGTGCAGAAGGACCGGTGACTGGATGAACAGATTTCACTTTTATGGTGTGCCACTTAATGTGAGAACAGACACCAGTTGCTGGAAGCCACCGTGAGTGTTTTGTATGTGTGTGTTTGTGCATGTTGACAGCTCACACACCATTGTAATGGACTGTGTGTTGATTGAAAGGCCTCGCAGAAGGGTTTGGGGACTAATAACTATTATGAAATTGATAACGTTGGCAGGCGTCAGCTCTATTCACACCTGCTACTGTTTTCAATAAAACAAGAGAAAAGCCACATCATTCACAAATTTATGCCCCAAATATGAACCCATTTCATTTTATTCTGCCATTTACACTCTGTAGTAACAATAGCTGAATGGGGGAGGTGGGAGTATTATAGCTGTATGGAGCAGGCTCATGACTGGCAGTTCATTGATTTCAATAGGTGGATCAAACGCATAATCTGTGTCACTGTATGTGGAAGAAAACAATACACACATTCAACCGATGCTGACGGAAAAATGTGCAGTGACATGACAGAGATTTGAAGTTCATGAATGGATTATTTATTATTTTCCATAACCTTAGCTCTACTTGGAATCAGAATTTAGAAAAAAAAAACTTTGTCTCCCATGGAAGGAAATCTTCTTTTGGCGTGAGACGGCACACATCCAACAAAACGACATAAAAGATGGAATTATAGTTGTCGTGAATACATAAAAATTTTACATGTTAAATATTCCAGTTAAAACAGAGGGGGTTCAGGGTTGTTCATAGTTTGTTTAAAGTGTTTATGATAGTTTGTTAGTTAGTTTCAGTTAGAAAATTACAACACCATAATTTCATTCTGTGCTTTCAGTTAACAAATGTACATATATATATATATATATATATATATATATATATATATATATATACAAACACAGTGCATACACTGTACATCTTTATGGAAACCAAAAAACAAATAAATATGCATACATTCACATACATGCATACTGTACATATACATACACATATTTCTATCCATCTTTAAATATATATATATATACATACACATAATAACAAAAACAACAATTCTTATTATTGTTATTATTTAAAAAAAAAAAAAAAATCATTATGTAACTGAAAAGGAAAAGGCACAAGCCTAGGCTTATTTGACTTATCCTAAACCCACCAGCAGATCATTAATAAAAAATTACACCCAAACACAAGAGGGAGAAACTAAGAAAATCAAAACAACAGTTGTACAATAGATTGTTCATCTTAGTCATATGAATTAATCATTTTAAATCATACTCCTTAATTAACTTGCCTTTCAATGTTTTTTTCCAAACTCAAAAACTCAGTGGGGATGAATGAGTTCTTTTATCTGTTTTTTTATTAATAGGCAGACTTTATAGCAGTGACTTGATGGCAGGAGTTGGAAGGAATTGTGCAGATGGGGTGGTGGGTGGGTGGGGGTGGGGGGGGGGGGTCCTGTGTGATAAGCTGGGCTTTCCTTCCTACTGCTTGGTTGTGAAGTACAGTACTAATAGTTGTTTTTGTTGTTATTTTACTTGCTTGGGTGACAGTCAACCAGGATATGATGTTGAAGGTGAATCTGTGTATCATTCTTTCATTTGTTTTTCAAAATAAAACCAAAAATGAAAACAATGAAAAAACAAATCGTTTCTTCATTATTTATTTACAAAACCAAAATTTAAAAAATGGATAATGGTGTGTTTTTTCAGTTTTCGTTTTTGTGTTTAAATGAATAGAAAAAACGGATAACGGCCGTTTCCTGTTTTATCCAATTGTGACCTGATGTGAACTCATTAAACTGGAAACATGGTCACCAGACTTGAAGATCATTATGGTATGATATGACAACAATTTTCTCTATCATCATATCTTCAGGTCTTCGGGTGACCCGCTTATTTTCCCCAAATAGTTTCCTTCTTTGTCACTGCGAGTCAAAGGTCATTTTCATTTTCCACTCAACTTTCTTCTGGACTTTGCTTCAGGTCAAAATTGGATAAAAGGGAAAACGACCATTATCTGTTTTTTTTTTCCATTATTAATTTGAAACACAAAAGGGAAGACTGAAAAAATGCATTGCTATCCATTTTTTCATTTTGGATTTGGAAACAAATAATGAAGAAATAAGTAAATTTTTCGTTTTATTTTGAAAAATGAATGATACATGAGTTAACTTGATTATGGATTCGACTAGTGATCAGTAGATGGCTGTGAGGATGTCCTGACTGACTTCGAAGCTCCTGTGCCTTCTTAAATACGGCGTTGGTGTGGTGTTTAAAATGGACAGACAAGTGTCGAGTTCTGTCCCCAGGTACTTGATAGCCTCCACCTGCTGTAATTATCATTACTTTTAAACATTACTGAGTTGAAACTACAATTTATTCTTACATCTCAAGTGAAAATGTGTTTTCTTGTTAATGTTAGGGACCATTTTCAGCATCATATTTGTTCACAGTTCATGCAATAATGGTTATACCAGCATGAAGATGTTGTATGTCTGGGAATGTTAAGGTTAAATGACAATGTGGGATTATGAGATCACGTACAAATGCTCATTTTCTGTTTGAAATTGTGCTTAACTGGTTGTCATGTTGAGGTTCATTTATGCTGAATGTTGAATATCTATATGTAAATGCAGTGTTCTATCTGCCCTCTGCTGTCATTACATACAAATCTCCATCTCAACCTGTGGTTCCAGGGCCACATATGGCTCTTTAGCCTCTTCTCTGCAGCTTCTGTACAATGTCTGTGTTCATTAAAGGTAAGAAAACAGTCATCACAAAGAGACATATGAATCTAATCACTTAGCGGGTCAGTGAACAAGGGATGTTGGCCATTTACCCTGTTGCTGCGTGTGAATTTAGATGTGATTTTTTTGTTCACCATAGCATGCTACAGTAACTGCGAAACTAATATTGACCAGTTCTTTCCTCCTAAGTGTATGTGTGTGTGTGATGCCTGTTCATATTATTTTATCATAGTGTCTTAATTTAGCTTTTTAATCAATCGTAGATTTGACGTGGATTAATTTAGATTAATCACAATTAAATATTTATTTTGTCATCTACATATGTCACATTTTATTTTTCATGAGCAAACAGACTCATTACAGAAGTGAATTTATCTATACTGACGTTTTTGTCCAAATTAGCTAACGCATTAGCCCTTTGGCTAACAGAAACCTATTAGCCTTAGTTCTAACAGAATCCAGATGTGTGATTTATGCTAATGTAGTATTTTAATATGGTTAATATAAAACTAATAGGCCTACCTCCTGGGGTCGAGTGTTCTATCTTGTTTTAGTTTATCCTATATTAACATTAACATGTAGAGCCAATGTGTTTTTTCTGCTCTTCTATTTTTCTGGGTTGGTTCTGCTGCCTGTCACTACTGGACCGACATGTGCCAATGCTAAAGCTATCTCTACTTAGCACATGCTAACACTAACAACTGGACAAACTAACCATTAGCATGTGCCAACACTAACTGAACTGGACAAACTTACTATTAGCACCTGCTAGCACTAACTACTGGATGAAATAACCATTAGCATGTTCTAACACTAACTCTATTCGACAAACTTACTATTGGCACCTGCTAACACTAACTCTACTGGATGAACTATTCATTAGCACATGCTAACACTAACACTACTGGATGAACTGATCATTAGCACGTACTATCATGAACTCTAGTGGACTAACTTACAATTAGCACAAGCTAACACTAACTACTGGATGAACTGACCATTAGCATGTGCTAACACTAACTCTAGTGGATAAACTTACTATTAGCACATGCTAATACTAACCCGTTCACAGTCATTCTGCTGCAGGTGGGTTAATTGCGCCAAACTTTTCAAAATAAGATTCATCATAATTGATTAATTTGCATTAACTCATTCATTTCGACAGCCCTAAAAAAAAATCTGTGACATTTACACTTTTGGAAACAGACAAAACCCGCAGAAAAGTGAGCATAAATATACCTTTAAATAAAGATGTATCATAGAGAGATCGCAGGAGAAACATTAGCAGAGCTGCAGATGAGTGAGACAACAGTGAGACATCTCCTTCATACTTTATATGCTAATTGAGGTGATGCTCTGACACGCTGTAAGCATCCTGAACACAGCAGTCAAACAACGACCTCGAGGTGATTGTGAAAGCGCAACATATTGTCAGTACCTGATGCCAGCAGAGAGGCGGAAGTCAGAGAAAGTCTATGAACTATCAACTCCTCTGGTACCTTGCGGTGCTGAACACGCTGGACATTTCATGACTTTGTCTCATCCTTTGTTGACAGATTCAGATTAAACTCGTGAACTCTATTAGATGTTCACTGATTGGCCGGTGTCAGGAGGATCAGAAGTCAGAAATGGAATAAGCAGTTATGCATTACTGTACACACATGCTGCAAGTTTGATCCACTAAAGATTCCATTCACGTATTCAGATGCCTTTGTCCAAGAAATGAATTTCTAGCAACTTTAATGTAGGATGTATTGGTTTTTCTGCTGCTTTAAATGTATTTGTATTTATTTACTGAGAAGCTCAAACAGTAAGTGCATTTCATGTGCAACTAAAACTAACCGGGAACACTTTCACACAGCAAATCAAGCAATGTTAATAGTAGATAGAGCTAATTACACAGTCATTGTGTGAAGTCATAGGAGGATATCAAGTTGTCGCAGCAATATATTATATACAGAGGTGAAAAGTAACTAAGTAAAAGTACTTCATTACTGTACTTAAGTAGATTTTTTTTAGGTATCTGTACTTTACTGGAGTATTTATTTTTCTGGCAACTTTTTACTTATAGTCCCTACATTTTTGCACATATATATCTGTACTTTATATTCTTTACATTCTCAGAATAGACTCGTTACTTTTTCAAACTAAACAGATGTGACAGTATGAAAAATAAGTCACCAGAGGAAAATTCAGTGGAGAAAAAACTAGTTATGTGACTATTATCTCACAATTTTGACTTTTTGTCTCAAAATTTTGTCTTTTTATTTCAGAATTGTAACATTTTATCTCACAATTTTGACTTTTTCTCTTAAAATTATGCAATCTCATGATGACTTTTTTTTTAAGTTTTTATCTCAATAGTGACTTTTTTTCTCCCAAATTTTCCTTAATTTCCCACAAAACTCAGTATAGTGACCCTATCAAACATATTATCTACACAGTAACTTACTATTTTAGTGAGGATTTTGTTCATGGAATTGATGTTCAACTGTAAAAAACTAAAATGACTGGAACCAAATTACAACATTATTTGCATTTTTTTTTACATAATTTTGTTTATTTTTTTTGCATGTTTTTCCATGTCTGTTGATTTTGTTGCTTATTTTTGTTATTTTTTTCTCCCTTTACTTATGTATTTTATTAATTTTCTTCAATTGTGTTCTGTTAGTGTCTTACTTTGTTCATGTTACATATTATTTTGTTAGTTTATTATTCATTTTTGTTCATTTTACTGATCACTTTGGCAGTTTTTGTTCCTTATTTTTTATCTTATTTTATGTTTTACTGTGTAATTGCTTAAGTGTCAGGAGTTAAAGGGTTAACCAACAAAATATTATCCACTTGTTTTAGCTTTTACTGCACATCTTCCTTGAGCTTCTTTAAAATATTTGAATAGAAAATAAAAGAGGTTTTGCTCTAAGATGAAAAATCACAATAATTATTTTGGATACTGATATTTTTAGTTTCTTGCCAGACCGTCGAAAAAAACAAAGTAGCTGATCCAAGTTATGTGAGTGTAATTTTGTCCTCATCCTCTGCAAATATTAACAAGCTACAGTGAGGTAGAGGCGAGAATCAAGGTCAGGCCATGTGTACAGACATCTGTGATTAAAGTGGATAATTAGATTAAAGATTAGATTAAAGTAATGCAGGTATAAACACACACACACACACACACACACACATACAAACACACTTCCTGAAGTAAAATAAAGGAGGTAAATGCTTGTAAATGTTTTAGTGTGTACATTTAACATGACCTCAAAATGTTTTTTTTTTACCAACGTCAGGGTTCATACACACTTTAACCAATAGTTTTCTATGATTTTTTGGCAAATTTCCATGACTACGTCCTCTTAAAAATACGAGTGGACTTTAAAAGATCAGAATAAATATTGATGGTTTTAGAGCATTTTTGTTTCAATATTTATCTAACAGCTGTTTACATCATCTTTGAAAAAAAAATACATATTATGAGTTTGGGTTAAAGAACTTATATTTGTTAATGAACACATTTTAGAAGTAAGAGAAATAAATTAATTCTAAAAAAAAGTTCTATCAAAACAAGATGTGTTTTTTTTTTTCAGTCCTTTGACTGTTGTACTGTATGATCAAGGCTTTTACCTGGTTGTGATGCTGATTATGTATAATTAAATGATTTTACAACAAGAAAATAGAACCTGAAATATATTACAGTTGTAATATATATATATATATATATATATATATATATATATATATATATATATATATATATATATATATATATATATATATATATATAATATATATATTATATATATATATATATATATATATATATATATATATATATATATATATATATATATATATATATATTTAAGTTTGAGATTAAAGCAAAACATACTGTAACCTTTAGTTGATACCTTTGGATGTTAACAATGTACCCTTTAAACTTCCACTCAATTTGGCCTAAATTTCTTAATAAAGTCAATTTAAATGTTGTACTTGAACCATTTTAATAACATGCAATTGGTGGTTGATTATATTGTCAATGAAAATATTAAGATGAAAACTGGGATATTGTAGGCAGGTTCTGTTAAATGATGCAATAGACAAAACATTTGTGAATATTTATTGATGTTTTGGACTACATATGGAAATTTTTTTTTGTTAGTTTTGGATGTTTTTGTTGGACTATGACTGTGTTTGTTGGAATGTGGTTTCTCTGTGTATAATTATGAGACATAAAGGTTCAGATCAGCTGTTTGACATTTGGATTTTGAACAAATGACTGATTGTACCTGCTATATATATATATATATATATATATATATATATATATATATATATATATTTAATCTGACAGTGGTTTATATCTTCTGATGTGTCCATTGTCATGTGACATTTGGGACAAGTTTGGGTGGTTTGATTAACATTTTTGAGCGACTACTTCCGGGCCTATATGTGGACCCTTGGAAGTTTAAAGGATTAAAAAGAAAATCCCACTGCAATTTTAATTAAATCTACCATTTTTCTTGTCATTTATTGTCCTATGGATCAGCTTGTGTATGTCAATGGTAATTTTAATTGTTTTTTTTTTCTCCACATAATTAACACAAACTGTGTCGAGTAAAGTTTCTGAACCAGGGTAGGAAATATGTATATATATATATATATATATATATATATATATATATATATATATATATATATATATATATATATATATATATTTAGTGTGTATGTAAGGAAATTTGTATGACTGCCAAAACCTCACCCTGCACAATAGCCCTAATTGTTCTTTTGGTTGACTAATAACTGGAAAAGCCGTGTGGACACAGAAGCTTTAATTAAATTAAGCTAGAGGGTTTACAAGTTATGGGAAGCTGCTCGTGCAAACATCCGTGCTTTTGTATAAACACAACTAGAGGACGTTGGCAAAGCATGGACTCACAGTGGTTACTGCAATAACCCATATGTCCTCACTACTGTTCAAATGATTTGCAAACACATGTCGCAGCTGTTGGGGACTCTAAACGTGCAGCTTGAGGTAGAAAAGAGACTAGTGCGGCCGTGTATGTGGGTAAACAGCCCTGTGAGTAAGCTATTGAATGGACAACGGCAAATGTAGATGGAGAGTCAGGAGAGAAAGCATGTGAGTCAAGCATGACAGGTGTGTGAGTGGAATCCTTAGCACCAACTGGCTAATTTATCATCACCCCTGTTGCTATAGGAACCAGCCTTCTGGGCAAATTTTTCACGTTTTTTTTTTTTCTTACACTATTATTCCACCTGGATCACTGAGGGGGACAAAGTTTTTAATACAACATTTGCAGTGGCGTGCACAGACATTTTGAGGGGCAAGTGCTGAGGGTAATGAATATATTTGTAAATCAATGTGATATTTATGGTTATTGTCATGTTTTGGAATAACATCCCATGATAATACATAAACATATCACTGTATTTGTGATTTAATGGGGGGAAAAATTGTGCACTTGTGTTTTTTTCTTTAATATTTGGTAAATATGCATAAAGTTTTGCCCAAATGTCCCATAGAAAAGGGAGTATTTTTCAATAATCTTATAATTCAGTAATCTTTTTTTTTTCCTATTTAGATGAATATACTTAGTGATTTCATACATGTTTTTACTGGGATAAAGATATAGAAAATATATATATTTTTAATTGTTTTATTAGATTAACATGAACATGTACAGTGAAGGTTTATTTTAAGAGTAAATGAATGGTAAAGGAGCAGCAATATTAATTTATATTCACATATTTACACTAAATGTAAATATGCATTCATAGCTAACCTGTCTTGCAATGGAATTATTTTAAATAATGTGAATTATATCTTGAAACAAGTCTGAATGTTGGCATTAGTGATGTTAGGTCTCCCACAGCCAGCTTATTTTCTGGGGTTCCTCAGGGCTCACTTTTTGGCCCATTTAATGTTTTTCTATTTTCAACATATTTACATCTATTTACATGCAGTACTCGGACTACTTCAATGACATGAAGATGAGACTTCCACTTGTATTTTCCTTTTTAAAAAAGCTGAATGAGACTGAATTTAGAATATCACTTCCAGTTCTCCTGACATTATGATAATGACCTCTCTAGTTGATGCTCTCACTTTGTAATCCCATAGTGCATCTACTTAACCTGAGCTTTAACAGCCACATCAGTGTCATCATCCATTCTTGCTTTTTTCAGCTCAGGAAAAGTATTGTTCAGTGCTTTTTATCTCTTTGCAGCTTGAATACTGTAACTTTTTTCTTTCTTTCTTGACAACTGTTGCAAACACATCTTCCTTTTCTCTCCAATTGTCCTTGATTTGACTGCTAGACTTTCAATCAGCTGTGGAAATCATACTGTAAAACATATACACCTAACATATTTCTACTGTTTGTCTCTTCTGTTAAAAATTGATTTTGATATTTTCATTATATAGACCTCTCAATGCTCTCGGTAGAAAGATAGTTCTTGACTTTTTAACCCCCTGAATTCCACTACCACGTCTATGACCTTCTGTTCTGGTACAAGCTCCAATTTTCAGGCCAAAAATTAAAAGTAAAAGAATATTTGTGAATAGGATCTCTGGACAATAACCGTCCAGCAGCTGTTAGGTTGGAATGACTATAAAAACCCTATCAAGGGTTAAACTTAGGAAATAAAGTACTTGGGAATTCCAAATTTTAACCTTAGTGTCACTTATGAAACACAAATATTTGGCAATATATTGAAAAATATAATGTGTTATATTCAAAAATATTCCCATATATGGAAAGTAGTACATAAACTATCTAATGAATATAGTATGTATAGTATAATAATATAATCTCTCTCTCTTTCTCTCTCTTGCTCACCCGCTCTCTATATATAATGGCATATAATCGAAATAAATCTAGTATAAAATCTACCCTATATTTTAAAGATAGTTTTATACATGTATCCATATATTATTAAGTGTATATTGTCATATATGTCTCAATATATGGACAGTGACAATTCCTTATGTATTTTAATTATGTTGTCATATATTGACACAGCATAGAACAGCAAAGAACATTTTGCGTAATCCTGCTGACAGACAAACAAACAAATGGACTCGAATTGAATACCCCCTTGGCGGAGGTAATAAACAAGAAGAAGAAAGAAGAAGAAGTCAAACTGATTAGATGAGAAAGACACAAAAACATAATCGGAACAGGACATCATAAACAACAACAGCCCAGACAATACAAACAACAACAGCTGTTCATATTAATCTGCAGTAATGTACATTTTCCTGATAACACTGGACAGTTAAAACACATTCTCTTCATTGTTTCCTTCCAGTTGTTGCTTGTTATATGAAATCTCAGAGGAGGTCATGTGACTCTTTGTTCTTCTTATTGTACATTGTCAGTCGTCCTGACAGCGGAGGTTTCACCGGCCTCACCTCATCTTCACATGTTTTCTTGTTTTGAATTTCTATGAGACGCATGATAAAAATGCGCCCTGCCGCGTTCACTCACCCCCCCCCCCCCCCCCCCCCCCCATCCCATCGTCCCCCCCCAGTCCTCCTCCTCTCAAATTACGCTAGGAAGGAGGAAAAACATGTTTACTATGCCTTCTCCTTCTCTGCCCCTCTGCCTGTGTGAGTTGACAGCGCATCATAAATCCATCTCAGCCTGAAGGAAAAGTGTCTAAAGTCTGCTGCTGCTTCTCTCCTACCAAATTGTCTTATTCTTCAAAAATACATGTTGAGCTCCTGCAGGGAGGAGAATGGAGTGAAAAAGGAGAAGAAGATGGAAGGAGGAGGAGGAGGAGGAGGAGGCTCAAAGAGAATAATTCATCCTGTGTTTGGAGAGCAGGGCTGTCTAAATGAGGCTTGGCCATACAAACGCTCTGACATAGTTGAGCTGTAGTTGTGTGTGCTGCACTCTAAAGAAAGAAGGTACATTATTGTACGAAGGGCCAGTGTTAGGCATAGGCAGACTAGGCGGTTGCCTAGGGCACCAGGTGTCCAGATGTTGAGGGTGCCAAGCCCCACAGAATTAGAATATTAAGCTATTGTATTTTCCAGACTATAAGGCACACTTAAGACTTCAATTTTCTCACAGTGTGCCTCATATATGGATTAATTGTGGTTGTGCTTTGTAACTTTAATTATTTTTTAGCACGTAATTGTAACTTTTTATTGCATAATTTTGACTTTTTGTTGCAAAATTTTTACTCTGTGTGTTTTGTACCATCTTACAACTCAACAACATTGAGTTATTGTGACTGTATATGTTTGTATATATATATATATATATATATATATATATATATATAGTATATGTATATATAAATAAAACCGTTGACAGTGCACTTTATAATCAAGTGTGCCTTATAGTGTGGAAAATACAGTAAATAAAGTATTAAACTTAACAGTACGTACTTAATCAGATGTAGGACACTATTTTTATAGATGATCATTTCTAATTCCACAAAAAGGAAAGATTGACCAGAACCGGCCCTGATTGTACTCTTCTTTTTGGGGTACAAAGGCTTATTGCACCGGCAGGTACTTCATTGTACCTTTTAAGCAAGGTACATATTTGTACCTTTACTATTTGTACCCTACACCACGGGTCTCAAACTCATTTTCCCAGGAACAACGGTAGTGTTGGCAGCTATAGTTTATTGGACCTTAGGGTACAGATTTGTACCCCTACTTGTACCTTTATTTCTGAGAGTGTAGTCATCAGGATGCTTCTGCAGAATGAACACACTCATTCTAATTCTGCAGATACACACACACACACACACACACACTGACACCTTTGGACTGTTTTCTGGATGATGGACACTTAAGAGCCAGGGGCAAGGTTCCTTAAAGCCGGTCAGAAACCATGTTCCCAATGATAGAAGCAATTACAATAAATGAACATGAGAACTTGCGTGTTTGTGTGTTACATTTCGATATGTGTCTGATTGTATTTGTCCGGTCATGCTGTGCTGAAACAATATTTCACTCGCCTTTCGCTGTGCTCATTTAATCCCTAAATTGGCTGATTACCAGAGCTGAGACATGTGGATGAATTCTAATGGACTCTGAGGCAGAAGTAACAGGGATTCACAATGAGTGTGCCTGGCCCAAGGGCACTATGTTACTGCCAGTGGCATTACTTTTAAGGAAAACCACTTCACCCTGCTCACTTTAATGAATTTCCTGAATGTGACTCATAAAAGAAGTTTATTAAGTTTCATTAGGTCATCCATAGTAGCTTCAAAAGTTAATATAGCTTCAGGAAGATGATGTTGGGTTTATTTTTGCCGATACTCGTGTTGTTCAGCTACTACTTTAAGATGAGCTCGATTTTAGTTTTGTTTTTTACATTAACATTTTTCCTTCAACTATATTCAGAGATGGAAGATTTCTGCAAAAAATGAATAGTCCAGTCCTTTAGTGTTTGGAAAAAAGAGAGCACAGAGAATATGGATTTATCTACAGTAATACAGATATTTTTTCCATTTATTTAAATGTCTTTTATTCACATTTTACTGTTATTTTTTTTCAATAACCAAAGATCTAAGCCATTAGAAAAACCAACAACCAAAACAACCAACCAGAAAAAGGCAGAACATTAATATATTTCACAACAATTCCATATAAAATGATAGTGTAAATACTCTCAAATTAGCAAAAAAAAAAAGAAGCATGTAAATATTCAAAGGGAAAACAAATATCCTATATAAGGCTGTATCAGGGATGCAGAAAAAAAGTCTGAATCCATAGTCTTTCAACGTAATATTTGTCCATATATATATATATATATATATATATATATATATATATATATATATATATATATATATATATATATATATATCCAGTGCACTCCCTCATCTGTTACCAAATGATTTCAGTTGTAAAATTAGTGTCATTCAGTATTTTTTGCTCCATATCTAAGGGATATAAAAACTCAAACACATGCATTTCCAGTTCAAAGGGGCAGCACAGTTAACAACAAGAGCTGGTTTAGTCTTATTGGCTGTAAAAACAATGATTTTGTCACACTGGAAAATGTATTTTAATTTCAATATCCACACTGTAGAATTTGCAGTGTTAATTTGGAGACAATGGGACCAAATACACTCTAGAAGAAGTTAAATAATCTCTCTAAGTGTCGATTTAACACTGCAAAATTTACTGTGCACTGTAAGTGCTCTGACTTCAATCTACTGCAGGTATTCAGTCAGATGCACGTCCAACATGAACAGTGATTGTATTTGTATCCCTTACATATGATTAGAGGCCTAAAGAGGATTATGTTTTTCTGTTTTATAAAATATCTGTATTGATGCAGACACCACACTAATGCAATAATGTTTTAAACCAAAGGTGGCCATATTCTCTCTCACTCTGTCTGTCTGTCTCTCTCTCTCTCTCTCTCACTCTCTCTCTCTCTCTCTCTTTCTCAATTCAATTCAAAGAGTGCTTTATTAACATGACTGTTTCAGTACAGTATTGCTAAAGCATTATTATTAAAATATATAAAATGGGTAAATACACAACACATTAAACAAACAAACCAAGAACTGTTGCTGATACATATCATAGTCTCTCTCTCTCTCTCTCTCTCTCTCTCTCTCTCTCTCTCTCTCTCTCTCTCTCTCTCTCTCTCTTCAAACTGGAAAATGTATTTTAATCTCAATATTCACTATAATTGAATATTGAAATCTGTCAGTAAGACTTCCATCTTGCCGACAGACGGACAAACAAACGTGAGGTAAAACATAATCTCCTTCGTAAAAGTAAAAGTGATGGGAAATACATCATACATCATTTTGCATCCATCAAATACCATAGATGTGAAGTCCAGGTGTGATAGCACTCGTGTTGCTGTAGTGTGTATGGAACAAACTCTTCAGAGCTCCCACTCAATATAACAGTTCTTAAATGCTGGGAACAAAACACAACACTCCAGAGACACATTGCAGAGTGAAAATTCTCCACCTCTTCAACATGACTGATAATGAGTGCTGCACCCTTCACTACTTCACAAAGAGCATTTTCTCTACAATGACAAACCTTTTTTTTTTTGTTTTTTTTTTATTTTGTTGTTTATTTTTTTCTCAAAATATGACTAATGCAGTCCTGTAAAATCATTGCCACTTACAGCAGAAAAAAAATGGAAGGGCTTGTTCATTTGTTTATTTGAAAAATTAAGAATAAAAAAAATGTTCATTAATATATTTCTAATTTAGATGAGGATGCTTAAAAAAAAAAAAAAGATCATTTGGTTCAGTCAAATGTTCTCAACAGCACATAAGTGGGATGAAGGAAAGCTAAAATAAAATAAAGCTCTTCACAGTAACAGTGTGACATTATTTAGATTACATTCTCTGCCTTGGACATTTTCCAGAGTGTTTCTTGGTTGTACTAGCTTAGCCACACTAGACTCCTAGCAGCAGCTAGTTCTACAGTAATAGTCTAGTTACACTTCATTCAACTTTTACCTAGATATCCCTGAAACTGGCCGACCAATCACGGTGAAGTATAGAGTCAGAGGGCGGGTGTTATGAAGTGGCACTACAACAATTCGGAAAGAAACAACCGGAAACAACCATAGAAAAGAACAACAATGGATGGTGATTTCCTTTTATCAACTATGAGTGAAGAACGTGAGAAAACATCAATAATCTTTAAATTCTTTTTACAGAAGCGACAACGGTCGTTAAGCTCCATAATCCACCATTTTGTTTCGTCATTCCTAACTTTCTCCAGACTCCTCCGTGAACTTTCCGGTGTCTAACTACGTCATCCTAAAGATTACGCTGATTGGTTGTAGTACCGTCCTATTGCATACAGAGGATTTGATGGACAACCTTTTAGCCCCGCCTCCCCTGACTATGAAGCATGACTAGACCTATACATGTAATGAATAGGGATAGATACAGATTTAGATTAGCTGTATTGTCATTGCAACAAGTACAACGAGGGGTAAGGTGCAGGCCTGTCAGTGCAAGAGATAGAAAATATGTATAGAATTTTTTTATTTTTTTTTAAAGTTCAAATCCAAAAAATTCAAGTACTAAAACACAAAAACACAATATACAGATATAAATTATGAAAAATATAAAAACAAACTGTCTCTCTCTCTCTCTCTCTCTCTCTACATACACATACAAATATATATATATATATATATATATATATATATATATATATATATATATATATATATATATATATATATATATATATATATATATATACATACACATGGTGTATAGCACAGCTAGGCTATGGTTGTACACTTTTCAGTCACCTCTGGATCATTCTATGTCATCCAGACCCTCCCAGATGACCCCCTCAGAAAATTATTTTAAAAATTAACAAAGGTTCCTCTTACGGACTTACAAAATAATATCAAGTTTTGAAGTAAAGTCTTCCCAAAATTTCATCCAACTTTGTTGAAAGTGTTGTCTTTTTTTTAACCTTCAAACTTAATCTAAACCTTTATGAACATCTGCACGATGAATGAATTAAATACAGGAAAATACCTGATGTTCAGAGAAAAAAAGGAAGAGAATTTATTATATCATAATAAATTGTGATAAAGCACTGAAGGCAAGGGGAAAAAAATAGAAGAAATATGGACCTTTATAGGTAAATGAGCATCTGTATTGAACACCATTAGATGTATGTTGGTGATTTCGTGGAATGTTGTTATGAAAGGATACAAGTCTGTATAAATGAGAGCTTTCTTGAGGAAAAAATATGCACTATGATATAGTAACCCAGCCTTGTATTCAAAGGCTGTGGTGATTCTTTCATTCCAGTTTGTGAAGAGTAGATCTATTAATGTTTCTGAAAGCAAAGGTATCTGAGTGGGTTGATCTATGAATTGTAAGAGTCAATTACAGTTATGTAGTCAACATCCTACAACACATAGTCACACATAGATTAAATAAATATGCAAACTACATCAATATGTGTTGACATCAATGACAGCAATTTTGGTGAGTGTTGTATTTTTCCTTTTACTTTTTGCAATGAGTTGCTTCTTGTTGGTTTTGTGTAATAAGTATAACTGAAGTATATGTGGAAGTTAGTGGAAAGAACTGCAATCATGTATTGAAATGTGTGTTATGACATCAAATAATTCCAATAAATCATACTTTTTGGAGTTGTATTTTAAGAAAACATATTCATATAGATAGATAGATAGATAGATAGATAGATAGATAGATAGATAGATAGATAGATAACAATAAACAACAACCAATTGGTGGGCCAATTTTGGACCCTGGGCCACATGTTTGGCACCTCTAGTCTAATGAATTAATTCAGGTAGATTTGTTGAACTCCCTGGTAGCCGCAGGGATGTACGACCTCTTAAAGCACAACAAATAACATTTTGTTTTGCATTTGTGGTACCTGCTGGCTTAGACTGATATTCTAAATCAGGGGCGGATCTATGGGTGGGCCTGGGTGGGTGGGACCCACCCTGATTGACAGCTGTGCCCACCCAATCACAGGCTCAGAAGCAGATTTTCGTTGCCTCATCAAACTGAAATGTTGATCAATATCCTTAATATAGTTTTTTATTTGTAAACGTCAAAGGAAAGCAACTATATATAGTTAATTATTTGTTTTTACTAAAGAAAAAATTCAGTTTAAATTCTGGAAATGCTATTACGTTGTTGTTATACGTCCGTTACATCCCCCCTTCCCACCTCGACTTCACTTAGGCCTGTCTTAAAATAACCGTCTCGATCCGCCACTGTTCTAAATATGAGTCGAGTGGAGTTTGAATGGACAAAAAGTACAATTAAACCTCAAATAATGAAGCATAGGAGACTGAACATACCTACAGACTGTGTTAGATCCAATAAAAAAATCTATACATCAAACATATTCTGAATAGCCTTAAACTTTGAAGACACCAGTTATCACCAGCCGTTCTTGCAAAGAGCCATTTAACCTAGAACGTTACCCTTTAAACTCTGACGCGTCTGTCACCCTGGAGCTCAGGAGGAGCCAGCGCTGAGGTTTTTCTGAGTCATTAGAGGGTTTGAAGTGAAAGTAGGCCAGCTATTTCTGACTCATTTTCATTACCGCTAAAAGTCAGAAACACTATGAGAAAGTGGAACACCCGAGTAGAATAGAGCTGGGAGAGCTCTGTAAGTGTGTGTGTGTGTGTGTGTGTGTGTGTGTGTGTGTGCAGAGCTACGACGACTGTCATGGGTTCACTGAATGGCCAACGACTTCCACTCCTTCACTGTATTTCAGACTGAAAGGACATCCATGCATTTGGGCTTTTCTCTGTGTGCATGTGTCAGCCTGTCCTCCTCTGACGGCTATGTGTGTGTGTGTGTGTGTGTGTGTGTGTGTGTGTGTGTGAGCACATAATGGAGAGCAGCAGACAAATAAAGACAGTGAAGAAGACAGATGAGCAGAGCTGAACAGTGATGGAGCAGTACACTAGAGTCACAGTGAGGAGAGTTTCTGAGTTTTTGAAGTAAAGGTACTTTTGCTTTTTTTTTTTTTTTTTTTCCTCGCACTGTAAACCATGAATGTTCAGAATAATTAAATATATTACGTTGTAAATACTCAAAACTAACTAACTAACTCAAAAGTTGATGTAACATTTTCTTCTTTTTATGTACTATATATATATATATATATATATATATATATATATATATATATATATATATATATATAATATTTTTTATTACATAAAGGAACTTTAAGCATCTTTGAGTGTCCAGAAAAGCACTATACAAATAAAATGTATTATTATTATTATTATTATTATTATTATTATTATTATTATTATTATTATTATTATTATTATTAACATTAAGCCAAATTTGATCTGCTGAGGGCCAGACCAGTGAAATAATAACATAATATGAAAACTCCAAACTTTCCTGTGTGTTTTCGAGTGGAAAAAAGCAAAGTTAAGTGATGAAAATGTTTACATTCTTTAAAACAATGTGAATAATATGAACAAACTGATTTTTTTTTTTTATTTGCAGTTTTAACTATATCATGATCACATTGGGATCAACAAAACATTTAAAACATTTAATAACAGGTCAAATATGGGTAAAGTTGGCTTTCAGAGATTTCCAAAATGTTCATATTTGTTCTGATTTCTATGATTATTTTAGTGTAAATACAATAAAATGACATGAACATTTGTATATTTCTAAAGACAAACACGTGAAGTTGTGAGTATTTATACATTATTATAATAGCATTATACTGATGTGACCCACATTTACGTACAGTTTACATTTTACAGACATTGCATAATGCAGAGAAAACTAATTCATCGTCCAAACCGTGCTTAATTGCAACAATAAACCATAGAATTTGTACTTATTTTAAATCCTAAATAATTTGATATAACTTTGTGGTGTTCGTGCTCTCTGTCAATAGCTGTTGACTGTTTTATTTGGTTCCTAAAGTTAAAATACAGCAGCTCAGTTATATTTAATGGCCTGTTGGTGTCCGTCTTCCTCTGGAACACATTTCCAGATGGTTTCAGCATCGTTCAAATCCAAACGTTTCCTGATCCCTTGATTTTTTTTTTTTTTTTTTTTTTTTTTCTCCAGCGCTCTACACGATAAGTACTACAGTAAGCAACAAATTGGATTGTTGGCGTTTGTCCTGCTGAGACGGAAGGAGTGTGTTTGTGTTGACACTGATGGATTTAAAAATGTATTTTGCTGTTGAGGACTCAATAATGATGGTCATTAGGGACAGTCGGTCTGCGTCTCACAGTGAATCCGCTGATCCATTTTTATAAGAGATTCCTCATGTGGCATTAGACAAAGCCACTGCTCATCTTCTGTTGTTTCCAACAGCACAAGCATTACATTTCAGGACATTAAATTACAATTAAGTCCATGTCAATTTGATGTGTGGGAAAGTATCTGTACATGAATTTAAAATGAAGGGAGAAGCATGCACTGTATGTCTGGGGTTTTTTTTGGTCTGTAAGTCACAGTTGTTTTTTTTTTATAGTTTATAAAATTATTAACACATATTATATAATTTTGGATGTTATTTTCACACTGACAACCTGTAAACGGCACAGTAAACATGTACAGAAGATGGCTTCAGCATTTCTTAATGTCGACTCCCATCCTCTACAGGAATCAGAATCAGTTTAATTGTCATTTAGCTTAAATTTACATTAAAGATGCACCGCAGAATGAAAAAAAAATATATGCACGGGTACCATTAAAAAATACATAGATAAAAATACCTGAGATAAAAATAAGTTAAAAATCAGTGAAGAATAATTTCAAATAAATAATTTATTTCAAAATATTATTTATGATATGATTTAAAATAGAATTTCAACTCCTTCGCTTTAGACGGAGGTTTTTAGTCCTCAGGTGCACGACACAGTGTAATAAAAACACCTTTGTTCCTGTCGCCATCACTGAGGTTAATAAGAAATAGTTAAATAGCTAGTTTCCATCTGTAATCCAAACCTTGTTGAGTCACATTTTGTAATATACAATCACATACATGTATATTTTCTCATGTATGTGATTGTATGATTGTGAAGAAGAAGAAGAAATAAATAAATTCAATTCAATAAATTCAATAACGGTGCATTTTGTTATAAACATCCAAAATGTAATAGTTTTATTCATTTCATTTTGTAACAAAGCCACATATTGTAATAAAATAACTAAGACATTTTGCCATATTATTTAATATGTTATTACATTTTGAGAAGTTTATTATCAAAAAATACACTTTTTTTATTTTCTCAAAATTAAATAACTTGGTACATAAAATGTATTTCATAATGTAGTACAGGTATGGGTAGTTTATTACAAAATACAACTTTATTCCAAAATAAAAATCCAAAGTTATTACATTTCAGACATTTATTACAAACTACAGTCTTCATGGTGTCCTCCGTTGGTAGCGGACCTGTGGTGTTTGCTCATCCTAACTGTTCCGTTACATGAATTTCCTCTGCTGTTGAGTTTGGAATATCAGTTCTATATCTAACCCCTTAATGTTATTTTTAGCTCATCCCATCTATTGTCATCATGCTTCGTCCATCGGCGTCGTCCACAATTCGCTAAAATCGTTTCTCCTCCCTCAATTCTCAACAAACTTTAATTCTAATTGATTAATTTGATAGATTTTATTCTACGTCCCTGTAGAATCTTACAACAGCTCCCATTCACTTTGAATGGACGTTCCCAGTGTTCGGGGCGGTTATTGAAAAAAATCCGCCATTAACGCCCACTGCCAATGGCAACAAGTTTTGTCACTTCAGATTCATGGTACCATATCACTCCACACATAGTTCAGCCACTTTTAAAGTAAATATTAGCTATATTGTGAGGGTTATTTTATCCAGTCTGTTAGAGTAGTAGCAGTAATAAGATGTAATAACCCATAGAATAAATGGGATAATGTATTGCCCATGCGTGACTATCGAAAAATATTTCCCTTTGGGGTGGAACAATAACCCTCCGCCTTCTGTGTTGGGATGTTGTGCGGCCCTGTCTGGGAATATTTTTCTGATAGAAATGCGTGTGCAATACATTATCCTTTACTAAGCATTGGGCACAAAATGTATCACTTTGTTTGTCGAATTTTTTAATTGTAAACAGTTTGTTGACATCTTTGTATATTTTTCAGGTGTGTCCCTTTTTGTGTGACTCCCTTTTGTCGATAGCAAGACTTCACAGCTTTGAGGTCCTATTGGGGGGGGGGCTATTGGCACTATCTTTGTTTTCTTTTGTCTTTTGCTCAACTTACTTATTCAGTCGTTTCAAATGATTTTTTTTGGTTTTTTGCTCACTGAAATATATTTCAAAAACGTTAGCATCGTTGTGTTTAAAGGAAGGAAGGAAAATATAGACAGAGACAGAAAAAAAGAGGAGCAGAAAAACAAGCTCAAGTCAAAGAATGCAGATAGAAGGCCATGTACGAAAGCATGAGAAAAGAATCAGAATGAGCTCAATTCACAGACAAGAACATAAAGAGCGGGAGACATGTTTCTGCTGCTTTTGTCATCTTTACTAAATGAATCTGCTGCAGTCTTATTATCCATCCAGCTGACAAAGCCAGAAGCCGTCACCGCATCCTGATGAATTTATACTTCCGTTCCTTCTCCGTCTTTGTTTACCAGTCAACTGAAGTGGCACGGGCTTTATTTTTTAAACTTTAAAAAAAAAAAAAAGTATTTCTATTTCATTCAAACATCTGCGGAGAGGATAAGACAGACAATACATGATCACTTTATTTGTCAAGCCTCTAGGAAACCTTGGCCAATTAGTGCAGAGCTGTGGTGCTTCACTGCTGCTAGCTACAGTGTTTCAGTCAAATCACAAAACACACACACACACACACACACACATGCATAGAAGAGAAGGGTTACACACCTTTATAGAAATATGCACACCCACACATATGAATACATGCAAAAATCTAACCTGCACATATGACCCGTACTTGTTAATGTAAAATTCGTATGTATATTAGCAAACACGAACACATTAAAGACCATATTACGCATTAAAAAAAAATACAATAACCTTGGTGTAAATTGGTTCTATGACAGCTTTGGGTTAACGTTTGTATCTGTTTATTCATGTGTGTTTCTGATTGCCTCATCACTGTTGAAATGGAGTGTGTGATGTGATGAGACTAAGGTCACACTAAAAGGATTCGTGCTTATCAGAATTCTTATGGTGAACAGTTGATAAACACATTTGTTTTCATTTTCTGTCTCTGGTACCCATGTGACACCTCTGTGGGAGTCGTGTAATGACAGCGTTTTATTTTCAGAGTGATTGGTGTCCAAGGGCTTCATTAAAAGTATAGATATAAAGTCATAGTCTCCACACACTTGTATGTATTTATCAGTAGATGTCACTGGGAAGTTTAAACACTGCTAAAAATGTTCACTATGAGAAGGCAAAAAAAGAGGAAGACCATGGTATATTGGGATGATGAAGGCCCTTGGCTGCAAAGTGTACTGTAGGCTGATGTGTTTTTAACTTTAGCTTGGTTTTATTAAATACTTTTTACTATATATATTTTTAAATCTCAGTGCTTCTCCTGGACTACTAAAAATATATTTTAAAAAATCAGCTTCCTCTGATTTGGATTTTAATTATATAGTAAAAATATAAAAGCACATAAATGCAATTGTATATACAGTGGTACCTCGAGAAGACCCAGCTGATAAATAATCAAAGTTATGAAAAACCTTCATGTCAATTTTTCATCTCTGAATACAAAAGAAAAATGTAATTACGAAACCAAACCAAAACCCCCGAGTCCTGTATAGTCCTGTATATAATAATAATAATAATAATAATAATAATGGATTATATTTCTATAGCGCTTTTCAAGGCACCCAAATCACTTTACATTAGTGATCCATTATTCATTCACTCTCACATGCTCCCTCTCATGGTGGTAAACTACATATGTAGCCACAGTTGCCCTGGGGCAGACTGACAGGAGCGTGGCAGCCATTTCGTGCCTACGGTCCCTCTGACCACCACCAAACATTCATACACCAGTGTGAAGTGTCTTGCCCAAGGACACAACGGACCAACTAGGAATCGAACCACCAACCCTTCGGTTAATGGGCGACCTGCTCCACCAACTGAGCCATGGCCGTGCCAATAATGTGATGTACGTAAATACGTACTGTATGTAGCCTCACATTGGCTATGAGCGAGCTACCCATGATGCTTTTGGTGACCTTTGACCCTCATTCATTACAGAGTTACTGTTGTTTGGTGAGTTTTTGAATTTGGAGGAATATTTAAAATAAATCATACATATTGAACGCTCACCCACACATGTCAGGAGTTCATTCTATCAAAATGCAGGTCAGTCCTGTTGTGTTGGAAGGTTTATGAACTGTTTGTTATAGAGCTGAACAATATATCGTTTGAGCATCAACGTTGCAACGTACACGTGTGCACTAGTCACATCGCAGGTCCTGCAATTATTGAAATTTTTTTTAATAATTTTTTTTATTGGTATATATTTAATTTTTTTTACATTTATTTATTTATTTTTAAATGTATTATCTATTTCATCTATTGTCTATTTTTATTCATTTGTTTTTTATTTTTGTCCATTCATTCTTTTTTTAATTTTATTTTTTTTAATTTATTTTTAATTATTCATTTTATTTAATTATTTCAGCTACAAGAAGTATGACACCGAACCATACTAATCTATTTACACCACACAGCTGTTGTATCTTCCTGAGTCTTTTTTCCATATCGTATCATATATCGTAGCTTTTCTTTTTGTTTTTTTTTTTAAATGTCAGTGTTTTTCTACTATCATGCAGCTCTAGTTTATTCACACATACACTATAGTGAGCTTTAATTTAACTGTGTCAAGAGAGGTCTGCATTTCCCATCCTAAGCCACTGGCCTTTAAATGTCCATACTGCTTAAAATCTAACAAGTTCACCCAGTCAGACTAGAGACACATGTTGAGATCTCGTCAAATATGTCAGTGTGGGAGAATTGGGGAAAAACAGGACTGATGAAAATGCTTCTGGTGCAGCAGGAAGCAGCAGTCTGACAGGAAATTGGATCACAACTGCTGCCATGAGAACATTCCCCTCACCACGCTATGCCTCATCTTTTTTTCCTCTATTCATTAATCATTCTGCTTTTATATATCAGCAGGGGTTAGACACCATCAGTGACACTTGAGCCTCATTTCACATTCATATTACACTAGACAGTATCTTCACAATGGTGTGGAACAGAAGGATGCTGTTCATCTAATGAGGATCATGTGCTTTCCATAGAGCAGCCATATTGGTTATGGCACAGGTGTCAAACATATGGCCCAGGTGCCAAATCCGGACCACCAAAAGATCCAGTTCGGCCCTAGTGATACATTTGTGAAATGCAAAAATAGATATTATAATAATCACTTTAGTTCAGGTTCCACATTCAGATCAATTCAATCTGAAGTGGGTCAGACTAGTAAAATCGTATCATAATAATCTATAAATACTCACTACTTCAATTTTTTTTCTCTTTGTAAATGTAAATATTTTCACATATTTACACTAAAACAAAGTATAATTGCACCAAATGTTTGAATAATCTGAACAAATATGAAGAATCTGAAGTGTTTCAAGAGAAGTTGCTGTAATTTTAAGAATAAACTGTCATTTATTAAATATACCCATAACCCCTGGGTTATGGGTATACAAGGATAAAGTGATTTATAGGATTTTAAAGAAAAAAAAAAAACAAACAAAAAAAACAGGTTGTGTAGATTATATTGAGGTATATGGATTAATTCTGGTAGTGCTTAGTAACTGGGAATTTTGGCTTTTTATTTCATGATTTTGACTTCACTTAATGCACCTTATCCCCTGTGTGGTCCATTGAGTTGGGTCAAAGTGACCCACAAATGTTCCTTTTCATATGTACCGTATGTTGCCATTGCTTACTACTGAAAACAGGAAGATATCTTTGGGGGGGTGGGGTGATGAGTCTTTGGAACTGAACTTTGGAATCTGGGTTTTTAAGACCCTATTGTAGGACACCAGCCTGTGCGCCTTGTATGGAGGACCCCACAATGGTTAAATATGAAAAACCTTCATAAAAAACATTCATTGACAGTGCACCTTATAGTGTAGAAAGTAAAGTAATTCCATGATGTGTTTCAGTCTAATACAGTGATTGACTGTAAACTATTGGGGCAGGGTCCTAAATGGACATTAGTAAAAACACAGTAATGGTCTTTACTGAGTATTTGTTTTGTTTTACTAGTACTTTTTGCAGTCACTCTACAAACACTTACTGATTTTCTCCAAAACGACAGACATTTGAGATGAGATATTTTATTCCGTGACAAAGAATGATTTGAATATTGCAAAAAAAACCCACAATAACTAATTTTCGCCAAAAAATGCTTCATAGGACATTATTTACCCAAAAAATTGGTTCAAATTTGGACCCTATTTTTCCACCGTTAACCACAGATGAGCCTTTATATAATCTGTACAGTTATTAAACACAATACAGAGGAGTTAAAAACAAACCAATAATGTCTTAGTGAGTTCTAGATTAAACCATTTTTGGGATGTAAATTTGACTAAATAAACCCCATATACATAAAAACAAAGCAACCACACACACACACGTTAACCCCTTAACCCCTGGTGCGTCAGGGCTGATGCATTCTGAATGGATTGATTCGTTTAAATATTCAGCAAAATTCAATTAAATAAAGAAAATGTGTTTTTACTGAGTTTTGCTGATGAAACTGAGCTATAAATAAATAAAATAAATAGATGTCAAAAAGCACCTTATTGAGGAAAAAAAAATAAGAAAAAGGCAAAAATATTACAACCAAATTACAATATAAGTTCTTTCTTTTAAATTTTTTTGTACTAAATTGATCTGCAAATTGTTTCATACTATTTATTATTTTGGAAATATTCATTTTTTTCTTCATTTTGTTGCTTATTTTGTTCATTTTTCTACATTTTCTTTTTCCTTTTTGTATTTTTCTTATATTTTTGTTTCATGTTCCAAATCTGATCTGAATTGGGCCGAACCAGTAAAATAATAAGATGATTATGTATAAATAATATACAATAATTCCAAAAATATCTTTACATTTTAGAGTGAAAGAAAAGTAAAATTAAATAATGAAAAGGGATACGTTGACAAAGTATCTGTTCAAACAATGTGAATAACATGAAAAAAATAAAAGAATAAGTCTGATTTTAAAAATATTATGCTTTCGTTTATTATTTCCACATGTTTATTAGAACTTGCAGCTCATCGTGGATCAAATACAAATACACAAAATATTTAATAAATGAAGGCTTATGAAAGATTATTCTTAAAATTCTACTCTTGAAACAGTACAGGTTCTTCATATTTATTTTGATTATTCAAACATTTTGTGAAATTATACTTTGTTTTAGAGTAATAATGTGAAAATATGACCAAAAAAAAGGTTATTTATAGATTATTATGATGGGGTTTTACTAGTCTGACCCACTTCAGATTGAATTGATCTGATTGTGGAACCTGAGCTAAAGTCATTATTATAATATCTATTTTTTCACAAATGTATCCCTAGGGCCGAACTGCACGCTTTGGTGGGCCGGATTTGACCCCCGGGCCTTATGTTTGACACCTGAGATCTAGAGGATTTATCATGGTATAAAAAATCCAGGTTAACTCAATCAATACTTAACCATATTTCATATTTAACTACAGTATAAAGTATGAATTTTAAAATGATATATTACATTTTCCAACAAGCTGTGCTTTAAATGCAATTTATTCAGTGTGTTAGAAGGTGGTGTATTAAAACACCGCTTGAACTTCTAATCTATTATCTACAGTCGGTCGATTAAAAACAAAAAAAAAAGAAGAGAAATGTAATAGAGAGTTGGAGTTTGATCATTGTGAATATGTCCAACTGTGTGCTCATAAACACAGACACAAAAGCCATGTGTGTCACAGTCAGAGCTTTTCTACCATCTGACAGGAGATGAAGAACAGATCCATCCTTCAGCCATTCAAGGATATAACAATCTCTGTCTCATCAAAAACCTACCTGGCCAATATCCTGGCTCAATGGGGCACCGGGTATGTGTGTGTGACTGCTGCACATATGCACACACACGCACACAAACATGAACACACATTAACACACGACCCCAGTGTTTCCTGTGGGCTGGATAATAACCACAGACTGTGAAATCTGATCAGAAAGGCAGCCTCTTTGATAACAGGAAGAAGAACATAGAAAAGCTACGTTTTATCTCTTTTTCTACTCTTCATAAAACACTTAATGATTTGGACTACACGCCTGGTGCACATGTGGTCTCCCTATGCCACATCAAATATTTCTTACTAACTGCTATCATATGTGATTGTCAAACGTAATCAGAATTTAGCTCGACCCGCTCCATTCACTCCTATTAAATTTTTTTGCGTGCTAACCATCCATTGACCGGAAGTAGAAGGGCGGGACTTAGCCTCTCCATAGGAAGTGATAGGGTGGGCGGGGCTTAGGAGGGGAGGCAGGTTGTTCATGTTTAAATTTTTACAAAGTGCTGTCCAAAATGCCAGCTGTAAGACCAGTGACTGCAATGTATAAAAAAAGGCATCAGTTGTTTTCAGCAAACAAATGAAAGCATATATATAGTTTATTTTCCCACCAAATCCCCCTGGTAGTTGTTGCAATATGTTCATTTCAGACACTAATAATGGAAAAATTCAGTCTTTTTAATGTCAACTTCATTCTTATTTTTTTCCTAGAAATTATTAAATTATACTATATTATAATAACTATATTATTTTCATTTTTTTTTTTAAATGTTTGAACAAAGGGGAAAAAAGTGTTGAGAAAACATTAGAAATATTTTTGGTTTAATAAAAAAGTGAAAAAAAAAGAAAAGATTAAATTAATACCCCCTGGTGATTAGTGTCTAAAAATAAAATACACTTATATAAAAAGCAATAAAAATCAAAAGTTGGTAGTTCTACTCTGGAAAAAGATAAAACATGCAAAAGTCTGGAAGTAATTTATTGAGTGTGACCATAAAAAAAAAATAGCATTTTCAGCATTTCAACATTACTTCTTTTTTTTAAACATGGTTTAAAACCTGGCACACGATATATGGAGCTATGCAGTTTTTTTTTTCCTTTTTCTTCCTGCCAAAACAGCCACAGAGGTGCAACTGACAGACATAAAATCCTAAAAGACTTCTAAAATGATCACCACAGGCCGCTGGTTAGTGTTTAATTTCCAACTCTACTCGCAATATTTTGATATTTAATTTCAGTCATGGCTGCCAGGAATTTCCCAAGTCAACGAGCGTCCGTAACATGACAGTCTAACAACCAGCAGAGCAGAAGATCAGATGGAGCAGCCTGTTGAAACTGTCTGGCTGCTGTGGTAATAAAGCCGAATGATGGCAAACAGCAAGACACAATTTCAGCTCAGCGATGGAAAATAAAGCTGTGTAATGAAAGCGCAGATGTAATCTGTACACTGTCTGCAGAGAGGGAGAGGAGGAGAGACAGCCAAAGAAAGATAGAGGCAGAGGGAGAGAGAGTCATTTCTTGTAGATCGATAGAGAGATGAAAAAAAATTTGTTAATAGCGCAGTTTCGGTGACAGGAGTGTTTCGGAAGAGGGTTGCTATTGTTGCTTTTTCTGTAGAAATGCTTGATTCATCAAAACTAGATTTTCACATTTTTTTTTTGTCTTTTGGAAAAGCTTCTTGTTTCTTGAGCTCAGAGTGCAGAAAAGAAGCTGGTGCACCAAAGGAAAAACACTCTATTCTATCAGTAAAATGAAGATATTATTTTAATTCATCTATATGGGTCTAATATTAAGCCATAATAAACACCTGTAGCTTAACTTTCATACTGATACAGTTTGACCTTGACCCAAGAAGACACTGCTGACCCAATTTAATAACTGTTAATACACTAATATTATCAATACATCAATCAATCCAACTATATATTGTATGTGATTTGCTGGGGGGGGGGGGGCTGGAGGAGATGACCCCCTCCTCCCTCCCCCGGTTTTGGACAGCACCATTCAGGTCTGTTAGGGTCCACTGATGTTGCTGTCCGCTAGCTACCACTTCCATTGCACTGTGGGGTTCCTGGGAGACCCTCAGGTGGGTTGCCGTTTTCACCCCTGACCTCTGGTGCCCGTAGAGTAGAGTAGAGTAGAGTAGAGTAGAGTAGAGTCATTTTATTAATCCCAAGGGAAATTAAGGTGTCTCTCAGCTCACATACATCAAAACAAAACATACTTACTCATATACCAACAGAGAATAATGCACATAAATTATAAATAAATAAATACAGTAAATACAGCAAACACTAAACACTAGAGTACAACCACTAAGCATTCAACACACACACACACACACACACACACACACAAACACAGTCTTGGGGGATTGTCCTTCAGTTGAGTGCATTAAGGAATAGTGTAAAAATTCACAGAGGGTCCTTCCAGGGCTGTGGTAGTTGAGGTGTTGCAGTAAGAAGTCCTCAGGTTTTACAGACACACAGACACTTAGAGTCTAAGAGGTGTGGGGGGGGGGGGTTCTCATTCCGTCCAGTCACCAGTCACTGTTGTACATGGACCAGTCCCTACCCTGGTTCTCCGGGGAATAGAAGTCTGGGAAGTGGTTTAGTCTGGGCGGTGGGTGATGTGAAGCTCGCTGACAGAACTGCTAGCCACCTTCGCCCCCCGTACCCTTCCTGGCCTTTAGGTACTGACTATCAGTCTGGTGTCAGTATGTAGCCTCACCTGCTGCTGCCTTCATAAACAACCTGACTCTGAGAAAACCAGATCCTGGCGTCACTAGTACCACGCATGCGGTTTTCCGTATGCCACATTTCTCATGGGACAGGGACCCAGTGGTGGAATCTTCGCTCTTTGCTCTTCAGTACTGAGGGAATTCTGGTTTATTTTTCTCCAGTTAGTAATATGTTTACAATCAGGAATGAGGGTCATAACAACATAAGCTTTTTTCTGTGGGAAAAAAAACACCCCTCCCCCTCTGTTTTTTTGATAAATCATACTCAATATCAGGGGTTTCAAACGTGTGGCCCGGGGGCCAAATGCGGCCCGACAAAGGTATCAATGCGGCCCATGGGATGAATCTGCAAAGTGCAAAAATTCCACAGTTAAGGCTGTGGAACTGATTTTAGTTCAGGTTCCACATACACACCATTATGATCTACAGTCAAATTATAGCAGAATAAGCTACAAATAAGAATGACTCCATATTTTAATTCACATTTTGATGTGAAAATAATTTACATTATAGCCATAAATAATGACAACTTTAAATTTCTGTCTTTGTTATAGTGCTAAAAATAACATTAAATTAGGCAAATATTTATACTTACAAACTATCCTGTAAAAATAAAATGTGAAAAACCTGAAATTTCTAAAGATAATAAAACACAAATTTAACAATTTAGTGTCTTCGTAGTAGATCTGATCCATAATGTATGTGTGTAAATGATTAACTGAGATATAATATTGTTAGAATTGCACAGATTTTTCTTGTGCTATTTCAGTTTTTCCAGGTTATTCACACCTTTCTTGTTAGACAGTAAGTATTTTCATTAGGTAATTGGGTTTGTTTGCACTAAAACAAAGACATAAATTTGGAAATTGTCACTTTTTTCCTCAATTATTATGCTAATATTTTACTAGTCCGGCCCGCTTGAGATCAAATTGGGCTGAATGTGGCCCCTGAAAGTCATGATTTGAGACCCCTGCCCTATATATATATATATATATATATATATATATATATATATATATATATATATATATATATATATATTACACACACACACTGTTTGGGAACTGAAACAATGCCTCATGACATGGATTAATTATTTTTTATAACCCTGTAAAACGACAGCAAACATGAGTAAAGATAAATCTACATAAGTAGAAGTGCTGTACATTATAAATTGTAAGTATAAAAATATGTGTGTAGAATCTGGGTAGGGGCTGTAATGTTGTGAAATACAACTGCAAGTTAAATATATGGACACTAGTACGAGCTGCCATGTCATCCAACACCACGTTCATGCTAATATTTTCCTAATGTAGTTAAATTACAGTGACTGACCGGGAATTATCATAAAGTTCATAAAACATTTATGTGATTAAATTATATGACTGTGTTGTTACTGTACGTTCTTAATCACTAACTCTACTACAACTGTTTATTCAGCATGGAGGGAAAAAAAAAAAAGAGAATTCACTCCCAGTGCATCATGGATGTGCAAATTATCCAACCCTTTTTCTTTTTTTTTTTTTCACTTCCACATGAACTGGCACATTTTTCTACAAATAAAAATGTTCAACATAAATGTTTCTTCTGAAAAGATGAAGATCTGTTCGGCCTGACTCACCGACGGAGCTCCCATTTTGTGTTTGCATTTCAGTCCTGAACGTTTGTATTTAATCAATAAACAATTCAACATATTCACACATAAAACTATGAATGCTCTACATTACAGGTGTTAAATATAAGGCTCAGGGCCCAAATCCGGCCCGCCAAATGGTCCTGGGATGAATTTGTGAAATGCAAAAATAGATATTATAATAATAACTTTATTTCAGGTTCCACATTCAGACCAATTCATCATAATAACTCCTTTTTGTAAATGTAAATATTTTCACATATTTATATGAAAACAAAGTATAATTTCACAAAATGTTGGAGTAATCTCAACAAATATGAAGATCCTGAAGTGTTTCAACAGATATTAAATATCTAGTGTATTTATATTTGACCCACTATGAGCTGCAAATTCTAACGAACACGTGTAAATGATGAACAGAAATGTTGTAATGTTAAAATTATTCTTATTCTTTAATTAGTTTCATCATATTCACATTGAACAGATAGTTTGTCAACTTTTTTTTTTTTTTTTTTTACTTTTTTTCACTCTAAAATATTTAGACATTTTTGGAGTTGACATTATTTATTCATTATGATGCTATTATTTCACAACTTTAGCCCAATTCCAATCAAATATAACTCAATGTGGCCCCAGAACTAAAATGACTTTGACACCCCTGCTCTATATTAAATAATAAAATTCTATGACTTAATAATAATAATAATAATTTAAAAAATCACATTGAACGTGTGAATACATCTCCTTCTCTTTCATAGCATTTTATTCTGTAATGATGCATTAAAATCTGAGGAATACAGGCTGTAACATCAGAAGTTATTTGACATTTATATATGTAGAGCGTGTATGATATATTTATGACAAACAGTGAAATCTGACCTCTTCTCAACACAAAAAGGCCTGGTCATACAGTTACATCAGTATGCTAATTTTGCTCTTTAGAAATAATGTGGTATATAAAACCACAGTGTCCACTTCATGTTATTGTCTGATTTGTGTTTTTTTATTATTTGATGTTATATATTACATAGTATATTGTCACTTTTAATCATTTTGTGCTCGACCCTCATCTTTACTTCCTGGGCTTTTGTGTCCTTTTTCTCCTTTTCTCTTACTGTGCTTTTAGTAGCAATATATGGGTCAGTCAGCTAAGATGAATTAAAACAATGTGCGTGTGTCCGTGCGCACGTGATATATTGCGGCGCTGCAGATGTGTGTTTGTGTGCGTTTGTGTGTGGTATGTGTTTGATATATTAAAACAGTGTGTGTGCTGCATCCATCTCAGGCAGCCATTCTGTGCCTGCGATAAATCACCATCAGTTTCACCGTCACATCCAGGAAACCTGTCAGTAGATGCCACACCATAGCATCACTGTGTGTGTGTGTGTGTGTGTGTGTGTGTGTGTGTGTGTGTATTACTATCTTTATGGGGACATTGATATGTTTACACAATCACACCATGGGGACCTCTGACACGATAGGAACCAAAATTCAGGTTCTGACAAAAGGGTTAAATATAAATAAAGGTTGTCACTAGTAAAATAGAAATGATGTGGTTATTTTTTATTTTCTGGAAGTCCTCATAAAGTATGAGGTAAACGTGTGCAAAGGCAGACGTGTATTTTTCAAACGTTTGTTTTATTTTTCATTTATTGAATTTTTTTATTGAATTTTTATTATTTATTCTATTTGTTTATTTTATTTTGACATTATTGTTTTTGTATTTGTTAGTTTTTATTTAGTTTTTTAAATGTTTTATTTCTTTTCCAAATTTGTATTATTTTTATTTTATTTTTATTAAAAAACATGTTTACACTCACTACACAATGGCTACTTGATTATAAACAAAAACACACAATGTGTGAAATACACAAAATTCTGCAAATGATGTCGCCCTATAAACACCTGAAAGGTTTGAAAATGTGTTTTTTAAATGTATTTCTAAAGAATTATTTATTTATTTTTAATTGATTCATTATTATTATTATATTCTATAATTTTTTTGTTCTATCTATTTTTTATTATCATTCTATTTTATTTATTTATTCATTTCTTCCTGTGTGTATGTGTGTGCTTATACTAGTAAATATCTTCATATTATAAACTGTACAACTGTTTTTAATGAGCCAGAAAATGATGTTTTGAAAAAGTAAAACACCAAAATTAAGACATTAATCAAGAAAGTAAAATTATATAATACAATATTACAGCTTTTACTGTGACTTGCATAATTTAAAACATACAAGAGAAAATCAATGGACAAAAGAAAATCTAAATTTCTGAATATGAAGTATCCATTAACTGCTGAGGTTTATTTTTAAGAGGAAGTAAGTGATATCATGGAATTCAATCCCACAGTACATTCATTTAATGAAATCATTAAACAGCAGTCTATAATTGTCCCCTATGAACATTTCTATTACAAGAATATTTCATTATGATGATGACTATTTAAGTACAGAATGAAGGAGGACAGTAATTATCAGATGGACCAGACTTTTACAGTAAAAGGACTCCAGCTGTGTTCACTAACAACTTTCACAAGCATTTCATTTTATTTCATTTTATTTTTACCCAACACGAGTATGTCAGTAGTTAAAGGAAGTGTCCGTTCCTTTAACTACAACAGTAGTTGAAGAGCAAAGACAAAATTGAGTGAATACAATATATATTAGAATAATTGTCTGTGTAGATACAGTGAAATAACACAAAATATGGAAAATAAATTAATGTTATTATATTATATTCATGTTTGCAAAATTCACCAAAAAAATGCAACATTTTACATTATGGATCGCTAATAAGGTAGTAATTCTATGGTAATTTTGATGTAATTCCATGGTAATAATGCCTTTGTAACGGCTTATTACATTACGTTCCCATTTCCAGTGCAAATTCCAGATAATAGTAATGCAATCAGCTTTCATTTCAATTATAACTAGAAAAACACTCTGAGACCGTGAACCTCCGCCAAGGCAAAATTGAGAAATTGTACTTTTTTACTTTAACTTAAATAGACGATTATTATTATTATTAGTAGTATTTTTTTTACACAAGCATCCGTGAGTAGTTTGACCACCTTTGCTTATTTCCACTCAATTACTTAGTTATTACCAAGAAAGAGACAAAATCAAGTCAGTGCAGCAGTAAGATGGTAAAAAAAAAAAAAGAAATTAATGGAAATGACATGCTATCAGAGCTGTAAAATGCACTACTGCCTCCTCCTACTTAATTACCTTATTATCATGAAATTACATTAAAATGATCATAGAAGGTTCCAAGCTATTACCTTGAAACTACACTGTAAACATCATGGATGATACTTGTAAGAAGTGGTTACAAAGGCATTATTACTATGAAATTACATCAAAATTAGAATTAACACTTCATTAGTGATCCCTAAAGTAAATAAAGTGTTACCAAAATTCAGTGTAAAGTCTGGAGTAAAATATTAACAATAGTCAGTAAGTTTTCTATAAGCAACGTTTTTGATAATCTATAATAATATAGTTTAATTTTGTTTTCAGTGGCAGGTGCAAGTCTCTAATTAAAGATACATATTGGTGTGAAGTTTGTGAATAAGGATGTTAGTTGAAAATTGCTGCTCGAAAAGACACTTTAATATGTTTGTTCTGTTTTATTTAATTCGAGGCTGAATAAAGTGTTCATTTCTATTCTTAAAAAAATATATATATTTTTTTTTTTCCTGAGTTATGGGCAAAATCTTTCTGTTTGTTTAGTACTGCTTTGTGTATTTATTTCTTTATTTCTTTGTGAAACTTTTACCTTCTAAGACAAATATAATGTAGTAAAAAATACCAAAATCCACACTTTATCCTATTGTAAAAAAATCAAAGGCATGCTGTAATCTGTGGATGACTTTCCAATCCAGTAAAAGGCTTTTTAGTGCATTTTATTGTGTAGTTCCACACATACACACACACACACACACACACACACACACACATACACACACACTGAAAACACCTCAACACCTGGTGTGTATGAGATGGCAGTTGGTCACAGATGTGCCCATCTGGCCTCCGCTTTTAAGTGTATGTGCTCTACATTTTATGTTTTGTTTCTGAAAATGTGTGTGTGTGTGTGTGTGTGTGAGTGCTGTAAAAGAACAGTGAGTCCTAGAACAGAGAAGGATCACTCCACATTAGTAACCTCCTGAAAACAACACTTGGGGGCTGGATTAGAGAGTATAAGCATTTAGCATAGGGGAAGGGGGGGGGGTAAAAGATAGAAAACGTGAGATGAGATTGTGTTGTTTGGGGTTTTAGTGGCGTTAGGGAAACAGAGATAATGTTCAGATAGAGATACAAACAAGGGAGCTAGCTGGACGTCTCCTTTTGGTAAGAACAGCACATGTGACGACCATGTGCAGGTTAGTTCCTCAAGGTCATGTCCTCAGAATCCTGCTTTTTAAAGACCTCCAATTATACATGCATGGGAATTCAATATGAAGCTTATTTCATGATATATTTTGGTCTTTTAAGGCAAAACTTTACATCAGTTCAAAACTTATACGCATATAAAATATGGTAAATGCATTTAATTATTATTGTCCAACATTGGTTGAGAGAGATTATTGTAATCAATATGTGTTTGTGTGTCCGCAGAGACATATCATGCTATAACTCAATGAATAACTGAGATATCGGTATAAAATGACATGGGCATATACATGTAGCTAATGTGTATCAGATGCAATGATTAATTTTACAAAAGGTCAAAGGTCTCTTTAGGTGTTACAGGTTGTCGACCCCTGGTTTAGATGCTGCACCCTGATAACTTTTGAATGATGAAGCAGGAAAATAATATGACATGAAATTTTAAGACAGAAATAAATGCAGGTATGTGAGTAAGGTCATGTGATGTTCACAAAGACCATTGACTACTTTTATAAAAATGCGGGTTGAGAAGCGGGTCAGGTCCGTCCTTTTTTAAATATAATGTGGGCAGTTGTGGGCAGGCTAGTTGAAAAAACAGTCGGTTGGGGATTGTTTATACATTGACCCGTCCATCATTGGTATGTATGTATTTATTTATTTTATTTTTCAATTCAATATTTATTAATTTTTACTTAATTCAAGGGGAAAAAAATGCCAATGGAGCAAATGAAAATGATCTTGGTGAGATTTGTTGAAATCCATTTTCTATTTCTATTATCTAAACATAGCTTTTTATATGTTACTTTGACTCGAAATGAGAAAAATACACTTGGTAACATTTGGAGTTTTTCCAGTGAGATCAGCATAAGGCAATTTATCGCTACTTCTGCAATATGATGTGTTTATAATACAGTTAACACACATTGCATAACTAATCCTTTGCTTTACCACATGTCACTACACATACAAATATTAATTATTATTGAATGTATATATGTTAGTGCTTGCAGCTGCTACTGTAGAAAGCAGGTTAATTGCAGTTAGCTGTTAGTTGAAGCTAATGGAGCGAGTAGGCTGCATCAGCAAATGTCAACATGGTATGACACTCAACCTTCCTGGTGCAATGCCAAGAACACCCTTATGTGGGAAGTTTATTTATCAAATTACACTTCTGTATGAACCTCATTTGTCAAAGCCAGCTGCTTTGATTTCATAAACTAATGGAAATGATTGTTCTTCCTCTCTGCCTCCATGCTTCTTCCTATAGCTAAATGGAACTCACAAAGCTTCAGCTAATGTTGCTGGTCAGTATAGATCCTCCTCTAGCGTCTAATGAGAGTAGAAGTGAAATGATGCATTGATGCTACTCTGGGGCCAGTTTTCCTTGAGGGTATGTACAGATCAGCTGAGTTAAATAAAAATGATCCGACTTGCAATATGGAGGACTAAAAGTGGCAAAATAAAGAAATAATAACACCATTAAATAATGAATTATATATGTCATTAATTAATTGAAATTGAAATTAAATGCATACATGCGTTAATTAAAGTTCATTAAAATACAGTGGATGCTGAATTAGTTTTATCGGTCAACCTCACCCATCAAAGTTGGTGGGCGGAGCTAACACCAATCCAGTGTTCTGCCAAAAACGTGGCGTGATCGAGTCATAGATGTTGACCCATCTGATGTCCGAAAGTGAGACAATACAGACATCTCAAGTCACCCAGAAATTCTGGGAGTCTCCCTGATATCAATAGTGGCTCATTGATGCCCGCGAGTCAGATAAAATATTATGGATTTTGGACTATATAAGGTTTTTTTTTTTTGGTTTTTTTTACAGACTTTATGGTAAAGGCACATCTCCACTGACTCTCTGATCAAACTTATGCCCAGTGAGCTGCTTAAGTCTGATATTTGACAGATGTGCACCTTCTCCACAAACATCAGCGGACACAGACTTCCTTGCTGTCCGGGAATTTAGGGACTGTCACAAAATAAATTGACCGGCAAGACTTAAAAAAAAAAATAAAACAACACTTTTCTCCATTAAATCTATTTTATATTCATCTCAAATGTATAAATAAATACATGAATGAATGAATCAATACATAAATAAATGAATAATTATTAAGTATTAATAATGTGTGGGTCAGGTGACCTCTGGACTCCAATCGGCCTTTAATTTATAGCCCTGGTCTGGACACACAAAACACACCTCGTATATTTAATTTATATCACTTCATTTATTTTGTAGTAATTTTTTACTCATGAATTACACATTTTTGCTCAGTAGTTTGAAAAGGGGGTTGGGGGGGTTGGAAGGATCAATGAATGAATCTTTGGAACTTGGGGTGTCTGGATGATATGAATGGGGAAAAAAAATCCACCAGAATCTATCTTGTCTGAATCCTAAGATACTAACACTTCATTACTGAAAATTAAATGGGTTCTTCCTTGACCCATTATCTATCATTCCTGAAAGTTTCATCAAAATCCATTTAGAACTTTTTGCGTAATCCTGCTGACGGACAGACAGTGGACCAAAAACAAAAACATCGTAAAATTCACACACAAAATATCAACTAACAAACATTGCATACATTTCTATACTTTACACAGAGTTCTATTTCACTAGTGGGGACCTTTAAACCCTCATGTGGTGTGACTGTGTAAACAAATCAACGTCCCCATAAAGATAGGAACACACACACATACACACACCCTCTCCACCCTCAGCCTGGTCATGTTGCTTTCTAAGAGCCACAGCAGGTCACACAAAAATATATCAATTAGCTGCTGCTCACTTTAGTCTGGCTGGAGCCCAGCTGGCTTCTACACAGCCCTTTCCCACACATAGGGGCCAAATCAGAGAAACAGGATCAGAACCACGTTTTCTTTTTTTTTTTTTTGGCGCTCTATTGTCTTTATTACCCCTCTGTCATCTACATGTCTTTATATATTCACCCCTTGTCTCTGTTTTCTCTCTCTGTACTTCCCCATACAAACATTTCACTTGATTTTTTTCTTCTTTTGAATGGAGTCGTGTGTTTGTGTGTGTGTGTGTGTGACCATCGAGAGAATAAGCAGCACGTTAAAAGGACTGTCTGTGTTATATACGACTACATCCCACACTGCACCACAGCCATCTGTGCGTTCCTTTGTCAAACGGTGGGTTGGAGTTACTAATGAGAGTGCAGTATCACCACCTACAACATTCAAGAGTGGGGAAGTTCATGATATTCTTCTATTTGATATAAAGTTAAGACCATGCAGACAGAAAGGACTGTGGGTTGGATGAGAGATGAGTAACAACAGCTTTTAGAATAAAAACTTCCTGCAGCAAAATGGATCTTTCAGTAACTGATACAAATAGATATGAGAGATATTTAGCAAACACTTTCACTGTGATTTTCTTGTAGAAATATAATATTAATATTTTGAAAGAAGCTACCAAGGATTTTATTTTTATTATTAAAGGTGTCATTCCACTGAAAACCACCTTTCCACGCTCCTTTTGGAATCTGATGGGTCACCCAGAGTTGCCGACACTTGCTACGTTTGTGCGTCTGTGTGGTGTGTCCCCTTCACTGGCCGTATTTACCATTTAGAGAAAACAACACAGAGAAACAAGCCTGTCCTCAATACGTCATGAGGACATTGGCGTCACCCACGTAGGGTTAAGCCTGTCCCCCCATTGCAGCGAATCTGAAGTAGCATTAGCATTAGCATATACAAGAGAATAGGGCGCCACAGTAGCTGCTGCACAAACTGCAAAAAAATGGCGTATTAAACTGGTTCATGTGCTCTCTATGGAAATAAAGTGTAGTTTTTTCCCCTGTATGTTTTAAAAATAAGCGATGGCACCAAACCTAGGTGGATGTAACTCTGGGATGGTAAACACACACAGAGACGCTTCATCACCGCGTCATGGACAAGGATGAGGAAGTACCGGTAAACTCTGTTGTTCAACCTAAAGTCATTTTTCTACCGTGCGAAAACAAAACAATTGTTTTTTTTGTTTTTTTTTAAAATAGAACCAACACACAATGTATTCAATAACAATGGAAAACACAATAATATTAATGAAATAACCATGGATTGAGTCCTTTAAAAGCCTGCACACTAGTTTTCACTTTATTCCTGCTGCGCTCGACTAGAAAATAGAACCATTCATTCACATTTATCCCAGTTCAGTGTGAAAATTCATATAAATAGGTCCCAGAAACCTGCCTGGACTACTTTTGCTTTGACCAAAACCGGACCACAACTCGACTCACAGGACACTGTCAGGGGTAAATCACTGTGGGTGCACCAGAGTAAAGACACTGATCCTATACATTCAAGTGAAAAATACCAAACTATCCCATTAAACCAGGGGTGTCAAACTGCGGTCCTTGAGGGCCGGTGTCCTGCATGTTTTCGATGTTTCCCTCTTCCATTACACCTGGAGGCCATTGCATCATTATCAGTCTGATGAGGAGCTGATAATTAACTCTTTATGTGTCAGGGGTGATGCATTCTGAAAGAATGATGTTGTTTAAATATTCAGAAAAATTCAACTGTTTTCCTGTTAGTTTTGTGCATGGAAAAGGTGCCAAAAAGCAACAGGTATTTTTTATTATTTTATTTTATTTAAACATGTTTAAAGGCTAAATTAAAATTGCTGGGACCAAATTTCAATGCTAGTTTTTTTGACTGAAAAAGGCTCAGGCAGAAGCAAAGATTATTAAGTAATAAGTAATTTTCCACATTATTTGTCATTTTGTAAATATTTATTAGTTTTTGTTGCTCATTTTGTTTATTTTTCCACGTTTTTTTTTTTTTAATTCAGTATTTTTCTTTGATTTGTGTCTTACTTTGTTCATGTTACAATTATTTTGTTAGTTCACAGGAGTTAAAGGGTTAAACTGAATCACATGGAAGAGGGAACATTTCTAAAACATGCAGGACACCGGCCCTCGGGGACTGGAGTTTGACACCTATGTTTTAAAGCATAGGAAGCAGAATCCTTTGGAGTATTAGTTTGTTAAAAGTGGTGGAAGTTTATACATTTTACTTCTTCCCACTCCTTTTCTGGTGCAAAAAAAATTTTTTAATTGTTGACCATTTTGATTGATGCCTTGTTTTTCAAATAAAATTGAACTGAACTGAATGAGTGAAATCAATCCTACAAGAAACATATGTGTAGATGTGTAATATATATGTAATGTCCAGTAAGTGATGGTGACATTGGCATCATTTCCATCTGGCCTTCGTGTCCTCTATCATTTAGCTGGTGTCATTTTCATCTTCTCTTCCTCCTCTTTGTCCTCCCTTTCTTCCTCTTTCACCTCTATCTCCTCTCTCTTCTGTCATCTGGTTCTTTTGGAGGTCGACCTCACCGTCTGTCTGTACAACAGGAGGACGGCTGGCGCTCCTCTCCTCTCCCTCCTTCTCTCGTTATCTCATTAAGATGGCTGTCGGAGCCACGTTGCCATTATCCAAAGCCGTCACGCTTCACTGTGTGTGTTTGCACGTCTCTATACAGTACGGCCGTGTGCCCAAGTGTGCGTACGTGCATGTTAATTGTGACGGGCTGGGTGCATTTGAGACGGCCCGCAGAGACCTGCCATGACCTGTCTGCCACATATGAAACACTGTCCACAGAATACTGATGAAAGACGCTGTCGTCTCACACTGTGGGCGAGGATGCAAATGAAACTACCAGATGTTCACTGATCACTGTTTTAGCACTCAAAATAACACCGTCTACATAAAAAAACAAAAACTAGCAGTACTCCGTGAAGGTGAGCGTTCATAATATTGAATTAATATAGTTTTATTTTACAACCTCTTTGTGATATAGAAGTTACATGGTGGTTACTTGCTAGTTTATATATCAATATAACATACCAGTGATGCGCGGGTCGCTTTTTTAACTAAACCACCCGTGGCTCGAACCGCAGTAAAGTATATTTGAAAAGAACGGACCCAACCCGCTTCTCGTACCGCATTTTAAAAATGTAATCAATAGTCTTTATGAACATCAAATGATCTTACTCACATACCTGCATTTATTTCCGTGTTAAAATCTGATGTCATTTGGGTCGGCAACCTGTAACACAGCTGTCCTAACTTGACTTTCTCTCTTTCCCTCCATACCATAGAAAACTTCCAACGTTGTACTGTATGTCCCCCTCATGGAAATTCAATTGATAAAATGCAGGTTATTTTAATGTTTGTTAGAAAGCCCAAACAGTTTGTTTGATTGTTTAATTATATTTATTCAGGAACAACTCATTTTCTGTAAGTTTTCAAATATCCCACGCTGTTGAACGCACCAGTGATGTTATTATGACATTAATGGCCGTTTCTCAATATGCGTACTTGTCCGTACTTGCGTACTTGCGTCCTTGTGAAACATCATCAGTTGCAGCCCAAGTACAGTCCCAATACACAAGTACGCATATCACCAAGTACGCTTGAAATCCCCGGATGTGTACTTGACACGCCCATTTTATCAAGTATGCATCAGATGGTGACTTGTGCGTACTTGGGAGAGCTTCCTATCCCAGAATGCTTTTCGACATAAGCAATGGAGCAGGAGAGGACTTACCTAACTGGAGGTAGGTAAGTCAAGAAAAGTTGAGTTGATGACGTAAACAAGTACACTGCCGTCCCAATTGCAGAATAACCACCCTGCGTCCTCCCGTCCTCCTGAGTATGTACTTCGTAGTACGGACTTGCTAGTCCGTACTACGAAGTACGCAAGTACGTACTTAGCGTACTTGGTATTGAGAAACGGCCTATGTTTCGAATTAGCAGCTGTGTTGCTAAGTAACCGTGCCAAGATCGCCATTGCTCCTTCTTTTTGTCTTTATTCATATATTCCTGGTTCATTACTGTGTGTAAATGCCACAAGGTGACATGAATGACAATACAGTTCCGATAGATATTAGCATGGTGTGTTGTTTATCTGTGCATAAGTTAACGCTGTTTAGCGCCGGTGTGTTGTTGAAGCTAATACGGTAATAAGCTAGCTGTCATTTCAAACAACAAACGACCCAACCCAAATATCATTAACAATATTTTTTAATGACACGTATCCAGTGATGCCTCCATGTTCCGTGCATCACTAGAACATACACTGGGAAAATTAAAAAGAATTAAATATAAAATCTAAATCTAATCAAGTTTATTTGTCTCGTACGTATTTGTCCACTGTCGCCCCAGAGGAGGACACAGAAATGCTGTTCGTCCATGCGGGAACACTGTCAATAACTTGACAGCGTTGATGGAGGATCAAGTTCACACCACACATGTCTCTCATGAAGACCTTACTCAAGTTTGATGATGAGTGACCTTGCACTTTTTGACAAATGTTTTTTGTCATTTGACACAAGACCTTCAGGCCAACAGCAGGCTATTTTAGGAGTTGAAATTTTGAAATGAAATGACACGCTTGAACTAAAACGTCACGATCATGAGATACAAGTCACAATTCTAACATAGGAAGTAAGGTAACAGAGTACAGATATTTATATACATGTAAGAGTATAAAGTACACATATTTATATAAATGTAAGAGTATAAAGTACACATATTTATATAAATGTAAGAGTATAAAGTACAGATATTTATATAAATGTAAAGAATATAAAGTACACATATTTATATAAATGTAAGAGTATAAAGTACACATATTTATATAAATGTAAAGAGTATAAAGTACAGATATTTATATAAATGTAAAGAGTATAAAGTACAGATATTTATATAAATTTAAAGAGTATAAAGTACATATATTTATATAAATGTAAAGAGTATAAAGTACAGATATTTCTGCAAAAATGTAAGGAGGAAAAGTAAAAAGTTGGCAGAAAAACAAATGCTCAAATGCTATTTTTTTTTAAACCCACGTATGTACAGTTAACAAAGTACTTCTACTTAGTTACTTCTCTGAGGTAGACTAACAGAAATCACATGACTTGGATGAAAGCAAATGTAGAATGTGCACATGATCAAAGTAAAAGAAAGATTTGCAGTAATAATTGTGTAACCTCCATTTGAGCATTTAGAATAAATGATGGGTCTGGGTTTGAAGTCAGACCTGAGCGTATACAGGCAGCTCAGAAAAAAGGCATCAAAGACAGAATGAGACAGAGCAACTGATGAAAAAGATTTATTTTGAGTTCACATTTGATAACCTGTACTCAATTTTCCCTCCAAATGTCCTCAACTTAGCACTGCAGATGCTGTGCCTTCTTTTCTTTCTTTTTCTCCTCCTTTTTCTTTTTCATAATTTCTTTTCAATCAGTTCCACCTGCCTTCTATGATGCTGCTGAGATAAAATATTCGGCCGCCCAGAGCCTCTAAAGTGGTTTATCACCATAGCGACATGGTACAACTCCGCAGATAAAACACTGCGGATCTCAAAGTACAAAGCTTCATCACAGAACCTCCAAAATCTAAATGTATGGAATAAAACGGCTTTCACATCAAACTCAAGACTATTTAGTGGAACGGTTCAGTGCCACATATGTGATGTTTCATGTGTTTTGTAAAGTTCAAGTTCAGTTTGAAAGGTCGAGAGAAGTACATGTGACTACCATTTCATCCGTAGGTGTTTGAGTGTATGTTTGGATCACTATTAAGGTGGTAATTCTATGGTACTTTTTATGTAATTTCATTGTAATAATATCTTTGTAACAACTCATTACAAATAATCGCTATTAAAGTGTTCATTATATGGTCATTTTTAAATAATTTCATCATAATAATGTCTTTGTAACTGCTTATTACAAATAATCGCTAATAACATGATACATCTATGGTAATATTTATGTAATTTCATTGTAATAATATCTTTTTAACCACTTATTACAAATAATCGCTATTAAAGTGTTCATTATATGGTCATTTTTAAATAATTTCATCATAATAATGTCTTTGTAACTGCTTATTACAAATAATCGCTACTAAAGTGATAAATCTATGGTAATTATGTAATTTCATTGTAATAATATCTTTTTAACCACTTATTACAAATAATCGCTATTAAAGTGTTAATTATATGGTAATTTTTAAATAATTTCATCATAATAATGTCTTTGTAACTGCTTATTACAAGTAGCTAGTTGCTATTAAAGTAGTAATGCTATGGTCATTTTTTAAGTAATTTAACCATAATAATGTCTTTGTAACCGCTTATTACAAATAGCTAATTCTATAGTAATTTTGATGTAATTTGTAATAAGATGGAGAAATTGTCTGAAATGTGCCTGTTGTACAACACACTAGCTTACAGTATGCTAACGTAGCTGCTACTGCTAGCTAAGTCCACTAGATTGATATATAATCGCTAACTTGAACAGGCTGGCTAACTATTATTGGTTACCATGGTTACTGTCTGCTTTCCCCTTGTTTAAGCACAAACTGTATATTTTACAGACATGTTTCCATGGGTTTCTTACCTTTTCGGAGCGTCACTGAAGAATTTCCACCAAGAATTATCACCTTATTAGCAATCTGTTACTTGTAATAAGCAGTTACAAAGTCATTATTACCATGAAACTACATCCAAATTACCATTGATTTACCACCGTAATGTAAAATGTTAGCTTTTTTTTTTTTTCAAAAACATAGGCATGGAGTTACTGTAGTGATGTCTATCTAATAAATCTTTCCATACTTGTCACCTTTCCTTAGTAAATATTACCACTTATTATGGTATAAACCTCTGTATTTATTTATTTTTCTGTGAAACCAGGGTATTTTCTTGTCATTTCTTTATGATAAATCAGAATAAGTGTGGATGCTGCCTGTACTGATGCATTAAAACACACTGTCACAGACACATTTTTGACAAGTATTTTTCTCCACATACCCTACAATTTACATTACATTGGTGGAAATGGGGTACTTTCCTGTATGCATTTGATTTACTAATCATAAATGATATCAGAACAAAGAAACAATCCAGAAAGAGTAATGGAATAGTACTTTGTTCATCCTACCCTGGGGAAATTTTGTAGTGACAGCAGCAAAAAAGATAAAGTGCAGGTATGAATAGTAGAGAAGATGGGCATATTTACATATATACAGTATTTACATTGCATTGTCTGATGGTTCTAAGTCTATTGTTGGTGTTACTGAGTGCTAATGTATTGTTTTTTCACTGTTCATCTGTCTGCCACACCATTGATGGAGTCAAAAAGACAATAATAATATTAATATACTGTATCAGGAACAGAATATAAAATTATTGGTTTTGTTGTTGCAGAACATGATACTATTTCCTTGTTAACTATGGTGCTTCTTTCAATCCAAATACACTTCATTGTGCTTTAATAGTTTTTGAACATTTTACACCTGTTGGTGCTTTTTGAAGGTCAAAGCATTGATCTAAAATCTGTATATTTCCAGTGGTGTTGTGTTGAAATGATTGTAAAGGCTCGTAATATATGACTCCCATCATTTTCAAACCCTGTAGACAAAGGCAATGTCATTGTGAACGGCACCACTTCCATTAGAACGACCCCTTCCATTTGACCCCTGCCTTTATCTGTGCATGAATAAATAACGTCACTACTGAAAATGATGCATTTAAAACATATCTCTTAAGGATGTTTCAACAGCCATTTTTTCCATCTAGGATTCTACCTGAGTTGTATTTTTCATTCAGGCTTATGACAAAGTGAGCATTTATATGAAACATGTCATTATGAATGCTTTCACTTTGTCCCCCATTAAACACCAAGCACACTATTAGTTCGTCTGGTTACTTGTTTTTGTCTTATAATAAATAAAAAGACAGAAAGAGAGAGAGAAATCTGTCTCCTTTTTGGAAAAATGCTCATTCTGTCTTATGTCCTATTTGCACGGGACATGTATTATCCGTGGACCACTGGTAATTCGCAATTAACCGCGTACCAAACGTGAATTTACGCCTGTGTGCCACGTAAACACCCAACTTTGGACACTGGATAAACATAAATAAACAAAATCTGTCCCCCAGTCTGTCCTCAACTATGGCTCAGATCAGTTGGATTGCTACTCTGTACCTGCTCTGCTTTTGTGTTAAAATCATGTTAGGTCAGTTCAATCTAAAGTGGATGAGACGAGTAAAATACTATTATAATATCCTATCCATTTTCCTTTCAGTTTTAGTGTAAAATAAATTACAAAAAAAGACTAGTTTTCTGCCCCCCCCCCCTCCCCAAAAAAAAAAATTGAATAACCTGAAATATTTGTGGAATTTTACCAATATTCAACCCGATACTAAATTTTGTGTATATTTATCATTCTACTGTGATCTCTAAGTTGTAATACACATGTATAAATGATAAACTAAAGCATAATATCATCAACATTTAGAGGTTTGTTCATATAAAAATTTTTATTGGAGAATTTAGCTTTTTTTTCCACTCAAAAACACAGAGAATTTTTAGCGTTGACATTATTTCATACATTTTTATCCTATTATTTATATTATTTTACTGGTGTGGCCCACTTTATACCATATTAGATTGAATGTGACCCCTGAACTACTGTAAAATGAATTTGACACCCCTGCTATGGATGGATGGATGGATGGATAGATAGATAGATAGATAGATAGATAGATAGATAGATAGATAGATAGATAGATAGATAGATAGATAGATAGATAGATAGATAGATAGATAGATCTTTATTTATATAAGTACTTTATTGTTGGGATCTGTAGTTGTTGCAGTCGTCCATGCATTAGCAGTTGTGTTTGTGTAGTATCCAGATTTGTAAGCAGTCAAATCCTTTTTAATATCGATTGCATGTGCTGGATTGTTCTGTTGTGACAATGTTGATTAAAGAAAATCAACAAGCAGCTTCAGTGATCTCTGTCAGACACCATTGATTGAGGTGCAGTTCTGTTCTGCCAAGTGGGGGAATATTGAGTGCAGTCATTTAGCAATTACTATAAAAATAAAAATAAATAAATAAATAAAAAAAAAAATAAAAAAATAAAAAAAATATATATATATATATATATATATATATATATATATATATATATATATATATATATATATATATATATATATATATATATATATATATAAAAATGCAAAAAATACAAATACATGTTTGTCACTCTGGAAATGATTTTTCAAAGGTTTGAAGATGTATTTACTTTAAAAAAATATATTTATATGGATTTTTTTATTATTTTTTTTCATTTTTATTCAGAATTTCTTTTAAAATACATATTATTATTTCCTTTTCTTTAGTTTATTTTTCTTTTAAAAATGATGAATTCCTTACTTATTAATTAATTTTTATTTCTTTATTTTTAATTTCATTTTAAAATGTAATTATTTAAAAAAAGGTTATTATTATATTATTGTTCTTATTAATAATTATTATTTTATTTTACTAAAAAAATGTGTTTACACTCACTTCACAATGTCTACTTGATTACAAACTTAGTCCTCATGAGACATGTAAACGAGTCTGTGTGTGTGTGTGTGTGTGTGTGTGTGTGTGTGTGTGTGTGTGTGTGTGACTGACAACTCAGACTGACAAAGGAAGGAGGTTTATTCCAAAACTTCATGCTTAGTGTAGTGTCCGACAGCTCTGACATCTTCAGTGTGATTGTTTTTGTCAGCGTGTTCTTTGCTCGGCTAAATCGTAGCATACATGAACAGCTTTGCTCTTTTCTGTGCATATCTTCTTTGAATTATTAACATCCACTTGTGGTTTTGGCACAATTATCCTGATAACAGACATTTCCATCCATCACTCTGCATATATGACAGGCAGAAACAGTCATTCCAGCCAGTCATCAGTGCCTTGTTTTATTACATTTAGCCTCCACGCTGTAATGACACAGTTACTATGAAACATTTATCTGATAAAAGTCAACATATACTGCACATTCATCATGCTACGTCTATTTACATACAACTAATTCCATCTGTCAGTGTTACCTCTAAGTGGAAAATATAAAACCATAGCACTACATGTGTGAAGGTTGACATTTCTGAGTGTGAAAAGACATCAGAAACAGAAATGAACATGAATTAAGACGTATCAACAGATGGCAGAGTAGTCATAGGATTCTAGGGCAGTGAGTTGTTAACCCTGCTGTTGCGTTGGACTCTGTTTTCCAACTTTAGATGTATGAAACATGCTTATTTTTATGCTTTTATTTAACCCCCGATGGGACTACGTCATTTATAAATACTGCTTAAAAAATTGCTTTAAAAAAAACAAAACTATATTTATCACCTAAAATTCAGTTTAACCTATAAAATCACATTTAACCCCATAAATAAAATAGAAACTAACAAATAAAAAAAATAATATTCTTTGAGTTTCGAGCCCCAGAAATAAAATGGATTCTAGCATAAAATTAGTCCCATAAATGAAATATAATTAATAAAAATACCCAACTGTAATTATTTGGATATTTAACCCCATAAACAAAATAGGAACTATCAAAAAACTACCATTATTTGGATATTTAGCCCCATAAATAAAATGGCATATATCATACAACTACAATTATCTAGTAATGTAGCCCCATAAATAAAATGTCAATTATCCCAAAAATCTATAATTATTTGGATATTTTCCTCATAAATAAAATGGATTCTATCATAAAATGATCTAGAAATGTAGCCCCATAAATGAAATACAAATTATATAAAAACAAAAAACAAACTAGAATTATTTAGACATTTAGCACTGTGCATAATATGGTGTCAATCATAAAACTTAATGTAGCCCCATGAAGAAAATATAAATCCCCTATAAAAAAATAAAAAAAAACACCATTATTTGGACATTCAAGCCCCATAAATAAAATGGAGTGTATTTTAAAACTATTATTTGGGCATCTAACCCTGTAAATAAAGTATATCATAAAATGACAATTATGTAGAAATGTAGCCCCATAAATAAAATGTAAATTATCCCCAAAAAATCTATAATTATTTGAATATTTTCCACATAAATAAAATGGGAACAATTGGAAAAAAAAAACTACCATTATTTGGACATTTAGCCCCGTATATAAAATGGATTCTATCATAAAATTAGCTAAAAATTTAGCCTCATAAATGAAATGCAATTAATAAAAATACCCAACTATAATAATTTGGATATTTAACCCCATTAATAAAACACAACCTGCCTTACATTACATTTAAATATAGAGTCTATGGTAAATAACTAGAAAACTAGATGTAGATAATATTTTCTCCATAAAATAACTGAAATTCAACCCTTAAAGTGTTATAATAACATCAATGCACATTTTCTACATCTTCACTTCGAAACAGGATGTAACATATTTCATGGAAAAGGCGTAGGAGGGATAAGACAAGGAGAGAAATGAAGGTCATGCGGGTGTGAAATTCAGCAAAGTGGATGCTTATGTATGTACTGTAGAAAATAACCTTACCATATGAAACATATGGTGCGTACGGTGGCCAATCAGAAGACGAAAAGACACAGAGTGGCGAGAGATGGAGAAGGAAAAAAACAATGTGTTATAAGGACTGGAAGTAGAGAGCGAGGTGAGGTAGATATAAACACAGCAGGAGTGATAGAGAAAGAATCATGGCTTATTTATAATCTCTGTTATTTTCTGCCTTGATTCAGGCTCAGATCGTACATTAGATCTCTCTGAAACAAACCATGTTTCCTCTGCTCGCTTCGCAGCTTCTATCTTTAGCTGCCATCACTGTCCCAAATAGATCCTCCCTCTCTCTGTCTCTGTCTCTGTCTCTCTCTCTCTCTCTCTCTCTCTCTCTGTCCTACTCAAACCCAGCACACGGAAGGGAAATAAAACTGAGAAAAAAGCAAAGATAGAGATGTGTATCATACAGTCATGGTGCGGCTTTTATCTAAAAAGTGTTGAGTTGCCATCAGTAAATGTGGTTTGTCCACATGTCGACACCCCGCTTAGTTTCAGTCAGAGTTTAGTCACAGACATCAAACATTACTTGTCACAAACTCATCAATTTTTTTTTTTATTTTTTTTTTAATATCTGAAATGTGTTTCCCAGACAAATAGAGCTTTAAAAGTTTGACTGAAATGATTGTGCAGGTAATAGATTCAGTTTTATAGGTGGCAAACATAAGGCCCGGGGACCAAAATGGGCCCACCATCAGGGTCTAATTTGATGGGATGAATTTATGAAATGCAAAAATGTGACAGAATATATGAATAATTTAAATTGAAATCATTGAATTGAATTGAATTGAAATCATTTGACATCAATCTAAAATGGATCAGACCATAATCATAATAATTAAATTATATTCTTTGAGTAAAAAAAAAAGGCAATAAATGAAAAGAAAATCTGAAATGTATGTGGAATTGTACCAATAATGTGAATGTTACAAAATATTATGTGTATTTATAAATTCGCTCTTATTTTTAAGTTGCAGTTAATATTGCACATATTTTTATTAAGAATGTTCACGTTGTTAATATTTGTTCAAGTAGAGTTCATAGATGTAAACATTTTCATGATAGAATTTGACTATTTTTGCTCAAATACACAGAGAAATCTTTGGAGTTGACATTATTCATTTGTTTTTATCCTATTATCTCTATTATTTGACTGGTCCGGCCCACTGTATACCATATTAGTCTGAACGTGGCCCCTGAACTAAGATGACTTTGACACCCCTGCAACGCTCAGCAAATATAAAACACAATTTGACCCTTGTTTTTTTGTTTCTGATCTTCAGTAAATGCCAACAAAACAATACAAAGTGAATGACATCATTATGATGCTGTGTAGTGCCAGGTTGTGTGTGCGTGTGTGTGTGTGTGTGTGTGTGTGTGTGTGTGTGTGTGTGTGTGGCAGTATGTGTGCGCTTCTCAGCACAAAGTGAGTATTTGACCTTGATGCCAGCATGGCAGACAGACAACTGTATCCACCAGATGGCTGGTGACCCATCAACCACTGCAGCTGTACATATGCAAACACACACACACACACACGTTTCTATGTCTCATGAGGACCAAGTTTGGAATTCAAAGTAGAGCCATTGGGTAGTGAATGTAAACACTTTTTGTTAATAAAATAAAAAATATTAATAATAATATTAATTAAATACAAAAATAATTTAAAAAAAAAATAAATGAATGAATAAATAAAAAAATAATTGTCATTTAAAAAAAATATTAAAAAATACATATTTTTAAAATTATAAATAAATAAATAAAGACTGGAAACAAAATAAATTTTTTAAGCAAACACATTTTCAAAAATATTTAATTTTGCACCTGTTTCCCTCGTGCTTCATAGGAACTTCCGTGAAAAAACTAAATCCATGTACTTATAGGGCCACATCATTTCTACTTGACTAGTGGAGACCTTTATTTATACTTAACCCTTGTGGGGGACCTGAATTTTGGTCCCCATAGTGTCAGATGTCCCCATGGTGTCAGATGTCCCTAATGTCCCCATAAAGATAGGAATACATGACATACAATGTGATTTGATGATAGTAATGTCAAGCAAGCATAAAAAAGAAGCATCTGCCACCGCTGTCATTTCTTAAACTACATGGGTTTTATCGGTGAATCAATGTTGCAGAATAATTCTGTTTTCAGGTTCACTACAGAGCCTCTGAATGTCTAAATAAGACACACCTGAAGCTGCTGAAAAGCTGAGAAATTGTATTTTACCTGAATTATTTACATGTATTGACAGAGTGGGTGGTTCAAATGTTAACATGTATTTTAGATCAGGGTGAGGGTTCAGCTTTATGAGGGTTAACCACTGGATTAAATGTATTACTGAAATAAAAAGTTGCGACGCAGCTGCAGCTTTCATGAAAAAAGACCAAAAATATTTCCTTTGAGCATGAGAACCCTTTTTTTTTTTTTTTGGCGAGGCGGGGGGGGTTATGATTTTTCTAAAATAAAAAAAAAACAAAACGGGTAGGTGAAGGTTTTTAAAATTGTGTTTCCTCAGTGAATCCATATCACAGTAGAAGTGGGCGGGTTCTTCAACATCTGCTGAAGGATTAAGTGAAGGTATCAGCTGAAATCAATATGTAGCAAAGCCTGGGTTGAACACACTCTGTAGGATGAACACTCCACTATCTCTCCTTTTTTTTCCCACTCTGTCTCTTCTGTTCTCTTCTACACATACAGTATCTCTCCATCTCTCTTTCTGTTGCCATCGCTTGTCGTCCTCGCCTCTGGTGCAGGCTGTTGCTAAGAAACCGATAGAGGAGCCGGTGTCTGTATTAGATATGCTTTCTTTCTTTTTTCTGCAACTCTCTGTGACGACTTCAGAACTTTTTTTTTTTTTTTTCCAAGAGGAAATGTCAGAGAAAATCAATCCTTTCCACTCTCCTCAACTTCATTTGACTCTATCCCACAGATGTGCTCCTCCTCTCTCTGTACTGGCATCAGTCTAAATATAAACCAAGTACCAAGCCTGTCTGCACTTGGGTTTTTGTGACTTAACAACAACAACAACAACATGTTGATTTCCTTGACTTTTCCACATGCCAATGGCAGCTCTGCTCTGCTGTGCTCAGCTTTCCTCAGTCTGCTAATGAGGAGTCAGCCCTGCTTTCATTAATTTACTTAAAAAGAAAGTTATGGCATCTTTTCTAAACTCACTTCACTCCATATTATTATTATTTTTTTAACTTTCCAGTCAGACATTTGGATCAAAATATTTTGGAACGCTAACTTTATGGTTGTGACACTATGTGTAATAAATAATTTAAGCTTTTGTAACCCAGGTCACATAATATTCCACTTCCTGTCAATCAATCAATTAATCAATCAATCAATCAATCAACCAACCAACCAACCAACCAATCAATCAAATGTTATTTATATAGCACCTTACAACACCAAAAGCTGCACAAGATGCTTTCCAAAATGAGATAAAAACAATAAAAAAACAAGTAACAATTATAAAACCAAGATAAAAACAAAGATAAAACAACTTATAAAACAATAGCAACAGCATAAAAAAGACATGGATAGTCGACTACATGTCAAACGCTTGCCTAAATAAATATGTTTTTAACTGAGATTTAAAAACCGCCAGCTCAGTCATTGTTTGTAATTGTGCTGGAAACATAATTCACAGCCTTGGGCCAAAAACATCAAAAGAACGATCACCAACGTTCCTGTGCCACCGTTATTCTTCCAGTTCAAATCATATGCAGTATAAGCCCTCTCTCACCTTTCACTCGTCCTCAGCTGCTCTACTACACACAATTTTCTTGTCTTCTCTTTGACATCGAAAAGACCCAAAACGGTTTCAAACTCTGCGAACAAAAGAACGTTCGAGTAAAGAGTATAAGTCTTCCAGCCTCTCGTTACGTTGTTAGTCCATACATTCTTTGGCTGTTTATACTTTCATGAACACAAGGAATAAATGATTCGATTTTGGTGATGATCTTGGATTCTGGATCACTTTGAAATGTATTCTCCATTTACCGCAATGTAAAATTTCAAAGTGATCCAGAATCCGGGATAATCACCAAAATCGATTAATTTGTTCCTTGTCACACCTCCAACACATCATGGAATTTTCAACAAGATCCATCTGTAACTTTTTGAGTTATCTTGCTAACTGTCAGACAGACAGACAGACAAACTCTGGCAAAAACATAATCACCTTGGCAGAGGTAATTAAAGTAATCATTTATTGATCAGACAAGCAGAAATTTCTGAGAGTGCTAGCAGAAAGAGCGGTAATGTTAACGGTTATGTGGTAAAATAAGGACTGTCAGAAATGTGTCAGAGGATTCACATGGAAACATGCTGTCAGTTTGGCTACTGGATATACAATAAGAATAAAGTGTTACTCTGTGAAACCATCAATTGGTTTCATGTCGTGTTGTGAAACTTCACAACATGTACAATGTACAAGGAGCACGAAGATGAGAACAGCATAGAAGACACAGCACAATGAAAATAAAAATTGTACAAAAGACAGCACAAAAAGGACACAAAGGATGTGACGAAACTACGGAAACATCTGTTGTAAGATTGAAATAATGCAAAAAAATATATATATACAAGGACAAACACATTATCAAAAACAAAACCAGACAAAAATTATCTTGAACATGGCAAAATAAATAAATAAATAAATAAAATACACAAAAAAATCTACTTGATCATTGTCGCTTCATGACATTGAAAACTACACATTCACATCAACTTTGTTCCATTAGTTGTAATTGTATTGTCTTTCAACTGCCTAGTTTTACTTTTGTACAATTAAAGCCTTTTTTTTCTTTATTACTGTAAAGAAGTGCAAATCGTTCTACTTTTGCCAGAGTCTATTTCACCCAAGTATCTATATTTGTTTTAAAGTAAAGAATGCGTGTACATTTGCCATGCCTGCTGACTATATCCTAGATAATTATACCTTTGTAGGATGAAGTTAACTAAACTTATCTAGTCCTACCTCTTTGTATTACTCAGTCAGAGCATGTATATACAACCAAAAAGATGGGAAAGTGCGTCCATTTGTTTCCTGAAACCACTTAGAATATGGTTTATAAAAAAACTGTTTAAACGTTTGCACTGATTTGCAGGTTTTCAGTTCTTCACTGCAGTTGTTCCACAGATTAACTCCTTTAACTGAAATACAATGCATTTTTAAATTAGTACGTAGAGGCAGTTTTTGGAACATATAAAATCCCCTCAGATTGTGTTTACTTTCCCTCACTTGAAACAACCTTTGGACACCTTGTGGTAACTGGTTTTGATTTGCTTTGTGCATTTCCATAGTATAGCATAATACTATATACTAATATATAGTATTTATAGTATATATAGTATAGTAATATAGTTCCAAACATGTTAATTTAATCCAATTTCCAGTCAAAGTGAGTTTGACATTTTGTGGACTGTTGCTTCATGTCAGTAATGTTTAAAGGTGTCATCTCATGGTTATATCCTTAATATTACTGTGTTCTCCATTGCTATTGAATACATTCTGTGTTGGTTCAATTGAAAAAAAAACATCCAGATTGCTTTGTTTCCAGCTCTTTTTGCACAGTAGAAAAATAACTTGAGGTGGAACAACAGAGTTTACCGGTACGTCCTCATACATGTCCACGATGGGTTGACGAGGCATCTCTGATTGGCTCAGAATGCATGAAGGAACACCCCCCCTCCTCCTCTTGCTGTGTTTATGCCCAAGTAGCATCGAGCTAGGTTTGTGCCGTGACTTGTTCTGAAAACGTGCAGGAAAAAAAACAAGGCTTTATTTCCACAGAGAGCACATGAACCAGTTTAATCCGCCATTTTTTTCCAGTTTGTGCAGCAGCTACTGTGGTTCTGTCTTCTCTTGTTGATGCTAATCCTAATGCTACTTCAGAGTCGGTGCTGGGGACGGGCTTAACCCCACGTGGGTGATGCTAAAGTCCCTGTGATGTCGGATTTACCGGCTTGTTCTGGGTCCCTCGGTAAGTCGGGGTGACCCATCAGATTCCACACGGTGCGTGGAAAAGTGGTTTTCAGTGGAATAACACCTTTAAAATAGCAGATGTAGCGTTAGCATTTCTCCAGATGACAAAGGCTGAGCTCAGATCAGTCACTGTGACCTTGGCTTGAGTCAGTCCTCTGTTCAGTAGAGTTCAAGGACGAGGCCACCTTGGGTGAAATGAGGAGTGAAGGAACACATTGAGTGTGTCTGCTGAGGCCCTCAACTAATGGAGAATAGATTATGTCAATTAACAGTCACAGCAGGGACCCATTAATCAGCTAATGATGGTTCGGTAACATTCAGACAAGAGGCAAGGCTCCTCACCAGGAAAGTCTGCTGTGAGTCAGAGATCACACACTCATCATATGTGCATGTGAAAGTTTCCATCAGGTGTAGAACAGCACAGTCATTCATTTTCTGAATTGCTTAGTTGTCAAACAGAGTGTCAAGGGAGTCAGAGTGAACAACAGGTGAACCAACAAGGCCCACTGGTACAATAGACCATGGGCTTCAGACTAGTAACAGGTGATGAAGTAATAATAGTCATAATATCATTACCATGGTACACTGTAAACCCCAGTAAGTTAGCAGAACTCAAGACATTTAAAGAAATCAATTGCCTCTATTGTTTTAAGTTGATGAAATTTTAAAAATTACAGTTTTCCAGAACTTAAAATATAGATTCTTATTAAAGTATACTTAAATTAAAACAGTACTTATGAAAGATATCTCTGTTCGTTTTGACAGCCCCAGCTGGATCCTGCTTCAGGGATGAATTAAGGCAAAGACGATCATGAGGTCTGGAACATGACGGTCTCAGATTCTTGCGGTTTATTTACAATGCACAAATTGATAAAATGCACAATCGATCAGCGCTGATCACCAACCAAAAGTCCAATGTCCATTTGTTTACACTCCATTTGGTATTACTTTGTCCTGTCGTCCATTCCCCTACCCAGAGGTGGTGCTCGAGGTGGTCCTATTCATGTTCAGTTCCAATTGGGTATCCCTTCGCTTACGTGTCTTTGTTCGGTTCATTTACGCCAAAACATTCTGGCTCCTGGCTGGTTCCTGCTTCATGGTCAAAGATTAGTGTGTTTTCTGGTAATAGTTTCTGTCCGTGTTATCCCTTGATGCCGTAGCCTGTCTCCTGACACGGTTGGACTGACCATCCGATATGTTGTACACTTATTAACTTAGTATTCCAAGGTTCTGTCAGTCCTACTGGGAGACTAAGTCAGGATTCAGTGGACACTTGGACATGCGGACAGCCAAAACTGGGACGCGAACCTCTGACCCTTATGTCATTGGACGACCCGCTCTACCAACTGAACCACAGCTAAATAAGTATTATTGTGTCCGTGGCAAAAAAAAAATACAGTTTTACTTTTGTACTTAATTACAATGGAGAAGTTGCACTTTTTTTTTACTTTTACTAAAGGAGTTGAATCAGTACTTCTACTTTTACCATAGTACTTTTTCCATACATGTAGCTGTACTTCTACTTGAGTACAGAATGTGAGTACTTTGACCACCTCTGATTCCTAACACTAATTTCAGGACCATTGGTCATATATATAGGAGGTAAATGTGATCCACAAATGTCCACTTCTTTATGAAGCTGAATGAATGTGGAGCTGTCCGTGGTGCTGATCCTTCACCTCTCAGCTGCTCCTGTTCATGTGTGTTTCCATGTCCACTCAAGTGAATGTCAAGCAAACTTTAAAAATAAAAAGCACTGATATGAACAAAAGTTAATTATCCAAGCTCTCTTAAGTCACCAATAGGTGGTGCTGTAGGTTACATCACACATTTCCAAAGTAGAAGAAGCATCTGGGCTGGATTAGTGGAACAAAAGTCGTAATATTGTGCAGTTCTAATTTTGATAATACATTCAGTGTAGTTACAGCAGACTGTGTTGTGTACAGAGGTGTTAAAAGTACTCACATTCATAGCTACTTGTGTAAAGAGTATAAAGTGCAGATATTTGTATAAAGGTAAGAAGTATAAAGTACAGATATTGAAATAAATATAAACAGTATAAAGTACAGATATTTATATAAATATAAACAGTATAAAGTGCAGATATTTATATAAATGTAACAAGTATAAAGTACAGATATTTATATAAAAATGTAGGGAGTAAAAGTAAATAAAATAAATACTCCAGTAAAGTACAGATGGATGAAAAATCTACTTAAGTACAATAATGAAGTACTTTTACTGTGTTACTTCCCACCTCTGGTTTTGTATAAGTGTAATTCTATACAGTTTGAGAGCCATTGTAAAAGCAGCATGGACAGTCCTTATGTCATCCAGCTGTTTAAAGCTGTGTGACTTTGTATGTTCATTTGCTGTGTTTGTTATTTATACAATTAGTCTGGCACTGGCCTGCTTGTTTATTCAGCTTTACTCAGCACTATTGGCTGTTGTTTTTGTTGTGTTGCCAAGGCACCTAATCAGTCTTTTGGAGAGCATCTTCAGTGATTTGCCTTTCAGGTGCACTATGGTCCTCATTTCATCCCTACTTGCAAAATACTTGAGGGAGCTGTGGCTCTATCCCCACTGGAAGCGTTGCTGCCAAAACCCTGTGTTCTCTAGTGTGAAGGCGTTTCAGAGGGAATTGTTGAATAACCATGAGTTCACCCATATGCATACTGACTTACAGTGCACTGATTCTACTGTCAGCTTTAAATTTAACATGTTGCTCATTATACATACATTACTGTTTGATAGAAAGAGAGATAGATGGATAGATATAGATGGTGAGAGGTAGGAAGACACACAGAGAGATAGAGAGACAGAGAGAGAGACGGAGAGAGGGAGGGAGAGACAGAGAGACTGAGAGAGGGAGGGAGAGACACAGAGAGATAGAGAGACAGAGAGACAGAGAGAGAGACAGAGAGACAGAGAGAGAGACAGAGAGAGGGAGGGAGAGACACAGAGAGATAGAGAGACAGAGAGAGAGATGGAGAGAGGGAGGGAGAGATAGAGAGACAGAGAGAGAGACGGAGAGAGGGAGGGAGAGACACAGAGAGATAGAGAGACAGAGAGAGAGACTGAGAGAGGGAGGGAGAGACACAGAGAGATAGAGAGACAGAGAGAGAGACGGAGAGAGGGAGGGAGAGACACAGAGAGATAGAGAGACAGAGAGACTGAGAGAGGGAGGGAGAGACACAGAGAGATAGAGAGACAGAGAGACTGAGAGAGGGAGGGAGAGACACAGAGAGATAGAGAGACAGAGAGAGAGACGGAGAGAGGGAAGGAGAGACCCAGTGAGAGAGAGAGAGAAACAGAGAGAGGAAGAGACAGGGAGAGACAAAGAGAGAGAGAGAGACAAATAGAGAGACACACACACACACACACACGGAGAGAGACAAAGAGAGAGAGGGACATAGATGGATATAGTTAAAGGGTTAATAATCAAGTATTTACATGTGCAGGTGTCAGTTGAAAACAGCCAGAAAAAAATAAACATGTATGTATATATATATATTTTGCCTCCGTGCTTTTAATTGAATTTATTGCAGCCATAAATCAAAGTGATATGTGTCTGAGTCTGTCAGCAAATAAAGTCATCACCCGTGGAAACAGATGGGAGCTGTTTCTCTAATTTCCGCTTTTGATCAAAACGACACGAGCGCACACATTTGCGCTGAGATGCCGTCCGTCCAGCAGAAGGCTGAGCGAGGCAAATAAGTATTTCTCTGACGACTGCATGCCTCTTTACATACAGATCGCGCTCATCGCTCAACCAGCACACAGCTGCCTGCTGGCACAAATCAAGCACACCCAAATTTAATCATCTGCACATGAACACAGAGCAGGAACGCAGGGAGGGAGTTTCATTTTGTGTCGACTGCAGTGTCTCCGATCAGCTTTGGGTTTGTTTGACTAAACGTGAGCGTGTGATGTTAATTACATTGGTGCTGAATACTAACAAACCAAAACCACAGCGGTGTAAATATAGCAAAAGGCATCATTAAAGAATCTTTTCACACGGATGATGTTAAATGTCACATCATAAAGACGTCACACCGTGCCTGTTTTTCCGGTGCACCGCGTGGCCCCTGCTCCCCCAGGATCCCCAAACCCCACTTTGAAACGCACTCATCCATACATCCTCCTGTTCTCACACATAAACAGCACTGCCCTACATTTTACAGCTCATTAACTATACGAAGACTGGCTGCACAAAACATACAGACAGAGAGCATGAGTGTGTTGTCTCCAGGCTTTCTCTCAGAGCGCACACGTGTAAGTACACATCGTCCACGCAAAACACATGGAGGTCATAAGCAATGGGTGGGTTTGTGACTGGGAGCTTCCACTATGAATATGTTCTGGAAACTACACATGTAGCAGCGTACATTATACATATATGTGTTGCATCTCAGCGTAGCTCATCAAACATCAGTTATAGTGATCTGCTTATCAATATATAATATTTAGGTACTGTGTAGATAGAAATGATTCTAAATCTAAACATGTTACGTACAGTGGTACCTCAACTGACAAAATGAATTGTTTTCGTACCGTGAATTGTTCATAAATAGTCACATTTTACATGTAAAAGGTCTGATTCATTCCAAGGCCCCCAATACTACTCCCTAAACCCTTTAAAAATTAGAAATATAAATTTAAAAATGTATGTTAAAATTAGTAAAAATGTAGTTGATTGGAAATGTATAGGAGTGAGATGTTTTACGCTTTAAAAACAATCTTTGTGTTCTCTGTGCGCGATTGTTCATGGAGAGTGAGCGCTCATCTCTAGAGTGGAGCTTTGCCTTATTTTTCCGTTCAGTATCGAACGTGTTTCAGCAAACTCATATTTTACATTTAATGTGCTCTATCACCTTTAGCCATTGGGCAATTTTCGTCTTTGTAAGTGGACCGGTTCATGTGCTATAAATTTATATGACTGACTGAATGTTAGTTATGTAAACTTTGTGTTGTGTGAGAGAAGAAGCTAACATAGATGCTATTTAAGCTAGCAGTGTGAATGCATTACATGTGTAACGAATGTGTTAGCAACTGAAATGGTATATGTTCTGTATGTTGCAGTTACAAACTAAAACCAAAACAAAAAAATAAAAGAAAAAGAGAACCTCCATTACAAGTAAAGTACACCTTGTTTGGACTCCTTTTTTTTTTAGTTTGTTAGCTGGCTGTTTTAGCTTCACTGTTATGTATCGTGAGGACAGTTTGTACACAGTTGTATTTGGATGTTTTAAGTCTGTCATGAATGTAGAAACCGATATTATGCTGAAAATGATTCTGTTTTCTTCAGTTTCCTCTAGATTTAATGAACATAAACATGATCAGTACATTAAGTAAAAGAAAAAAAACCTGGCACTTCACTGAAAAATACAAAATCCATAGCACAATATTGTAAATTTGGATTTGATTTATTCGTAAAAAGATAATGCAAATAAAACTTACATTAAAAATGTACAGGGTAGCACAAAAAAGTAATAAAATACACTTGTTTCCATTGTGGCCCTAGATGACATGACAGACAAAATCGGTAAGAATAACAATAACAATACACAGTGTCAATAGAAAATGAAAATAATGCCTCAGCTTAATAAAATTAATTATATATGTATATAATTAATAATATACCGTACTATATAAATAGTGAGGAATAATAAAAACAATAACAATTAAAACTGCCGACCGATTTAAAGGTGGTAAATACATTTAGCACAGATACAATTTGTAAGTTGCCACAAAAATAGTTCCAGGTCACGATAGGTTAAATAATAAATATCTAATGTTTTCCTGTTTAAATAATTTAACATTTTAAGAAAATAAAACTAGTCTACTCAAAGGTATTTCTCCAACTTGGCAACCAAAGATTTTCCTTGACATTGATAAGAGGAGAGGATTAATTTTATTTGTGATTGTGTGATAAAGAAAGAGAAAATATCATTATTAGGAAACAAAAGACGAGCACATCATCTTAAGCAGCTATTAGACACATCTATTTTGGCGATTCCTGTCTTTGAATCATCATTGTTATCGATCAGCTGAGCATGTTTTCAACTATATACGAAAAACCATGGCTGACCTAACCTCAGTCCTGAGGAGGAAGGGAATGAAAAATAAATAATACATATCTCATATGAGTTTGAGGTGGAAAACATCAGCGAACCTGAGCGAGGAGAGGAGAGATCCAGAGGCAAGTAAAGGGAAAGAAGAGGTGAAGGAAAAGGTGAGCAATGCAGCAGAAAGAAAAGGGCAAAGGGTTCAAGCAGTTCATGGATGGATACAGGAAAACTGTGAGTGTGAAAAACTACATTTTTATCTCACCAGCATTTCCACTTTTACAAAGAAATAGAAGAACAAATAGTCTTCTTCTTCTTCTTCTTTTACCAGTCTGATCCAGTGTATGTTAAACCTGAACTAAATGTGACTTCGACACCATCTTCAGTGTCATTTCTGCACTTCACAAATGAATCCCACCACCCTTTTGGTGGTCCGGATTTGGGCCCCGGGCCTTATGTTTGACACCTCTGCTTTAAAGCGAACGCCATGGAGTTTTCTTCTTACTTCTTACAGACTCGTGTAAAGGTTTGATTTTGAGGCACTTTATATTCCATGTAACAGATGTAAGTATTTGGAAATGAAACACAAGCGGGACAAATGTTTGAGAATGCTGAGTGACAGCTGTGGCAGACACTGTTATCGACTGACAGAGGATTTGAAGAACAGAGCAGTTTGGTGTATGTGAGCTAATGATTCCTCACTTTGATACTGTTCTTGATATGTCTTTAAGCTGCTCAGACACCTGAACCTATGCTAATGCCTTTTAACTCTGCTGAGGTGACAGCTTCACTTCTTGTTGTGATTCCATTCCAGTTGTCACGCTACTTCAACACTGTCTCTTTCACTTTAATACAGAACAATCCACCTTTGAGTTTGATGATCCAAACTGTTTTTTTTTTTCCCCTACGGAGTCGGACTCAGACGCTTATCTTTTTTTTTTTTTTTTTTTTTTTTTATTTGCTGTGTCTTCGCCTCAAGAGAACGATTGTCACGTTTTCAAGAAGAAACCGATCAGCGGGAGGTTAAATAAAATTCTGCCATAAGGATGGCACTTTCATTCATTTATTCATTCACAGCAGTCACACATTCGGCCTGATTTCATCTCCAATGGGCCAGACAAGTAAAATGAAAACATAATAACCTATAAATACTGACAACTTCACATTTTTGTCCTTTTTTTAGTAAGGAAAAACCCCCATTAACTTATGAAAATACTTGGGTAAAGTATCCAAAAACTTAAAAAAGTTGCATTTCATAAGGAAAATAAGGGTGATTTTAACTATTCTTACTCAATTGATCATCATGTCCATATATTTTATAAATCAGTTCTACAGATACTAAACTCAGAAAATGGTTCAAATTGTGTCTAATTTCCTATAAACATTTAATTTTTGTAAAAACTCTGGCAAAAGTGAAGCTTTTTAACAACTTTTTTTTTTTTTTTGATCAACACTGACTTTCTTTCACTTTCGTACAGAAGTATCCACCTTTGAGTTTGATGATCCAAGTCGGACTCAGACGCTTTTTTTTTTTTTATTATTCGCTGTGTCTTCACCTCAAGAGAGCGATTGTAACATTTTCAAGAAGAAACCGATCAGCGGGAGGTTAAAAATCCTGCCATAAGGATGGCACTTTAGCAAAAAACAGACACAGTGTATGCTCACAGGCAGGATATTGTAGTGTCTCTTCACATGAAAGTGATGAGTGGACGGTGAAGAAGGCTTCGCTGACACTGTTTTAATTTTATAACATGATTTATTAACAAAAAAGATGGGTATCATACAGGCACCATGGTCTGCCAATCTGAAGCTCCCCAATATGAAGTTACACAACAACATATAACTTTTCCCTTATACAGGTTTGGTTGTTCACTATAAATATTTAGTATCCACACAAACGTAATTTATTCATTCACAGCGGGGGGTCACAAAAGTCACACATTCAGCCTGATTTCATCTCCAATGGGCCAGACAAGTAAAATGAAAACATAATAACCTATAAATACTGACAACTCCACATTTTTTTAGTGTGAAAAACCCCTATTAACTTATGAAAATACTTTTGTAAAGTATCCAAATGCTAACAAAAAGTCCAATTTCATAAGGAAAATAAGGGCAATTGAAAAAATATTCCACCTCGATTTATCATTTGTCCATGTATTTTATAAATCTCAGAAACTCAGAAAATGGTTCAAATTGTGTCTAATTTTCTATGAATATTTCAAGTTGTTCCTATTTGTTCAGGTTTTTCACATTTTATTGTTCCAGGATAGTTTGTAAATTTAAATATCTTTATAATTTAATGCTTCTTGCAGTCAAACAATGGCAGAAAGTTGAAGTTGTCATCGTTTATAGGCAAAGAAAAAAACTGAAAAGAAAATATGGAGTCATTTAATAGATTATTATGATCTTCATCCCACAGGGCCGCACTGGAACCATTGGTGGGCCGCTTTTGGCCCCCGGACTGCATGTTTGACAACATCTCCCCCTCACAATAACCAGCCCGTCTTCTACATTTGATTCTATGAACAAAAACACAAATAAAAAGACATTTGTCAGAAACTAAAGGAAGTTCAGTAACAGTTAGCATGACCATTAGCATGACAGTTAGCATAATTACCTTGATAATTATGGACATATCCTTAATGAAAGAACTTGTACCCTTTGTTTTTTGGTCTTGTGGGTGACAGGGTGTTCTTCCATGTCTCTTACGATGTGAACAAAAGTAATTTTGGGTAAATCCCTGAAGGAAGAACTGAAGACTCTACCTATGTTTACACTAACCTGGAGTGATGCGCGGTTAGGGGGTTTTACAGAAATCCGCCCAAACCCAAGACGTGGCTAGGCCCGCCCCGCCCAACCCGCATGATGTCACGTATCGATAAACCCAACCCGCCCGCTACCAACCCGCGAGCTTAAATTTGGCTCTAAATTAACATAGTACATTCACGGCATCTTTACCTTGCGTTTCTAATGTTAAAAGTCATGAAGCATAATTGTTGCCTCCTTTCTAACGTCTCAAAATGCACTCCAGCACATAAAATAGACTCCACCCACATCATCACTCTATAAAGCCAACACATACAACGTTTCCGTACAACCTTCGCATCGCCTGTTTTAATCTTCTCCCTGATCAAGTCCGACATTTTCACTCTTATCTCTGAGTGTTCAGGGAGATTTGGCGCTAATAACAAATAACAAAAAGTTGGGATAAAAAAGCATTCAAAACAGGAACTGACGGGCTTGCACATGCGCGAGCCGAGCACGCACACACACACACACACACACCTCAGCGGGTATTGATCGTCCCTGACCCGCCCCACCCGCATCCGCAATATGTATTAATACTGCGACCCAGCCCGCCCGACTCGCGGGTCACCCGCGGATATCCGCTGGCCAGTGGGTAGCCCGCGCAACACTACTAACCTGGGTATTTTTGAAAACCAAGACATTTGCTTTTGTTCTTGCCTTTTAAAAACTCTTTTTTTTTTTTTTTTTGCGTTTGTGTATAAAGAGACGAAAACTGACATTTAGGCACCACAGAGAGCAGTAATCTGGTAACCATGGATACACTGTGAACAGCAGCATTTCTTTTATTAACAGTTATATTCACAAGTTTGCTTTTCAAAATAAAGCTAATCCAAGTCATAGACTAGCAGAGACACATCAGGGTTCAAAGGTCAGCAACTGTGCATCTTCTTGTAACCAACACCTGTACCGACACATTCCACAAACACACCTGTACCGACACATTCCACACACACATGTACCGACACACAAATATGACTAAACATAAACATACACTCTCTGGTCTATCTTTCCGTGTCGCAGCTGTGTGCTTGTTTGTTGATGGTCAACCAGAAGTGAACGTCCCCATCAATGACATATTTCTGTTTTTTGTGAAAAGGGTGTATTGTTGACCCATTAAAACATACATATCCACAAGCTCTTTCTTCATACATACATATTCGAGACCTTCTTTTCAAACATAGCTATACATATCAAACCTCTTAAGACCTTTCAGACACTACAGTATCATTACAGGTTCAGGTTTTCTTTTCTCTCGCTCTCTCTCTCTCTCTCTCTCTCTCGCTCTCTCTCTCTCTCTCTCTGGGCGTTATGTAACAAGTTTACTTTAGCCAGTAATGTTTCCATATTAGAGTTTAAAGAGCCCTAAAACAAAGCTGGAAACACTGGAGACATGGAATGCATTAAACATCCTTACCATGGTTGGAAATGAAATACTGCACATAGTAATGAGATAATGTAGGTAATACAAGTCATTTATTTCCCATCTTGGATCCACTGTTTGAGCAGATGAAGTTGAAAATTGTGCTTCTAAATAAGCTTATAGCCAATATAGTCCCACAGTGCTGGAGTGTATAAAATTAAATAAATGAGGATCTGAAAGTGGATCAGCACATTTCCAAACAAAGATGCAGTCGTCTGTGTAATTCTCACAGGTTACAGCGAACATCTGTTTAAATGTGCTTTGTAAATGAAATACACAGCTTTGTTCCATGGTGATTATTCTTCATCTACTAAAGAAAAAAAAACGCAAAAAAAAAATCAACAAAAGGGATTTAGTGGAAGAAGGGAAACAATAAAATCCACTTAAGAGTAGCTCATTTGCACAAACAGTATAGTCCCCTCAGACGATCTAAACACGTTTATTATTGCACAGCAAGTAATTTACAAAAGCCTGAGACAAGTTTAGTATCTACCATAGCACATGCTCCTGTTTCTTTTAAATCTGTCCTTGCAAAATACACCCCACCCCCCACCCCACACACACACACACACACACACACCCCACCCACACACAGTCTGCGGCCTCTTTTATTTTCCAAATAAAATATATTTCCACGCTTTCGCAATGTTTGGCCGCTGATTTGACATAATGGAGGATCAGTTAGAGATGGTTAAGAGCAGACAGACTCGCAGCAAGAATCAAATTGCTTAGTGCTGTTTGATGGTTTCACAAAAATTAATTTGCAGTTGACGTGGGGGGATTTTTGTGCAGTGCGTTTTCATAGTGCCATCTAATTGTACTCTACCCTAGACGTAGCCATCGCTTCACAGAGCTACAGACTTGACACTAAAGACTTTAAAGACAGACTGTGAAGATGCAGCGCGGGAAAATAAATCAGAAATCAGAACATCCACATGGGAATTTCTGTGCAAGAACCCCATTTAAACTGGGTTTCACTGTTGCTTCAGGTGAGATTTTCCACACACTGGAACCAAAATAATGATTTCTTTTTTCTTTTTTGACATACCATGGTAAAGAAAAATCTATTTTCTCTGTAGGTCTTGACAACAAAAGATAAGGAACTCTTTAGAATTTCAGAAGAAAGAATGGGACTACTGCAACTATAATGACACCACTGCCTTTGTGGTTCCAATTAATGTTAGAACTCAGGAATGTGTCACTGGGGTCAAGGTCACAGGTGTTCATAACGTTGCACTGTCAGTCTATTATAGATCAGGGATAGAACTGCACTATATATTGTTTAAGCATCAACACAGCAATGTACATGTGTGCAATAGTCACGTGGCAGGTCCTGCACTGTAGGAGACAATAGGTTGGTTTCAGGTGATGTCACATTGCTATATAGTGAGTGTGAAATTTTCAGATGGAGGGCAGGAAGTGAAGCTGAGGGAGTTTACTGTTGGGAAAATGCCTATTTTTTGTGTAGTTTCCCGCTGTGCCTGTTGTACTGAGAGAAGGAAAATCGATTTCTTTTTAGAGTACCAAAGATTGTCATTCACAAAGGTGACAAATGGAAAAAGCTCACAGAAAAACACCATAAAAAGTGGATTTTAAATCTGGGAGGAGCAGAGTCTGCTAATGCTAATGCTAATGATCTGAGGTATGTTACAAAGCTAACTTTTTTGTGTATGTGCTATATATCATTAGGTTGTGGTTAAATGTTCATTTACACTGTTGTAATATGGTTTACCTAGACACATCAAGATGAGTTGCATGTTTATTTTCATTAGTCACTACTGCTAGCAGCTAGCAGTGACTAATTTAAACTAACAAGCAATACATGGTGATGGATGCTTGCATTTCGCTTCCCATAAAACCGAATTCCCTGGGTTTAAACTTGCTCAGGTTCCGACTACAAGGGTCTCATCACCCACTGATAACTGCTTGGAGTTTTAGTTTTTAATTATTATTATTTTTAATTATAAAGTTATTATTTTCAGGACTTGTTACCCCGCCCTCCTATGGGGAGAGGGGTATTGTTTTTGTTTTGTTGGTCTGTCTCTTTGTTTGTTTGTGCTTTACACATAAACTACAGGACTAATTTTTATGACATTTTCAGAAAAGGTGTGAGGTGGTCCAGAATAAATCCCATTAAATTTTGGTGAATGTAGGTCAAATGTCAAGGTCAAAAATTTGGTTTTGCAATGAGAAGAGAGAGAGCAAATCTGCACTACAAAGTAAAAAGGCAGTAACTGCATTTTTTGGCGAAAATGAGCTGTGTTTTTTTCAACATTCATGTCATTCTTAGTCATGTAATAAAATATCTCATCTCAAACATCTGTCATTTTGGAGAAAATCGATGGTTGTTTGTACAGTAACTGCAAAAAGTACTAGTAAAACAAAACATAAAGACAGTAAAGACCATTACTGTGTTCTTACCAATGTCCATTTAGGATCCTGCACCAATAGTTTGTGAATCACTGTATTAGACTGAAACAGATTATGTAATTATGTCAAATCATCAACATGTTAATTTTAATTACATAAGAGATTGAAAATCAACTTAGAAATGTGATATACTTTTGAGATGTGATGCACAGTTTCAACACCAGAACAATTTCCAAATGTAATATAAACACCTTAAAGGGTTAAATGATATCACATTGACAATGAAACACATTTTTCTAGTTAGTCCAACTCAAATATAACAAAACCCTGACTCTGACAAAAAAGGTTTTTGTTTAATATTCAATTACTGCCTTTTTATTTGGTATAGAACTTTAGAAAGTAGGAGTAATTCAAAGCAAAAATGCATTAACTGTACAAAAGGGGTAAAATAAAAAAGTTTATTAAAAGTATTGCAAAGAACTAGGTAATATGCAGTAATAATACTGCCTCATGTCTAATAATTTACTACCTACAACTACTGGGGCTGAACAACAAGAGAAGTTTAAGGTCATTTTTTATCAGTCTGGTGTCTATGCAGTTACTGCCTTTTTATTTTGTAGGACAGAAATCAGGTAAAGCGTATGGTCGGGGGTCATGTTTGTTCTTAAATCATAGTTTTCTGCAGCTCTTTCCTGTACTATGCTTTTGCTCATAGCAGCCGATAGCTTGTAAATTCAAAACAGTGCATCAGATATATCATATGATATGACATATGAACCCATTTCTCCAGAGTAAATAGCCTTATTTACCATTCACTTTTGATTCTCCATGCACAATGTATCCCTGCTTGTCAGACTTTCCATTTTAAACTGTTGTACTTTGTTGTTGTGGTTTTCCCATCCCCTAGGTCACTGTATTATCCCCTTTAAGCATCACCTTTTTTTTTTATTTGCAGTCAGCTTGAATTACTCTCCCAAGGCTGAGAGAGCACTATAGGCTCAAGCACCTAATACATCTTTATTTCAGAGGCCTTGGGCATTTCTACTGCAGCCACATCTCTGTATTTGTCCAGCCAAGGCCAGCACTAGCTGTGTGCAGCCCAGGCCGAGGACTTGTAAGGTGAAGGTGACGACACAGGCTTGGAGATATAATAATTTAGTTAGCATACAGGCCGCTATATGAGCAAAAACAGTCAGCCGGAGCATTGTGCATGCACCCCGCTTTCAGAGCAATCTTCAGGGACGCAGACAGAGAGTGGGAGAGAGATAAAGAGAGGGAGAGAGGGAATGAAAACATGAGGGAGACAGGGTAAAATAAAGAGAGAAAGAGATAAAAGGCCTTTCTGTATTCACTCGGCTTCCATCCTGTTCCCCCGGCGGCTCGGGATCGCCTCCACTTATTGAAGAATAAGAGCCATTGGTGGATGGGCTGATAGCTAAGACAATATATGGGAGGGAGGACGAAGAAAAGAGGCAGAGGAAGGAAAAGTGAGGAGAAAATCCTGCATATTTTACACGCGAGGAGCTGCACAAACCAGCCGCAATTAGGTCACTGCAGAGCTGCGACCGAGCATCGTACGCCAAGGTCAAACAGTGGAGTCTGACAGCGGAGGGGAAGGAAGCAGAGCCACAGGAATCTCCAAATCTCTATTAAAGCCAGTCTCTTTGGCTCCTATTAGCTCTCCCATTCAGTGATAACCACGCAGGCTTTGAGGAGGCTATTGGAACCATTTGTAGACAGAAAACCTTCTTACCCAATAGACCACGTTCTCTAGAATTCCCATTTAAATGCATGAGGTTAAAATGTTATCAGAGCTGTTGATGGTAAAAAAAAAAAAAAAAGAAGAAGAAAAAAAAATACTGAAAAAATTACAGTATTTCAAGTACATTAAGCTGTTGGTGGCTGCTGTTAAATGGTACCACTTGTCATAGATTTTTCCTCTATAATATAAAAAAGCATGTTCTGCAGTGAATCGTGTTTCCTTTTTGCCGTTAAAAGTTGTTCAACATTCTGTTGACAGCGACATGTAAGAACTGTGAACTGCAAAAACTGTAGAAAAAAATAATCTGTGACTTTATCAAACTTTGGCCTGTTTTTGTTTAGCTTTCACTTAATTAACATGTCTTTATTAATATGGCTTTTTTTTTTTGTGCTTTTTTTCCTGATACCATTTTCATTACATGCTGTATATCATCATAGAAAATATGGTGCAGTAGAGGTCTGTGGCTTTTTAAAAGGCAGATAAAAGAAGAAGAAGTGGTGTTTTGTGAATGAGAAGCCTGACATTATCAGACTCCCTGGAGAAGCGAAGCCATTTGCAGATAAATTAGGGCCCTTACTTTAAAGTTAATTGGATCAACCAGCAGAGCACCTCTGCAGTCACAGGGGCCATCTCCGATTATTCATATCCTGGTAATTATGTATTGTGTGCGGATGTGTTTTTGTCAGCCTGCCATCCACAGCCAGGATTCAGCAAAAATAGCATGTGATAAGGTTAAAGTGGCCTCCAGCAGTGGGGCACAAAGAGCAAATAAGGTGAAACATTTTCATAGTGCTCAAAAGAGGCTCTGATACTGGGCTGGGATGGAAGAAAGAAACACATGATGTCTTAAAGGGGGACATATGCTCATTTTCCAATAGTGGACACAGTTCCCTGGTGTCTCAGTGACTTATCTGTCACATGCTTTGGTCAAAATATCAGAGATACAGCAGTGTTGTTGAGCCGCATTTTATAATAACGGTGTATTTTGTAATAAACATCCAAACTGTAATAAGTTTTTTTCATTTAATTTTGTAATAAAGCCGCATTTTGTTATAAATGTTGCCACATTATGTAATAAGTTATTCCATTTTGCAGCAGCAGGGCACTTTGATGGTGGGGCGTTAAAAGTCAAGGAGATGTTTGGGAAACATTCCAAGTGGTTTATGTCTTGGCTGGTAATTAGACATATTAGACATGGACAATTTGAAATATATAAGAAAACACTGAAATATTTGAAATATATTTTTGGAAATAGAAATGTGGCGAAATTTATTACAAAATGTGTTGGGGCAGATTATTACAAAATGAAATGAAAAAGTTATTATATTTTTGGAGGTTTATTACAAAATGCGACTCAACAAGCCTCTTCAACCTGGAGAAACGGTGCCTGATGCGTTCATGCAAATGAGCCACAGCTGACTCCGCCCCTCTCTTCCACATTCTACTGAGAGGAAGAAGAGGAACCTGGAGAAAGTTGAGGAAGAGAAAAAAAGACAAAGACACTGATTAAATAAAATCATCTGGAGAGAACAGAGTGCTGAGTTTTACAGCCATGGTGCCTTCAGGTCCTGGTCTGTTAACAGCCCCAGTGCATGTTCCGGGTCCAGTTTGTTTGGACCTGGGTCAGCCAGACGAGCCACGACACCACGGTGGCGGTGCCGCCCACGGACCAGCCCGTCCCAGTGACCCGGGCTCAGACTGGGACTAATTATAGAGAATAATGGCGTCTGTGACCAGTAGGTGGAGTTAGCTGAGCTGGTGGGGTATTCAAATAAATCCATGCATGTGACATACAAAGCATAGAAAATCTAAAACGGAGCATTTTCGTCAGCCTTCAACAAGAAATAGATCAGGAGAAAAGGAAAGTGGCTGGTTTTTGTTCATAATTTAAGGGTCTCCTCACACATAGACAGCGCATATTTGTGTTGGAAAAACATTAAAAAAGTGGATTTTGCATTATATGTCTCCTTTAAACAATTTTAAATGTGACTGAAAAACAAAACAAAGCTACGAACTTTCATTTTCATGCTAAATACATATTTTCTGGACATATATAAGCCGCATTGGTTGTATTTAAAAAAAAAAAAAAACATAATAAAAAGCTACAGATATCTATGTTGAAAAGTCAGATATTTAAAATGTAAATGTAGTTACATGTTTGTACCTGAACAGATTAATGCCTTTTAACATGGCAGCAACTTTGCTGATTAAAACACAACACAACCAAGAGAAAAAATAACCAGTATTTATCTTCATTTCTCTTGCATTTTCAATCACTTTAATTATCTTCACTCAAACCCATGAAGTCGTCTTTTTCTATCACAGTTGAACAACCTCAGAAGCGCTTCGTCACATCTGTCTCTATGATGAAAGGGTGAGGATTTGAAAATAACATTCGCTAATTTGTCATCCGTGTTCTACCTGCTAAAGAAAAAGTAGCGTATTCTTCTTTGCATTGATTTTTCTCAATTATTTTTGATTCTAATTCTGGTTAGAGCGCCCCTAGTGGTGGAAGAAAAATCAACACAATAGCCGCAACTTCGTATAAACCTCATGGTTCAAAACATATGAAAAAAGTAGCATCTTATATTCCAGAATATACAATATATATTTCTATCTTTTCCCCTCCCTCAGTGTGACTCTTTTTTTATTTATTTTTTTGAGTGTCTCACACCTTGTCGTGACTCAGACACACACACAATCCCTCTTGCCATGGGAGACTCTGGGTTCTGTGCCGGTGAATAAAAACCCCATTATTCAGCTAATTAATAACTTAATTAAAGCTCGCTGGCATGTCAGACGTGCTTGATTACATCATTATTAGGAGTAATTGGGGATTTCTTTAATGGCACCTTGAGAGAGAGAGAGAGAGAGAGAGAGAGAGAGAGAGAGAGAGAGAGAGAGGGGAACAGGGGGGGGAGGGGGTCTAGAAAATGAGACAGAGAAACACAGACAGACATGGTTCTTGCAGCCTCAAATGGCTCACTTTCCCTAAAACACTTAAATTAACATTTTGACAAATATCTCTAGAGTAAAACAGCAGCAGAATTCAGTTTAACTCAGTTTAATCCTTGACTATCAGCTAAATGTTCTGTGCATAATTCTGGCATCAGTGAGTCATCAATAAATCAGACAACAGCTGCCGTCGGCCTGATCGCTGCTTTTTATCAAGCGTCTCCTCATGGAAAATATAAATCTGAATTAATTCCAAAGGGCTACAAGATAAAGTCGTGCAGTAATATAATGGGTAACACACTGTTCATGGACCAGCTATGATAATATGCAAATGTTATTTAAGGTTTATTAACCAATACATGGAATACAATCAATGGTGTGGGGGTCAAATATGCACAAAATATCCACAATTACACATGTAAAACTTTTTTGTGATAAATATTGGGGAGGTTTTTATATACGAGTTTCATCTCTGTTAGGTTTCATATGAATAGTTTGTGAAAATGAATCAGTTGTGACAGAACCTAAATGAGGTTAATGTTAATATAGCTGAGAGTGTGGGCCAAGTTTGATTAGAACACTACTATATATTGATGCACTGGGTCTTGTGCTTACTGTATATTACTGTATACATTAATATATAATACTGTATTACTGTATATTTCTAGTTCAGATAAGCTCCTTTTTCTTGGAGATAAATCTACCTCGCATCCAACAACCACTGTGTTAAATAACGATATTAAAAATAAATAATAATACATTTTATTTGTAACTTTGTGACTATACAAAGAAAAAAAAAACAAAGAATAGTAGTAGACTGATCACCATCAATAACTTAAACATGTATCTAGAACAGTGCTTGGACTAACAGTGTTACAGTAGAGTATAACGACGTTACTAACGCAGCTACATTTTGAGTAACGGAGTAATTACTTCATTACTTTATCCATAACTGTATCACCGTTACTGTTACAATACACACACAGATGATGGCAGTACAAGGTCACATTTGAGCACCGTTTGTTAAAAAATATCAATTGTACTATTAATATTTTCTTTTCTCTTTGCTCATTCCTTTTTTAAGCCTTAATATAAAGGGTGTTAACACTTTAAATGATTGTAACATGAGTTGTTGTTGATGAGAATTCAGTAGATAAATGTATAATAGTAGAAGAATATACAGACATCATTGTATTGTTTTTTTTCACTAATAATAATAGAATAATAATTGACAGACATCATTATTTCATCACTACCTGTTCACCTGTATACTTAAATGCAAAGTTAAAAGAATATTAACATTTTGAACAAATTCAAGTAACTTTCAACAAATATTTCAGTATTTTCAGTATTTAAAATGTATTTCCTGTTTATAATCTATTACAGGTTGCTTAACTTTTACCATTAATAATAAGTCATAAAGATATTTAATAGTGTTTTTAAGGAAACATCTTAAATGACATCCACAGAACAAGGATCAATACCCTGTTTAACTGTTGTTTTTTTTTTCCATTTGACATTTGAAGTAATGTAAAAATACTTTTCCTGATAGCTAATTACTTTGCTAGTGGAGTAACGCAATTACTTTTTTGGGGAAGTAACTAGTAATTGTAATTAATTAGTTTTTCAAAGTAACGTAACCAGCATTGATCTAGAAATAGTAATATGACATTATACTGTATATATCTACAGATTGCTGAAATACAGTTTAGCAGTATTTATTTTTCTGTTGATATTGGCAATCATACAACACTGTTGATGTCAAGTATGAGAAAAGTTCACAGTCACAGAAGATAAACTCCTATAAAACCTGGTTATGGTTCCTGAAACATTACAGATAAAGTACAGCCCATAAAATAAAAACACTCAACAGACCCATTGGAACTATTTAAATATTCTACTTACAGGTTTTTTGTTTTTTTTTATTTTATATATTTTATTTCCTTACCCAAACATCTCCAAATCTTGAACTTGAATACAATATATGAACATTGTTTCCATGCTTGACTGGCTCTAATTAATATATGATGATCTTGTGCCTTGCGGTAACAAAAACTGAAGAAGTGAATTTAAGGGTGCATAAAATGCTTTCTACAAGGAACGTTTTTCTTGGAACAGTCCATAAATTTCCAATGGTCCAAAGGGCACAAATGAGGCAAATGTGGGACCAATAAACTGGGTCTGACTAGACCAGCTCTCTGAAGTGCACACCACGGGTTTTAAAAATAATTAGATGGTGACATACTGTTGGGTAAAAATAGCTCTCATTGCACCTTTCATTGTTATTTCCGCAGACACAGTGCACTCCCAGTCACCGTAAAGCATAAACAATAAATCAGTGCTTATCTGGCCGTTATGTGCAGCTATGGACTATTATGCCCCATCTGAGGATGTCCTCTTTATCTCTGACTACAATGACTGGGGACAGGAGGACGCTAATGAAATTAGTCCAGACAAACCCCTTCCATTCTCTTTGTGCCTCATTAGAGCCTGACGCCCATTCACTATGAGCCATCCAGCAGCTCACTGCCCAGACACACTCTCAACGGGAACCATTAAACGCCGCAAAAACCCACCTCTGTTTGTCCACTCAGCTGCTGAATCAACAAAGCGGAACAACCCCAAAAAAAATTGAGTAGAAAAAAACAAACAGTTTACTACTACACTGTATCACATTTCCTGTAGAATTGATAGTAAATGCCACTCAAAAACACAGCGAATAAATAGTTTGCTAAAATAAATTGTAAAAATAATTACGCTGGATACTTTTACAGGTTTTGCTACACAGCAATGTGTTTATATAAGAAACCACCATTAAATTTGTTGTGCTAACAAAGCTAACGGTGCTAACAAAGCTAATAGTGCTAACGAAGTGAACGGCGCTAATGGTGGTAAGGGAGACTAGACTATCAGAAGCAATTCCAAATGGGACTAATGCAAGCAACTAACATTAGCTTAACTCATCTAGGCTGCGGTCCATATATAGTGGACTACATGGGAACACGCCATTTTGTAGGGGTGTCCAAATCTTTAGTGAAGTATTTATAAGCACTATATAGTGACGTCATGTTAGGAAGAAAAAGAATAACCTGACTTGTCGACTCCTCCAAATCTAGTTGACGTTTCTGTTAATGCCCTAAAACACATAAAAAAATTACAATTAAAAAGGGGGGGGGTCTTTCTGGGGGTGATCTGTCTTGGTGGAGTCTGCGCTCTCTGGGTGCTTGGTGTTACATAAATGTTGATTTATTACATTTTTCCAAAGAAAATTTCAAGTACTTTCTGGGCTTCTTCCAAGTGCCCCTGGGGGAACGTGTACCCCACTTGGGGAACCCCTGTTCTAACATAATAGTTTGAATTTTTCATGAAAATCTACATGATCAGTGAATTAAATAAAAGAAGATGTAGAGGATAAAATAATACATTGTGTTAAATCACTATGGGAAGGTTATATAGAGAAGAAATAGAAATAGTTTCGAGGTGTTTAAAAGGTTAAAAAACACATTTCTGAGAAGCGCAATTTTTGCATTTTATTACATGTATGGTTAATAAAAAAGAGTTTTAAAGAGGGTAAAAAAATATATATATATATATATATATATATATATAAGTGCTTGGAGCAGTAAGAGATGCAGGCGGCTGAAACACCACACAGAAAATATGTAGAACATATTAAATCTAAAACTTTTGTGTTTGTGTTCCAGTATTTCAAAGGTGTTTTTTCTTGGCAGAGGAGTTTCTACTGACATTACATTCTCCCACTCGTCCCTCTGCTGCAGCTCATCTTCTGGGCTTCATTTCATATTTTTTCCCTTTTTTTTACGTTCATTTTTGTCTGGAACACACATTAGTCTGTTCACATTATAGATGTGATTCTGCTGCTTCCAATGTAAACTGTAGCCTCACACCACTTCATTAACCAGACAATTATAATAACGTGTTTACATGAGTGGTCATCTGGACAGATAAACCTCCCACCTACACACACACACACACACACACACACACACACACGTTCCCATGTCTCAGCAGGACCAAGTTTGTTATCAAGTAGCCACTGGATAGTGAGTGTAAACACATTTTAAAAGTAAAATAATGATTTATAATAATAGTAATAGTAATAATAATACAATTTGAACATTTAATTAGAAATAAATGAATAAAAATGAATGAGTACAAAATAATAATCGTTTTAAAACATTTAATACATATATAAATAAGTAAAAAATGAAAAACTACATTTAACTACTAAATATTGATATATTTTTAAGTAAAGACACCTTCAAACCTTTGTAAAACACATGTTTCACTTTGCAACTGTTTCCCCTATACTTTATAGGGACTTTGATTCATGTATTTACAAGTGGGGACCTTTGTTTATATTTAACCCTTGTGGGGAACTGAATTTTGGTCCCCATAGTGTCAGAGGTCTCCATGGTGTGACTGTGACTAAATATATAGCAATGCCCCTATAAAGATAGGAATACAAACACACACACACACACACGTAGCGGTCTTAATAAAATTTTAAAAATAAATAGTACAATTTTAAAATTAAATTAAATTTAAAAAAAAAAAAATATTAATAAATAAATAAAAACTAATAAATAAATAATATTTGAAATAATACATTAAAAATTAAAAACTAAATACAATTTTAAAAAATAATTTGAAAATATACATAAAATATAAAAAAAAAAAAAACCTTTGAAAAACACAGGTTTTGTTTTGCATCTGTTTCCACCATACTTTATGGGGACTTCGGGGGGAAAAAAATCATATATTTATAGGACCACATCATTTCTCTTTTACTAGTGGGGACCTTTATTTCTACCTAATTCACATGGGGACCTGAATTTTGGTCCCCATAGTGTCAGATGTCCCTATGGTGTGACTGTGTAAACATAATCAATGTCCTCATAAAGATAGGAATACACACACACACACACACACACACACACATCCATCGTGTGTGGGTTAGAGCTGTTCTTTAACAGGGTGAAAGATATGTATCTGTTTACATAGACAGGCCTAATTATGTGTCAGCTATAGAGTTAAGCTTTAAATCTAATGCAGCCTCATTACACTAAACACTATCAGTACTAATTGCCAAATGGCAGCTGATGGATTCTGTAGAGAGAAACACAACACACCAACAGCACACAAAGAAAAACCAGACTGTACCAAAGTATTAGAATGAAGGTCTGAAGGTCAAAGGTGAAGCTCTGACATCAAGTGACCACAGACTAAAACACATTTGCAGCATTGTCCTTAAAGCAAGGGTTTTCTGTCCACACCACACACAGATAAAGTCATTCACTCATTTTCAGTAAATTAGATTATTGGAATGTGATTGTTATTATTATTATTATTATTATTATTATTATTATTATTATTATTATTATTATTAGGATTCTTGCAATGAGGAGGATCATTACTATCATCAATGTCACTCTATTACTGCCATCTACTCTGCTATTGTTACTTTTTTTTGTCTGGGTTTTTGTGTTTTGTTTTTTGTTTTCTCTCTATTATTATTGATTTCTAATGGATTATTATTATTAACTTGAATGTTGTATGTGGTATGTGTACCGTTGAGTGGGTGGAATTGGGATTACTGTTGTCTGTATAATTGCGAAAACGTATAAATACAGTTATCAAAACAAATAATTAATAAATAAAAAAAATAATAATTAAAAAACTTTTTTTTTTAAAAAGATAATTGTAATGGTGTCTTCACTGGTCTAAACAAAACAACAGCTACAGATGATCCAAAACACTGCTACCAGTGTCCTGACCAGTACCAGGAAACTGGACCACATCACACCGGTCCTCAAATCCTTACATTGTCTTCCTGTGGGTCAAAGGTTAAAATTGTAAATCTTACTCCTGGTCTATAAAGAACTAAACAGCCAAATCCATCTTAGACCTGCTGGTTCCCTATGAAGCATCCAGAACCCTGAGGTCATAGGTCATCAAGAACAGGTTTACCATGTGTTCCCAAAATCAGAACCAAACAAAGTGAAGCATCATTCAGTGGGTAGAAAAATGTATCGGTACTTCCTCATACATGTCCATGAGACGGTGATGAGGCATCTCTGATTGGCTGAGAATGTGTGAAGGAACACTCCCCCTGCCCCTCTGTATGTGTTTACCTTTACCAGAGTAGCGTCCACCTAGGTTTCGTGCTGTTGCTTGTTCCGAAAACGTGCAGGAAAAAAAAAACAGGCTTTATTTCCACATAGAACACATGAACCAGTTTGATCCGCCATTTTTTTCCAGTTTGTGCAGCAGCTACTGTGGCACAAGCGTGGAAAAGTGGTTTTCAGCAGAATCACTACCTGATGTCTACTTGATTACAAATTTGGTCTTCTTCAGACATGGAAACGAGTATGCGTGTTTGTGTTTGTGTGTGTGTGTGTGTGTGTGTGTTCTGCATGGAGTACATTGATCCACGGGGCTCTCAGTCTGGTTCACTTCCTCACATGAGTGTCCCATGCCGTGGGGCTAACGGCTGTTGCTACAATGCCCAGAGTGTGTGTCTGTGTGTGTGTCACTGTGTGTCAGTGAGTGTGTGTATGTGTCAGTGTGTCTGTGTGTGTATGTGTCATTGTGTGTGTCTGTGTGTATCAGTGTGTATAAGTATGTGTGTGTGTGTGTGTGTGTGTGTGTGTGTGTGTGTGTGTGTGTGTGTGTATTTGTGTAGCCTTCAGGAGTGATCCACTGGCCTGCTGGCGTGGCGTTTTGTTTCCCGTGCACAGAGAGCCTGTGGGAGTTCCAGTAGATGTTGGAATTGTTCTTTTGGGCAGTTAGCTCTCTTGGTTCCCCCTCCTTCTCCCCTCCCTCCCTCCCTCCCTCCCTCCCTCCCACACACTCCCTGTCCTTGTCCATCCTGTACACATTTACAACATTCTTCTTGGTAGATTTCTCCAGTGATGATCCATTTTTAACCCTCCCCTCTATCACAAATGCAGCCTTCTTATCTACAGTAATAGCTTTGGTCATAGCGTCTTGTTCAGCACAAGCCTCAGAGGGAAAGAAAAAGACTGTGGAAAATAGCAGACAGAAAAACGAGAGAGAGACAGATGCATTTCTGATATGAAACTCCTGCCTGTTAGCATATTACTGCTGCAGCTGCATTAGCCCAACAATATTCTGTCCTTTTACATTTTTGTGTTATCATTCTGGACATACATATTCATAACCTTATTCCAATGCTTCTTTATTCAGCCAAAAGTAACACACATAAAGTACAGCTACTTGTGTGTAAAAATACTCTGGAAAAAGTAGAAGTACTCAAAAAGTACAACTTCTCAATTGTAATGAAATAAAAAGGTTTTTTTTGCCATGGATGAAATATTACTTGTACAATAATAATACGTTTTGTGGGTATGTACACTAGAATGCACAAAAAGGAGGAAATTGGGCAATGTGGCTCCGCCTACTAAATTACAGCTAACAACAAACAAACCAAAAATGAAAAGGGTCTAAAAAACGGTGGATGAACTAGATAGTAATGTAGCTGCCAGTCATTAGGATTGGTGCAGTGTTAAGTTGAAGGTGAGCCAGATGTTCTACCTGTTAATTCAGTAACTTTTGGACCTAATTTAACTTGTGTAAATGTGTCATAATATTAGCACTGAACGTGCTGTGGCTGCAACGATGATGTCGGTGAACCCCTGTGGGGACTGAAGTTGTTAGTGGTGTGTAGTAGAGTTGTGTTGTTGTCATAGAGACCTTGTGAAAGTCCATAACAGTAGTTAGTTGTCATTCATAATGAACTACGGTACAGGTGTAGCCATATCAGGGGGCGGGACTTAGGCAATGTGCATGGCAATGCTCAGAGCAACAAAGAGAAATAAAATTAACTTGTGTAACACTGTTGTTTGTGTGTGTCAAACATAGACATATCACGTTATAACTATATTATCATAATATTACACACACTGACACATATACACATAGAATTAAATTATCAATATTGCAAAAGTTCAAAGGTCAAGGTCGCATTTTGCAGAAAGGTCAAAATTACATTATTGTCTCAAATTCATCAACAGGTTGTCATAGAAACTTGAGATTGGCACAAAATAGGGACGAGATTAGGCATTGTGTGAATACTTGTTGAATTATAGCTAGATGTGACTTGTGAGCAAATTCAAGGTTGTTTTATGACAGTGAATTGGTGTGAATGTGGAACCTCAACTAAAATGATTAATATTAGTGTCATTTTTACATGTCATAAATTCATCCACAGGGCCAGACTATTATCCTTTGGCGACCGAGATTTGGCCCCCCAGACCACATGTTTGACACCTGTGATTTAAATGTTACTACTTCACCGCATATACAGAAAGAAAATGAGATGTTTTTTTTTTCATAAAACTAAATTAAAAGTCACCAAACTACGGCAGCATCTCCCCTCCCACACATGCGACAAACAGCCGCTTCAGTGCAACAACACAAGTGCTTAGTGTTGTTATTCTTTACTCCACAGCTGCGCTTTTAAACAAAGCTGGTCTTCTTTTGTGTACTGGCATCATAATATTATTATCTACTCAGCATTCACTGCACCATCTGACAAGCCTCAAAACTGATATGATACAGATAATGACCAACATATTACACTGGTTGACTTTGCTCTTGTAGAACTACTGCTGTTACACTACAGTCCTGCACTGGGACAATGTTTAACATCCGATCCCAGGCCGGAAAAACTCACACCCGAACCGCTAATTAGTACCGCAACCTGAACCGATGGAACATGACCCACAGTCCAAATCGTAACCCGGATTTAAAATAATTATTTGGTCAAACTGACATATTGAACAGTGAAGAATGAATGAATAAAACCTGCGTCTGCATCATCAGCGCTCTGTGTTATTTTTAACTCTTTAGAACACACTGTTATTTTTAACTCTTTAGAACACACTCTTATTTTTTAACTCTTCAGAACACATTGTTATTTTTAACTCTTTAGAACACACTCTTATTTTTTAACTCTTTAGAACACATTGTTATTTTTAACTCTTTAGAACACGCTGTTATTTTTAACTCTTAGAATACACTGTTATCTTTAACTCTTTAGAACTGAAAAATTCCTTTTTTTAACTGTGATTTTATTGAGTTTTGTTTCATGGATCGGATATATGAAAATAAACAGGTGTCAAAAAGCAACTAATTTAGAAAAAAAGAAAAAGCCAAAACTAAAACTACTGGAACCAAATTACCTTATTTATTTATTTTAGTTTATTTTAAGTAAGTTAAGTATTTGTCTCATATTTATTAGTTTTGGTTAATTTTGTTCCTTATTTTGTTTTATATCTCTACATTTAATATTGTATTTTATAATTTTTCTTCACTTTTCTGCCATTTGTGTCTTATTATGTTTATGTCACTTATTATTTCAATGATTTATTATCCATTTTTGGCTGTTAATGTCCATTTTGGGGTTTTTTTTGTTGTTGTTTTTTTTTATAATTTTTGACTGGAGTTAAAGGGTTAATGGACAGAGACACACACCATGGCCAGGACATAAGTAAGTAAAGGGTGAACACAAACCTACATGTCAAAGTCAAAACCCAGACACTCAAAATGACAGAAATAAGAGGAAATCAGACAGAAAACCACAAAAAAAGACATATCTTTTCATATTTTTTTCTGTATTCATACACATTTGCAGCATGTGGTGCAGCAGGTCGTCCAATCACCAAAGGGTAGATGATTGAAATCCTGGCTCTGACTGTCCACATGTTGAAGTGTCCTTAAGCAAGACGCTAAACCCTAAATTGTCAGTTCCTTTCATGGTGGCAGCTGCACATTGTGCTTGAATAGGTGAATGTGATGCTTTGTAAAGCGCTTTGGGCACCATGAAGATGCAGCAAAATAACTATTTAAGTGCAGTCCATTTACCATTTACCATATCCAGCCTAGGACACTGTCGTCTGCTTGGTTTGTGCTCAATGAAGTGCATTGACTTTAACCCATAAAGACCCAAAACATCTACTGATATACAGTGTATAATACCATTTAACCAGAGGTGGTCAAAGTACTCACATTCTGTACTTAAGTAGAAGTACAGCTACTAATGTGAAAAAATATTCTGGTAAAAGTAGTGCTTTATTGTAAAAGTAAAAAAGTACAATTTCTCAATTGCAATAAAATACAAAATTAAAACATGTTTTTTTCCATGAATGCAATAATACTATAATCAGAAATGATCACGATTAAACTTTTTAAAAATAAAAGTGAGTTATTGTGTTGATATTATATTTGATCGGGTCACAATTTAGGAAACATGACAAAAGTCACAATTGAGATAAAAATTTTTAAAAATGCATAGTTTTAAGATAAAATGTTAAAATAGGGAGATAATCGTCATATAACTATAATATATGAAGTCACAGTTCGTCTCCTTCACTGATTTTCCATCTGAAGTGACACATTTTTGAACTGTCATGTCTGTTTAGTTTGAAAAAGTGGTATGCTAATGTGATAATGGAAATTTAAAATCATCAGGATGTGTTGTAGGTGAAGGCCACATATAAGTCCGTTGAGGATTTCTTGCCTCTTCCTGGTAGAGATGCACTGTGGGACTCTTTTATGACTTCTGTAATTGTATGCTTTAGTATGCCGAAATAAAGAAAATGAAAAAAAAAGATTAAGAGAAGATAAAAATTAAAAATGATCAGATAAAAAGTTTAAATCATTTGATAAAAAGTGAAAATTCTGAGAAAAAAAGTTTAAATTATTCGAAAAAAAATTCTAAATTATTATATATAGAGTCAAAATCATGAGATAAAAAGTCAAACTCATTCGATAAAAAGTCTAAATTATGATATAAAAACTCAAAATCATTAGATAAAAAGTGAAAAATATGCAAAAAAAAGTGAAAATTATTAAATAAAAAGTCCAAATTCCCATTCACTAAGCACAACCAGAATTAATCCATATATAAGGTGCACTGTGATCTTATAATCTGGAAAATACTTTTTTTGTCATACAATTTCCTATTCAAAAATTGGTATGGACATTTTTAGAAACAATCAAATATTGGTATGTCCATAGGGTCCATACACAATTTTACGCCCATTGAAATCCACAATCCACACATAGCCGAAATACTCAGTTATGTCTGTGAATGTGTGCTTTTGAATTATTAAGTTCCTTCCATTACACAAAGACGCCTTTTCACATCCCTCCATATGTGCTTCAGAATGTGTGATAGACATCGACATGGAGAAAGTGAGAGGATGTTTTCCTCAGGTTTCGCCATCTGCTTGAGTGTCGAAATGTACGATCGAACCTCATTGTGTACGTCCTCTTCCAGTTTTTGTTATCAGGCCTGCCTTGAAGAAGACGAGAGATCCTGTTCTGGTTTTCTAGCCTGATTAAGGGATAAATGAAAAATAAAATCATAGCATAAAAGAATGAAGGTGTTTGTTGCATTCCTTCTTGCCATGAGATAAGATGAGGGGGCTGCAAAAAAAGCTTCGCCAGTGAGACAGAGTGAGAAATATAATGAAGATAGAAAATGAAAGAACAGGAAAAAAAAAAAAAATTTAAATTAAAAATCAAGAGCTGAAAGTTTCATGAAGGGTGGATTTCTCTGCACCATAACTGAGGAAGAGAGAGAGAGAGAGAGAGAGATCAAAAAATAGGAGAATTTTGTAAGGATTTGCTGTTGTTCAATTACACAGTATGACCGTCCTCTGGGATCCATAATGTGAAAACATACTGTAGAAAGTGTTGGCAAAGGGTCAATATTTCACTATTTTCTCTTCTTTCTATGATGCTATGTATAAGCAGAAACAATACATATTAGCTATGACCACTCCACTCACATACTGAGCTGTAAATAGAGCTTTTGGAATCTTTACATTGTAACTGATTGTAACTGAAGGAGGAGAGTTTGTAGAAAATATGGGATGCTTCGACTCAACACTATAGATCTGAACAAGTATCCAGAGAATACCTTAATTTTGTCCTTATTTTGTGCCAATCTCAAGTTTCTATGACAACCTGTTGTTAAATTAGAGCCAATAGAGCCAATAATGTGATTTTGACCTTTCTGCTAAATACGATCTTGACCTTTGACCTTTTGTAATATTGATAATTTATGTCTACATGCGTCAGTGTGTGTAATATTATGATAATATATCCAGTATTGATTAAGTTATAGTGTGATATGTCTATGTTTGGCACGCACAAACAGTGTTACACAAGTTAATTTGGTCACATGTCACCTTTGACCTCCAGAGATCTGAAAAACTATAAGTCATAGGTGATAATACCAATTGTGAGAATTGTAGGAATCTTCATTTTGCATCGTTTGGTACCAATCTGTACGTTTTGTGACCCTCCGTTCTTGAGTTATAACTGATAATGTGATTTTGACTTTTTAGTTAATTGTGACCTTGACCTTTGACCTTTACTCAAATGGATCATTGCATCTAATGTGCATTAGCTGTATGTATATGCCCATGTGATTTCATGGTGATATCTCAAATATTCATTGAGCTATAGCATGATATGTCTCTGCGGACACACACACACACACACAGTGATTACAATTATCTCTCCCAACCAATATTAGGCAAGATTAATAATTGTCACTTTGCATTCTGTCATCACAAGAAACACGGAGAACATGCAAACCCTACACAGAACGGTTCCACCCACTTGTGTTAGAATTGAACCCAATGGGGTCAGTGGGCTGAACAGGCCCCAGGCAGGAGGTACATATAAATGTTCGCTGAAGTTTGCTACGTTCACTTGCTGTGTTTTTGTCTTGCAGTGTCCACACACACACACACACACACACACACACACACACACACACAAGCTCTCTCTCACCCAAAGTCCATTTCACCTAATTTATGATAAAGGACAGATCGCCATTTGTCTGAAAGCTTTGTATGACTGTGCAGACCTTGTTACGGTACCACACCATCTATTCTCCGTTAGAGGAGTGTGTATTTGAAACATGGATTCAAGGAGCAACACTATAATAGGGCCTCTATCCTGCAGCCGTTATTTATGCATTGGCCTCTCTGTGTGAAAGCTCGTTCTCTATGCCTGATTCATTATCCTGAGAGAGAGACACAGAAGAGGTGAGAAGGGAGGTAAAGAGGAGCATCTCTGCCCCCATCCTGCTCCTCCTCTCTGCCCACCCCCCACCCCCCACCCCGCCCCCATCGCATGGATCTCCCCTGAGCAGGCGCTGTGTGTGCTTAATGCCAGCGCAGCAGGCTTTTATTGTGATTGAGTCTGCCGCTTACAAGGAATGATGCAGGGGAGGCTGTCTCTGTCTCACAGACAGACAGATAGCTCAATCCTCAGCTGCATACCTCATCCTCAAGCCAGGTAGAAACCACTGTGGCTTACACAGCTGGAAATGGATCGACAAGAGTCTGTTCTACTCAATTATTGCTATAGTGCTGGAAAGAAAAACAAAACAAAGGTATGGACTTCAACACAAGAGGCCACTATTCTATTCTACTCTATTCTATTCTATTCTATTCTATTCTATTCTATTCTATTCTATTCTATTCCTGTTCAATACTGAAAGCAAATGAAGTTGAGTTAACTCCCAATTTGATATTTTCTAACCTACATTATAATCATCTACTTTTATATCTTAACCATGACATCACCACAGTCTAACTCTAAGTTTAATTTGTATTTGTGGTATAGTGTGTAGTTTCTCCTGCAACCAGTAGGGGCACTGCTAAACCAAATATTGTTATGGATCTTAATTCTTTGCAAACTCAGGGGAAAAAAAATAAAAAAATAAATAAAAATTATATATATATATATATATATATATATATATATATATTTTTTTATTTATTATATTATATATTATATTATATATTATATATATATATATATATATATATAGTGTCCCAAGTCTCCATACATAGGAGACATAAATTGAAGTTTATTTGTCACCAAGGGGAAAGTTAGGTTGTAGTAGGTATTTAAAAAAAATGCAGACAATAAATAATAAAACAGGGACACAAGTCAACACAGCACAAAAAAGGCCTTTTTGCTGAGACGGCGATGTACAAACAGAATAAAATACAAACAAATGAATTAAAACATACATTATATAAATGTTTTAATCTGGTTTTGTTGAATATGTGGTTCTAATGTGTATTTGTTTATACTTCAGATGTTCTTAGAAGAACTGAAGAACTACTGGTGTATGAGTGTGTGGGTGTGTGAATGGGTGAATGTGAGGAATTGTAAAGCACTTTGGGCACCAAGTGATGTATAAAATGCGCTATATTATACAGTCCATTTACCATTTCTTAGAAGTGTTCTTCAACAGTGGAGGACATTTAGCCATATAGATCATATTATATAAATAAGAAATGGTTTATGTCAAAAAACTTGTATTTTTCTTATGTATGGAGACTTATGGGGAGTACTTGTGTGTATATATGTATTAAACATTAAACAATTGCCTTGATTAGATGAGTGAAATAGTAAAATAATAGCAGTATAGTAGGATTATTGTAGGAACAAGTAGGAGATATTTGTATTTATTAGGACGCAGCAGTGCAGCAGATGTATAACTATGGTAAATGCAGTAACTTTTGTTACATGCTGCCTCTGAAAACCCTGGTTCCAAATGATTTCACAGCAGTTGACTTTAATATGTTTAGGTTGGATGGAGGAGTCACATGTTCAGACATTCTGTTTCTCTAGCAAATAAAATGCTTCTAGAATAAAAGTTGTGAAATGCTAATGTGTGAACAACGGACACATTTCAAGTTAAAATTGCTTGTTGGCTGATGTTTCCATAGTAACTGTGTAGGGTCAAAATGGAGAATTAATGACTGAATGGATTTTACTCCAAAGGAATATTAGTGTCTACACTGTTACATTACTATACACTTTACAGGTTGTAGGTAGTGGACAATTTATAAATATATTTTGTAAATGAATATGTGTAAGATATAGTATATGTGGAATTATGACCTTGAAAAAAATCTGCAAACCAGCACTTTGGTCATTTTTTTTCCTCATCTCTTCATTTGTCTTATTAAAATATGTCACGTTTAATTTCTGAGGGTGATCATTAAAAAAAAAAAAAATCATTTGTAGACCAGTATTATTTGAATAATACAGTTGGTAGTATTGCTGCCTCATACAGAGAAGGCAACATATTTATATCCTGAACTTGGATGGAGGATACAGTTATTTATTTAATTTTTTTATTATTATTTATTTCTTTTTTTTCCATGTTATTTCTTGTATTATTTTATAGTTTTTCTTCCACTTTGTTGTTTTTTTTGTCTTATTTTCTTCATGTAAATTCTATTTTAATGCTTTATTATTTATTTTTGTTAGCATTTTATTGATCATTTTTGGCTGTTTTTATACATTTTTTGCTTCTTTACTGTAGATTTGCTCAGGTGTTAAATGGTTAAATTGGATTTGCTGACACCCTGAAAAAATGGATGGATGAATTTTCCAGTTAGTATATAGTCAGTTTTAGTTTTCAGTACAGAACCCAAAAACAATGAATGTTATAATAGTGTCTAGTCGTATGTGCACCCAGTCAGTGTATTAACTGTAGTAGCTTTACAGACAGAATTAAATGCTATAAGTGTAGTATTACAAGCTAGGTTAATGGACGTAACTGTACCGACCACAGTAGTAGTACCACATCAGCCGTGACTATACGGAGGGAATAAATAATGGCACACAGCTGCTGCAGTGGAGGTAATCACCTAATTTCATTAAGAATATAATGGCATCAGAAGATTGTAATGTCTTCTGCTCCTCATGTTCAAGTATTAAACCATATATTCAATAACCCATACAGTGCACATGCAGGGTCTGTGTATATTTTAGTATTTGGACTTTTTTTCTTTTATGATTTTGACTTTTTTATCTGATAATTCAGATTTTTTTTTTTCTCATAATTTTGACTTTTTATCTCACGGTTTAGATTTTTTTAAAAATCTCATAATTATGTTTTTTTTCCCCCTCTTTTAAAAAAATAAATCTCCTAATTTCTGACTTTTGAATTTCCTGATTATACCCACATAACTGAGTACCATGACTAAATGAAACTAATTTTCTACACAGTAATTCATCTTTAAAGGCTTTATTTTTGGATATTTTAGGGGGGGAAAAAATCACTTTTTTTTTTTCTGATTAAACATCTTTTCATCCATAGTCCTTGAGATTTATTTTTCCCGACTGTGTTTTGGAGTTTTTTTCTTGCTGAGAAAGAGTGTCTAAGGACAGGAGATGTTTGGGACTTCATCTATTTCTGTGATTGATTATTCTCTCCAATCAACCCTGTAAAGCCCTGACATTGTTGTGATTTGGGACTCTATAAATAAAATTGAATTGAATTCCGTTCACACTCAAGACTAATATAAAAGAGCACAAAAAACACATCAGATTTCGCCAAAAAAAATCTGCTGTGTGAACATAGTCTACATCTACCTCCAGTTAAGCCTCCTTCTATGTTTTAATTGTGTTTATTTTTCATCACTCTCCCATCTCTTGTGTCATTTCTGCATTGACAGATTGAGGTGAAAAGAAAAAGGAAAATGATTGAACATTTCCAACTCTTCTGGAAATGTCATTGCTGGGTCCTTGTCACTGCGACAGCTTTTATTGCCTTCCATCAGGACCCTCCAGAAAGAAGGGCTAACCTCATCTTATTTGGACACACATACACACTCATATAAAAAAAAAAAAAAAAACGAACCTCCCCCCACAATACGTAGTTATACAGTCATACATATATTATAAAAGCAGGACTGTACATCCGCTGAGACTCGCACATACAATCACGCACACTTATACGAGATCGCAAAGGCCTGCCATAAATTGGATTTTGCCAGTGTGAAGGAGATATGGAAAGAGAGAGAGAGAGAGAGAGAGAGTGACTGACAGAGAGGGGAGTGTGGTGTGGAGTGAAGTGAAGTGGGTGTGGGTGTAGGTGTTAGTGCACACACATTTGTACTGCAGGAAGTGGATGTGGGAGGAAAATAGAAGGGAAGTGAGATGAAATGAAAAAGTGTGTACAGAAAAAGAAAGGGGCACAAGCAAAATGAAAATATTATGGCAGGAGAATCCATCATGAGCAAACTCTCCTCTGTATCTTTTAGTCTGTGTGTGTGTGTGTGTGTGTGTGTGTGTGTGTGTGTGTGTGTGTGTGTGTGTGCGTGTGTGTGTGTGCACGCTTGTATTCCTATATTTATGGGAACATTGATATGTATACACAGTCACGCTATGGGGACCGAAATTCAGGTCCCCACGATGGTTAAATATAAATGAAGGTCCCCACTAGTAAAATAGAAATGATGTGGCCCTATAAATACATTAAATTTTTTTTTTTGTTTGTTTTTTATGGAAGTGCTCATGAAGCATGGGGGAAACAGGTGCAAAGTGAAACATGCATTTTTCAAATGTTCGAAGATATGTTTACCATATATATATATATATATATATATATATATATATATATATATATATATATATATATATATATATATATATATATATATATATATATGTTTGTTTTTTTTTAAAGAATTTAAAGAATTCATTATTTTTAATTATTTATTTTCATTTCTATCTATTTATTATTATTATTATTTATTTTTAAATTGTTATTACCTCTACCAAGTCTGTTTGTTAGTTTGTCTGTCAGCAGGATTATGCAGAAAAGATTTGAACGGAACTTTCAGGAATGATAGATAATGGGTCACGGAAGAACCCATTAGATTTTGAGAAATGAAGGTCAAAGGTCAAGGCTAAAACACATCAGTGGTAATATCTCAGGATTGAGAGAAAATAGAAGCTGTTGTTGTTGGGGTTTTTTTTCATTCAAATTGTCTCACCTTCAGACATCAGATGGGTCCAACACCTATGGCTCTGTCACGTCACATGTGAATGAAAACTCAAGCCGTGGTGAACGTCTGCTGTCACTGATGACCTTGTTTTTTATGTGTTCATTCATTTTTTTTTTATTTTTTTTTTCATCTCATTTTCAAATTTTTATTATTATTATTTTGTATCTTCTTAAAAAAAAAAAGATGTGTTTACACTCACTAACCAATGGCTACTTGATTACAAACGTGGTCCTCATGAGACCAGGAAACCTGTGTGTGTGTGTGTGTGTGTGGTCATGTGACTTCTGTGTATTTATTCCTACCTGAATGGCAGGCTGGGGCTGTGCTTTATAGTCCCTCACCATCAGATAAATAGTGAAGGAGGTATCCATTGGGGATCTGTCTGGAAATGAGCTCTCCATTGCAGTAGCGAGATTAAGATGGACTTAAAGTGCTTTACATACACCGGCCCACTCTTTCGCCAACATTATCAAGGACACATTTTAATCTTAAAATGAAATACAGCACCACTGTAACTGCTCTGCTATCAGCATCCAGCATCTAATCCCATAGAGCAGTATCGCTGGAGTGAAATGGTACTTTTATTATGCTTAAAGCAGTGCTGGAAGCACTAACAGCAGTACAGTCGTGTTAACAGTAGGAGCAGCTGTGCCAGTACTACAGCATTGTGACATTCATTTCAGTGAGGTATAGCAGGACTCCCTATGGACAGCGTTCAGGGACGAAAAGGCATAGCCATCCAGCAAAATAGTTCATCTTGTCTAAAGTTTTGCCGCAATGCAACATGCCGAAAGATTACTTCAAAACTTAGCTGGTTTGGTCCAGACTCTGGATTTACCCAAAATGATCAGGTTTGTCCCTTAATTAAAGAAAGGTGATGTTGATCAAACCTGAACAAGGACTTACTTAAGTCCAAGTGTGGAAAGGCTCGTTTGGATGAGTTGAACTTTGTCATCAATCATGGATGTTGAACTGACTAAGGACAGAGGAGAGGAGGAAATTATGTTTGTTTTGTACAAATGCAATCCTCGAAAAGTATTAAAATAAAAATAAAGACTTAAATGACAAATGTAATTCAAGTTTTACAATCGCGCTTGGATATCAACTGTGAAGCAAGAGTGGAATATACTGCCATAGTATATACATGTATGTTATAGCAAATGTCTTTCACTTCATTTCTTTCAGAGAAGATTTTGTGAACAGATCAGACCTCCAAGTCTGAGGCCATGGTTCTCAGCTGAAAAAGGGTAGAGTGGGGGGGGGTGTCCTGCCTCAGGTGGAGGAATTTAAGTATCTCAAGATCTTATTCACGAATGATGGAAGGATGGAGCGGAAGGTGGACTGCAGTAATGCTGGTGCTAAACCAATCCGTTGTGGTGAAGAAGGAGCTAAACAAGAAGGTCGATCTATGTCCCGACCCTCACCTATGGTCATGAGCTTTGGGTCATGACCGAAAGAATGAGATCACGGGTACAAGTGGCTGAAATCAGTTTCCTTCGCAGGGTGGGTGGGCTCAGCCTTAGAGATAGGGTGAGGAGCTCAGACATCGGAGTAGAGCCGCTGCTCCTCCATGTCCAGAGGAGCCAGCTGAGGAGGCTCGGATGCCTCCTGGACGCCTCCCTGGGGAGGTGTTCCGGACATGTCCATCCAGGAGGAGACCTCGGGGCTGACCCAGGACATGCTGGAGGGACTATATCTCTTGGCTGGCCTGGGAATGCCTGGGGATTCCCCTGGAGGTACCCTCCCCTCTTTGCCTCCAGTCACTCACACTGGTGTAGGAATGCATATGGATATTTGGTGGTGGTCAGAAGGACCGTAGGCACAAATTGTCAGCCATGCTTCTGTCGGTCTGGGGATACAAATGTAGTTTATCACCACCAGAGGGAGCATGTGAGAGTGAATGAATAATGGGTCAATAATTTAAAGTGCTTTTTTGTGTCTCGAAAAGCACTATAGCATTCCAATCCATTATTATTATTATTATTATTATTATTATTATTATTATTATTATAAACACCTGGGATCAATCTGTTGATTTTATTGCAGTTGTAATATGAAACCAAAAGAAACTACACTGTCAGACTTGCACACAGTACATGTGATGATGTGTCTTTGGTAGTTTTCCCAACAGCCTGTAGTCAAATAGTTCTCCTTGAGTAATAATAGTTGCTACAACCCAGTCCTGACCTCTTTATACTGTACACTTAACTCACCTTCCTGAGTTTAAAAGGCACACAATCCTGCTTGGTTGCCTTTAAACACTCCCTGTTACACCTTATTACCTTGTTTTCCCCATGTGTATTGAAGCTCCTCAATGCAATCCAGGGTATTTACTTTCTAAGTTTAGCCAAAGCACAAGAGAGAGGTGTATGAGAAGTTTGATTTTCCTCACATATATGTACTGTATATCAGGCATAACGATAAAAGATATGTGTTGTAAACATTCCCCAATGGTTGAGTTCTGGATTTTATAAAACACAAAGTTCCATAGCGCAGTGATTTTCAGAGTCAGTGCATGCATTAAACAATTTGTTTACTGATTCTATTACTGCCAAGAGCATTATGCTAGCACAGCACTTCAGTTAACAGGTGAAGTTTTTGCAAATTCATGGAACTATTACTTACCTGAGTCATGGACACCCGATACCTCCAGCGACTAAAAAGCATGAGTGCACATTGTAATGGTGCTCTATGGGATTATGTGGTACAGTCCAAATCAACCACAGCATGCATATTCTGTACTTCAGCAGAGAGGTGTAAAGCAATTTAGAGCTGAGGCCTATTTATTTAACCAACAGAAGGTAATATTAGAAGCCAAAATCATTGTGTGATTACATTTGACCCTGAGGACTGCCGGGTACTTCTTTGCTCAATGCAGATTGGATTACTTCAAACACAGCCTCTGGCTTCTCTTCAGTGTGTACAGTACTTGACACGAAAACCATTACCCTTTGGCAGGCAGTTTTGTTCACAACATGACTTGATGTGCAGAATAGTGAATTGACTGCTGTTTATCATGCATTGACACACGCGGTGGATTGTTGTTTTTTTTTCCTCCATTAAACAGATATGGAATCCAGTATTATTCTGACATTTTTGATTCAGTTCAACAGAGCTTGAATGCATTTGTATTAAAAAAAAAAAACACTGCATATTTTATTTTCCTAAAACAAAAAAAAAAAAGCTGTGTCAAGTGGTTTATAGCACTGAACAGATTTGGAGTTGTGGAGAATAATGCAAACTTAAAGTCAGATGTACAGATAAGAGAGAAAAAGAAGATTGATGGACTGTGAGGTGACGACCATAAAAGTGTCACATAAGAGTAGAAAAATAATAATTATCTTTTGTTTTTGTTTTTTTATTTTTGGAAAAAGTACCCTCAAGAGTTTTACATTTACTAGTGCAATAGTTTCCCTATTCAATGTGGGGTGTCAAACTTATTTTAGATCAGTTCCACATTCAGCCCAATATGATCTGAAAAGAGTCAAATTACATCATGATAATGTTTACATATATAATGTTTCCCTCAAAATGTCAATAACATCAACAACTTGACATGTCTTAAGTAAAACAAGTGCAATGCAGAACAGCTTCATTTCAATTACAAATACACTAAACATTTAGTAACAGGCAGAATGTATTTAAAATTACACTTCTCTTCAGATTATTCATATTTGTTCGGGTATTTATTCAGGTGTTTTGTAAAAGGGTGGTTTGTTAATGTAAAAATGTTCATGTAATTTGACTTTTTTACATTAAAATCTGCAGTTTTCATGATTAAAAGGTAATTATGATCATATATTACTGCTCTGACCCCAGTGAAGATCTAATTACTCTGTATGTAGAATCTGAATTAAAATCATTTTTACATTGTTATTCATCCTTTGGTCTAGATTGGGACCCTTTGGCGGGCTGGATTTGGCCCCCGGGGCCTTATGTTGAGACCTGTTTTGTACTGAAAACCATTATGAGTTTTCTTTTGACATTGACATTGAATTTCAATGAAAATGAACTTTGAATATGTTGAATATAAAGAAATAAAACATAACACGAATTTTTAATAAACTACTGCAAGATCTTTGAACCTAATAAACCATATCCTTGTTTCTCTCCTGCATGTCAGTGTTACAGGTGCTGTTGCTACGGTACCCATAGCACTGACTGTGGGATAGTACAGTAGGAGACAGAAGGACCTTCATAGAATCCTTCCCATAAGGCTTTCTGTAGAAGGAACACAGCAGAATGTTTCATTGAGATGGAGAAACAGAGGTGATGAAGCACAGAAATAGTGGAGGAAGAGGGTAAGAAGGTTAAAAAAAAAGAGTAAAAATATAAATAAATAAATGGTAAATGGACTAAGAGTAAGGCAAGACAGTAAAGGTGGAGGAAATGGAACTGGAGGATGTTTTAAGAGGAGCTTTTTTTTTCTTTTTTTAACTTTATTTTTCTTGTTTTTCACTTTCCAACAAAGTAAAACATACTGTATAACACAAACAGCAGGGTCAGAAAAGTCAGTTTAAGTTTTCACATGGTACAGTCTGTTATACATGTTGTCAAATCAGGGCAAATCACAGCATTGAGTTTGTTGGGCACATCCTTTTGTAGTCTGAGGTTATAGGCGAGTTGTTCCATATGATGTAACTGTTTCACAATGTTGACAAAAATGGGAAGAAAAATTGAATGGCCTTTTTCAAACATATTCAGGTCTTGTACGTCTGTTTGGATTTTTACTCAGATACAGAATGATCAAAGTATATGGAGATTGGATGTGGCTGTTAGCTCTAAGTCTACATCATTTACATTTGATTACTAACATCACATCTTGTAAAGATTTGAGTTATTATTTGTGGGCAAAGTTATATAAAGAAAAATGCAAATGAATAAAGAAAAAGCCAAAACCAATGCTGGTAGAAATGAAGAAAAACACCTCATTATCAGAAGTTATTGTAACATTCATACATTTATACTAAACCTTTGATGAGTGTGGAAGGCAGGACGACGACAAATTTTCAAAATAAAAGTCCAACAATCGCAAAACACTGCAGCACAGACCATTATTTGACAGCCTGTTACTGGAGCAGGTGGGAACGGTGAGGTGTGGTGGTGGGAGCGGGACATTCCTCTGGAGTCACGCCAAAAAAGGGGAAAAGTGCCAGATGTTTTTTTTTTTTTTTTTTTTTTTTTAATTTTAATCTGGGGAAGATATGTGGAAGGTGAATGGTAGTTGCTAGATTGGAAAAGCCGGAAAAATGGGGGGGGGGGTTACATTTACACTCACATGAACCTTTACAACACATTAACAAATAGGTAACAAATGGTTAATACATAATGAACAACCCATTTATAAATGGGTAATAAATGGTTAATATATAGTCAATTGTGTGTAGGTATTATAAAGTGTTACCAATATTTCTTTTTAAAATATACCCAAAATGCTTTCAAACTCATTTTGTAATATTACTCTGGAAACCTGCCAATTTGTACCAATGCAAAGATTTAAGATGATGTATCGTTTCTAAAGAGAAAACTTTCATTGCCTACATTATAACTGCTGCCTTTATTTTTTATTTTTTTGTAGCTAAATATAATGACAACAGTGACAGTGAGTTTCTTGATTTTGTTTTTTTTTGTTTTGTTTTTTTTGCATTTAAAAGCACAAACAGGATTGTCAAGAATGAGTTTAATCTATTCCTGTAACAGGAGTTGTCTTTTTTGTAACACTGAGCTTCTTACCTCGACAGGTGAACTGGATGCTATAAACACTGAGAATATATTTATGCTATATGAGACCTTAAGCTCTAAAACTGGACATTGGACATGGTGTACTGAGCTCCAGGCAACACCATCAGCCAGTTTGAGTTGAGTCACGCTGAGACGAGTTGTTGCAAATTCTCCCTGCAATGGTCTTGATACCATTTCACTCAGACCCCCGAACATTCAGTCTGGGCTTTAGTATTACACATGTAACACAATGATGTTGTAGAATTTGACTTTTAACTCACAGGGATTTAGTAAAACCCCGACAAGTATAAACTGGGATAATTTTAGAGGCAGCGCAACTGCATACAAAGTCACTCAAACATGTAAATTGATGCTAATTCTTGTGGCCTGAGGTGAAACACCATGATGATGCGTTGGTGAGACTGTCTGAATTTAAGTCTGTAATTTGTTTGACATTATTGCATGAAAACCTGTCAGGATTGGGGTTCTGCTGTCATCTTGAGATGTGATGGTGGCTGTATATAAACATCGCTTCACTATGTTGTATCCACAGATCCTTATTTGAGGCATATATATCTGTTGTAAACAAATATTACTTACATTATATGCTCTTATGTAGTGCAGGTGTCTTATCTACTATATCAAGTAACATACATGTCTTTTCATTTTATTTTTATTGGATTTATTTCAAATATGAATGTCGATACAAAACAAAAAATAAAGAAAGAAATAAAGAAAAACACACACTGAAACATACGATACATAATACATGTAAGGAGTGAGAAGAAGCATACAGTAGCTTATGAACACTCACCTCTTCTCCTTATAAATTAATTACAATAAAAATATTCCAAGTCTATACATATAATAATAATAATAATAATAATTAATAATACCTTAAACTTATTTTGTGCTTTTTGGGACACTCAAAGATGCTTTACATAACAGACAAGCAAGAAATGTATTAAAAAGAACAGAAAAAAAAATATAAGAAAAACTAAATGAAAACCAGTTTGAAAAGATGAAATTTAAGAAACGATTTGAATGAGAGTTCCAGAGTTGGGGGCGGCGTCTGCAAACACTTATACATCTAAACACATACCCTATACTTTTCCATACCCAGTGATGCCCAACACTTCCCTCATTCCTGTAACGGTGGAAAGCTGTGTCTTTGTCCATCCTTTTAAATTGCTTCATGTTTGGACACTACTTTAACTCTATGTTGAATCTGTTCCACAGTCTGAAACACAAAAACCTTTCCTAGTTGTACGTATTATATGAATTTTAAAGTTAATTTTCCCTCTTAAACTATAACCTCCCCCTTTAATACTGAATACTTTTTGTATATTTGTTGGTAATAGATTATTTTTAGCTTCATACATAATTTGAGATGTTTGATAGTCCACAATGCCTCTCAATTAGCTTACTTTTTCCCTCCAATTAGAGGCTGTGCAGTGTCCCTGTGCTGCCCATTTGAAACACAGACACATATATGGGCGCTTACACTTGTACTTTTTTAGACAGATTGGGGTTTTGTCATTCTTCTCCAGAGAGTCTCTTTCCCTCCATCCATTCTTCCACCGTAGAGGAAACTGTTTCTACCTTCCTTCCTCTCTGAGGTAAAGGCAATTAGACCCTGCATGAGATGTGGGCTTGGTTTATCTCCCAGTCGACCCTTCATGTCCGCCAACACCCAACTTTAAAAAAAAAAAAAAACTTTTCCGTAGCTTACCTTAGGTAACCTCTGGTACTCTATCAACTCTATCCTCCTCACTTCCTCTCTGACCTCCTTTTGCATTCTGAAGCCAATGATTCAGTGTATGGCCAATGGCCAGAATTTACATATATTTACTCCCTCCAGTTCATTTTCTACAGAAAATTTTAACGTCATTAACAGAAAGTATATGAATTATAAGCACCTATTTGAAAAATTAAAATCAGATTTGCAGACTAGGTACAACTGCACATAAAACACCATCCACCCAGAAACGTATTACAGTATTAGCAATAAAATACTGGAAAATGTTATTTTTTCCATTGAAACAGGAAGGTCCGACTTTTATATGTCCTTTTCATGAGTGTGCTTTTATCCCTCCTCTTTCTGTTTGCACTCATGTGTGTCTACGTGTGAGGTTTACAAAGAGAATGTGTATGTGAGCAGCTGGATGTATGATGTGATATATGAGGGCCAGATTTTTCAATAGGCAACCCCATGCTCACAAACATAAGCCATTTATCTACTCATCAGTCAAAAGAACCCTGCAGGCCGAACGCTCACCAGCTGACAACTGGAGCGTATTATATGATGTAGTGAGTGTGCCTATAGAAGTGTATGGAGCAGTCCATAGTGGTATGTGCACAGTCAGAATGTGACATAGGTCAATAGTGCCGAGAACTAGTCGATAGCATGGCTATTTAGTGCAAATAGTCCCATTTGTGCAGTTTCAAATGTGAGTTTCATAAGTATATTTATTCTTTTAAGTCTATAAAATCCACCTAAATATATATTGTGAATGAAATTGTCGCCATCATCAGGTCAAAATTAGACAAAAATACACTAGAGACCACAGTTGAGTAATGCTATGCTATAGTTGTTGTTGTAAATAACAGTTGATTTTCTGATTTTAGCCACATTCATCAACTTTCAATCATGTTACTTAGTGTTTATTACTGTGTTACTAAGCTATTTATCTACCTTTGTTGGAAAGTGTTACCAAGAGCAACACAATAGTCTTCAAATAGCCATTAAACAAAAGCACTGGATTTATGGTGCGCAGTCAAATTTTATGGTTTTCCTTTGGATCACTCTTAGACGTAGTGCCAAGGAGGTAAAAACAAATATATGCTACTGTATTCCCTTTTAGCAACATCAAATGCGGTGTCTACAACACATTATGCATCACCATTTTGTTCAATCACTGTGTAGTTAATTAATTAAACAGTATTTTATGCAGGAATTAAAAATAAATAAATAAATGAAAATGGTTTTTGGCACAGGGCTTCATCTTATTCTAATAGCACAGCTACAGAGAAAGTCGATATTTTTATTCTGTGGGACGTGAAAATTAAATTTAACAAATGGAAAGTATGGACTGACGCTCAACTGCCTTTGATGTCCTGTTGATACTGATCCATTCTATTCCTTCAGATTCAGATGGGTCAAAAAATCGAAACAAAAATATGATTTTTTTTTAACTGTTATCTAATCTTGAATTTATTTTTTTCCAATAATGATGCCTTCTTCCTATCATCCAAATCATGCCACCATTTCAGGAAGTATTAAAAACCTGTAGACATCCACTCTAATCATTGAGGATAAATGTATGGTTACACCAGAACCAGTGCATTACTGTATATATTATATTAAAACTGAAAGTGGTTGTATTCTAGTTGTAGTAGTAGTGCATGGGTAAAACATGCTCAACTATATTAACTCAACCTTGACAAATATAACCCTAAGCTTTAAATACTGCTCATCCAGTTGGTCACTGGTGACATATTTAAGGTTGGTTGGGGTTACATTTGAACCACTTGTACTTTAGCTTGTGTTTAGTGACATGCTAAACACAAAGGATTAGATATCCCTGTTCAGGTGAAGTCGATTACACTTTGGCCTCACAGTTCCGCTGTTTTAAATCTAACTCTAACCTTAAGCCATAAAGGTTACGTAAAAACAGTTCTTGTTAAAAGGTTAATTCAAGTGCAGGTCAATGCCTTTGTCTGTTGCCATACTTTCTGGAACAACAGTCCCCAATTCCCTCTGCTGGTCTAAAATGCCAAAACCTTGGAATACCCTCCGTTTCCCTGTGTTCCACTCTATAGCCCGCTGTAAAGGATTTTGTGTCAATTAAGGATCAAAGTTGTAAGTGTTTCACAGCAGGGCAGAGTAGTGTCTGAACCACTGCCCAACACCAGGTCCACTGGAGCACGAAATGGATGCCAGATACACTGTTCAGATAACAGACCATCAGCTGGATATCTGGACGATAAAGAGTCCTGATCCCCAGCCAACTCAGCCCTACCGTTCACTTCAGACTAATGGACCTCTGGATTTACTCTAGGCCGCTCACACAGGAAACCTCCCCATGCGAGAACCCTTAAGGAATTGAAAAGAATTATCCTGAAGGTGTGATCCTCCAACTAGGTCTCACATAGTCTGGGCCCACCCATTCTAGTTTGACGCAACACTGGATGGTGTTGGAACTAGAAACAAACGGGACCCACATGCAAGACTCACAGACCAGAATGAAGTTTGAACAGCTTTATGACTCTTATCTCTTCCTGATATTTATTTTATTTTGAAAGTACAGAGGGTGTATATTGCATAAATACATAAATACAAATGACAAGACTGAACTTTACATATTGTACTGAGGGTCACAAGCTTTGAGAGAGTCTGATACAAGTGAAAGAATGCATTGTATTTTCCATTTAGAAATGAACTCCCACCCCTACTTTCACTTCTGTAAGCAGTGGTCTGCCTGGACCAACCCAATGAAAAGTCAAATGTGCTCCCTCCCCCCTCCAAATCCATCTATAATGTTTTTAGTTATGATGCACACAGCCAGACAACCGAACATTGGCAGAGTTATGAAACTCAATGCTTCAATCCTCTGGATTTATTTATGAGCTAACAATTAGCTTCCATATCTTTCCTTTGTAAGTTGTGAGAACTCCAGCCAACTTAAACATGAAAGCACTTATTTTTAAGTACCATTCCATACATTCTTGTGAAAAATGCAACTTGTAGCAATGAGGTAGCATACTAAAGACACTTCCACTCACCTTAAATGTATATAAACACTTGATGATTGTGCTTTTATGCATAAACTTGACCTTGAATGTGACCAGAGTTTCACAAATGCATTAAAGTGGCAGTGTTCCCCAAAGACTGAGAAGTCTATACTGTTCAATGTCACTATACAAATGACTTATAGAACACATTTAAACATATTTGTGAACACAGTTATTGTCTTGGATGAAAATCGTTGCAGTGATTGCTTTTCCCTGATCTATTATTTAGGTCTATTAACATGTGATGCAGTAAAAGTAGGTTCAGTTGAGCTCTATCTGTGGTAGCAGTGGTTTATGTTTCCTTTCAAACCCCAACTGTTGTTATGCTTCTTATTTGATTAGACTATGTGTAGCTGTATTCATTTAGGTTTTTATTTGGTGGTTCAGCGGTAAGTAGAGAAAAAAAAAGGTCTTTGCTTTGAATCGACATGGAGTTACGCTATGCAAGACTTATGGGGGCTTATGTGTGGACCATGATGTGATCAGTCCAGATCTGTTAGAAAGCACTAAAGTTTTGATTGCCTTCTTTAAATGCACATCATTTCAAGTTCTGCAGTGTCGAGAAGTAGATTTAAAGTTTTCAAAGGTCCACTGATCTTGACAAAAGCCTCAAATTAAACACTCGAGCAGTGGCAGAGTAGAAAAGGGGAAAAAGTTTGGCTGTGAATTTGAGCCCCACCGTGGATGATACGGAGCATTATCCACTCAACTAGTCAAGACCAAACTCACCTTTATTTCCTTATATCCTCAAACCTTCCAGAAGTAATTAGGTACTTTTGAGGAGACCGAGATGAAGCAAAGGCGGCGGCGAGCGTGGCGTAATTCTATGCATGAGTTCCGTTTTCTACGTTCCCATATGTGATATGTGTTAGGGTGTGAAAGTGAGGCGTCTGATTTGACTCCTGATAAATCTTCTACTGCTGCTGCATCAGAATGTATTACTGAGCCAACAGCCGGGGCCAAATCCATTTTTATCTGAGTGCAATTGATGTCACTCCAACTTCTCGCAAAAGTACCTCCATCAAGGCACCAGATGTGAGGTTTTTTTTTTTTTTTTTTTTTTTTCCCTTTGTGTGTGCACTCGTGAAGATCTGTGTATTTGCGTGTGAGCGTGTTCGTGCTGATGTGTGCGCTTACGAGGCAAAAGGTGAATCGATTTCCACAAGATGGCTTCAGGGAGGAATAGGTCTCACAACTGCCCAGAGCTGTCTGTAGAGAAATAACCCTGTTATATAGCAGGCACACACACACACACACACACACAGTAGTTGTTTTGACAGTAGTTTTTGGCACAGCTTAACCTTAATCTCATGACTGTACAGAGAGCGACAGCAAATCGCCGCTTTGACAAGGCGGTTGTTCTTGCCAGGATGCTTCACACACCTCTCCCCAAAGGCAGCGGTCACCTCTGATAGTATCATCACACAGGCCCCCTGGCATGGCACAGCTTATCCACCATTACTTTGTATAATACCACTTAGACATAGCATATGAAGGATGTTTATCAATCCAAATGTCTTCGTACTCCAAACTGACAGCGCTTGGAGATGGATGTTGACTGGCAATTTAGGCACAACAGGAGCACCACTCTTTTCCTCTATTCACCTATTGTGTTGTCATGGCTTCACATCATTTTCCAACCTATGTAGTGATGGGAATTTTGGCTCTTTATAAAGAGTCGACTCTTTGGGCTCCCTAGTGGCTCTTCAGATTGTTTTGGTCCTTAACTTAATTTATTACCAACAATAATGCAAAGTTAGGTGCAATATAAATACTAATGTAAAATCACATCCACTGTGAGATTAAATATTTAAACATAATGGCATCAAGAGATACAGTGACATTCCTCCTTCATTGTATTTTCCATAATACAATTAAAACAAATGCACCAATGATGACTACTGTAACAATGATATGCATAAAACTGTGAAGAAAAATCAGCTTTTATGGATGGAAATGGCTTGATTCACCTCTTCCTGTGTGAAAATCTCATCTTAATTGAGACGGTACAATTGGTCATTAGTACAACCCCAAGTCATGAAATATTCATAAAAGAAATCAATGTTACTGCTTCGATTCAGTCCACCTGTCCCTCAGTCCCATTCTACCAAACCTCAACTATTTTCTGAAGAGTTTTGATTAGTTCTATGATTTAATTATTTTTTTATAAAACTGCTTTTTCAATGGGTTTTTATTGTTTGTTGTAATCTGTTAATGGTGTCATCCAAAACTGAATATTATACAGATTGTAGACATGATGTTTTTCTTGGCGAACACTGGTAGATTTAAGAGGCTTCGAGGAAAAGACGGCATGATGGCAAGAAAAAAACTAACTGACAATAGTCTAAAAATAGTGCTCACGAGGATGTAGTGTTTTTTTTGGGGGGGAATAGAATCAGTAAACACTCAGGCATATATGTATTTTCAAAGCCTCATATACTTCTGCATAAGTGACTTGTGAGTTTCTGTCATATGGATGTTCCAGAACTACTCCTATTTCACATAACACCTAGACATTCAGACTCCATTCACCTCCATTTCAGACTGTTTCAGAGTCATGCAGTTAGTGGAGTTGATAAAAACCAGGGTAAATTTATACTTAACCTCCTACGACCTGGTGTCCACATATGTGGACTTCACATTTTCTGTTATCTAGATCAAAACACCACATTTAGTTCTACAAGGGCCTGGTGTCCACTTATGAGGACATTATACCACATGATGTCACAAGTCTATAATAATATATATATATATATATATATATATATATATATATATATATATATATATATATATATATATATATATATATATATATATATAATTATTATTCTTTTATTTATTTTATATCTCTCTATTCTTTGTATGTTTTGGGGGGGGGTTTCAAAATTTTTCCTTACATTTTTTCATATTTTTCATTTAACAAACAGAAAAAGATGTGTATACACACACTATTATGATTACAAACCTGGTCCTCATGAGACATGGGAACCAGTGTGTGTGTGTATGTATGTGTGTGTGGCAGGGGTGCATTTATAAGCACAAAGTCTATTAAAAATCTGTATTATTTCAATTTGGTAAAATAGTCCCTAGGTTCACACATATAGAAAACAGTCTCACACCCTGAAATGAGCTTTTTACTGTGCAGTGACAGATACTTCTTCCTGTGTATCCACTTCCACTCACTGCATCAACTCACCGGGCCGAGTAACTGTGAGCAGAGAGCATCAACATGCAGAGCTTTTAGCCTCAGACAGCCATCTGAGTGGTTTCTGAGTCCAGACGTGGGTGGGCTGTCTGTCTAATAGCTCCTTTGCCCTCCCCTACATGCCGCCAAAGGACTGAAGGAACATCAGAGGACTGAAAAAGCAATAACCTCCCCTGGCCTTGCCCAAATGATCTCCAATACTGGCTTCAGTACGGAAAGTAAAGCTGCAAGGAAGAAAAAAAAAAAAAAAGAAGAAAATATCCTCTCTTTTTGCTTCAAAGCTTTTTTTTTCCCCATCAAAACAAAGCTGTAAACCACATAAGTGACCCCTGGGAGTGAAAACTAAGGTTCAACTGTATATTTGAAAGCCGGCAGCCGGTAGGCCAGCTCTATATCAAACATCTCCTCCAAAACTTTGTTCATTAGCGGGCAAAAAAAAAAAAAAAAAAGCCTATGAAATGGCACGATGCCGGCACTTTGATGTGTCCGTTAAAGTCAAAGAGAATAAAAACAATGAATATTTCCATACAGATTCAAGCGTGAATCCAAATGTCTCATTTGAATCAGTAGTCCCTGAGGGCTTCCTGTAGACGTTCAGGTACAGTTTAATGTTAATCATATGGTAAGTACTGTGTGTCATCAAACAAAGTACATCTTACACCAGCCTCCATACATCAACTCTGTGATTTTGAAGGAGAGGGAGGGGAGAAAAAAAAGGGAAAAGAAGAATCAGAATTAAGACGCAGAGCGAGTGAACACGTCTAAACCAAGTCTGAAATAAGAGGTTATTATTAGGGAACAATTAGTATCGCTTTACATTATGGATCGCTAATACAGTAGTAATTCTATGATCATTTTGATGTAATAACATGGTAATAATCTCTTTGTAACTGCTTATTACAAGTAATAAAGTGGTAATTCTTCAGTAAGGTAGGGAGGAAAAGTTTCTCCAAAGTACGGATGCTATGAAGCTACGTTGCTAATGTGGCTCAATAATTGTGTATGCTACGTCCACACCAAACATGCCCGAGATTAGACGCTGGAAAATTCGCGGCCACTCCGAGCAGGACACTGGATAAACATAGATGAACAAAACCTGTCCGGACATTTCAGTCTGACCTCAACTATACTGTTCTGTACCTGCTCTGGAGGTCCCATATATGGGCCATATGGCGTAGCTTTTGGGTTCACCCGATCGTGCAGAAGCTCCTAAAGCACAGGGAATTCCACCACCTCTTCCTGGAACTCCATTTGGATGAAGTCCGCTTTCAACTGTATTCCAGGCTCAGTTTTTCTTTCTGCCACCTTCTGGATCATACATCATGTCATCATGATGTTGGCAGCATCTCAACGCTGATTGGCTTTCATAATACAGTGTCACGCAATATTTTCAACTCCAGCATTTACGTGTATTTGTGGCAAGACGCAGGAACGCCTCCAACGCACCGCCCTGGTTGAATCTTCATCCAGACACGTCTCTACATTGACTCTGTATGTATTCTCGGAAAATGAAAATTCGCGTTTGGTTATGGCCGTACTATTAGACTACTGAAGCATCTGAAACATGTCTGTAAATACACAGTTTGTGCTTAAATAAGGGGAAAGCAGACAGTAACCATGGTAACCAATAATAGTTAGCCAGCCTGTTCAAGCTATTATATATCAACCTAGCAGATTTAGCTAGCAGTAGCAGCTATGTTAGCATACTGTAAGCCAGTGTGTTAAAGATAAGTGTTAAATTTCAGACAATTTTGTCAGAAATTACATCAAAATTACCATAGAATTACCACCTTAATAGCGAGCTGTTACTTGTAATAAGCAGTTACATAGGCATTATTACTTTGAAATTACATTAAAATTGCCATAGATTTACCAACTTCTTACCATAATGTAAAGTGTTACCAAACATTGTATTACTGCATTATTACTCTGGTAGAAACATTCCCTCTTCATTGTGTGAGATACAGATGTATTCATCAAATACAAAATCTAAGCATGACAGTTACAGTGACAGTGATAGGTTGTTCCATATCAGGTAAAAAAATATCCAAAACACACTCATCATTGTCAACCTTTTATCAAAATACCGCTCTGAATTTATTTTCAAATGAACGTCAGCTTTATCAAAGTGTTCCCTTTGTTGCTCTGATTTATTATTATGAATAGAGAAATCAGTATAAATATACTTTTGTCACTCCGGTGAGGCCTCTATAAAAGCAACAAAGCCTTTCTCCATATATATTTGACATTAAAAGCTAAGTTATTACACTCTTATCAGATCAAATTTACTCTTTTGACTCCTCTGCTTTTATAGATGTGCAGTCTTAACCAATAAGAAAAGACACTGTTTATTCCAGTGTTACAACATGGTTATATTATGTCTTCTATATTTACTGTTTGCTATGATAATGAACTTAGATGATGATTTTTACCAGATGTTCATGTCACAATAGATACAGAAATGTTTCAATGGCTGAAATGGAAAACCTCCTATTTAAGAATTTGAATTTATCAAGAAATTTAGAAAAAACCTTTGTGTTTTCTGGTAGAAAATGATATTTTTCAAGTGTATCCAGTAAATAATACACTGTTTTTTGGATTATATCATGATATTTTGAAGGGGAACATCCTTCCTTGTTCACACCATCCAAAGTGAAAACCACCTGCAGATAGGAGGTTTTGCATTTTGGACAATTGGTATGCATTTCCCATTTCGCTTGTATCGTGTAGAATTTACTGCTAGGAAATAAGAAAAAAAAATATTCAGAGTACTCAAAAATGTTTTTTTTTTTGTCTAAAATACCTATTTCAATGATCCACTTACATGCCATTCAAAATTAAACTGAGCTCCTTACATTTATTTGAATGAAAAGCTGCTGTACTTTTTCTTCCCCCTTTTTTATCTATAGAAATGTGTTACAATGTTCATAGAAAATATGTCCGGTGCAAAAATCCATGGCTGACAAAAAGCTTCTGTCAAAATATTATCAGTGAATTTACAGTAAATAAAAGTTAAAACAGCACAGACAGCTGATCTGTTTAAACAAGACGACAGGGGAAACAGACGGTAAAACAACAAGAAATTAATTAACAAAATAGAGGAGCAATTAGAAGTGAGAGAGAGAGAGAGAGAGAGAGAGAGAGAGAGAGAGAGAGAGAGAGAGAGGTGTGTGTGTATTCCTATCTTTATGGGGACATTGATATGTTGACACAGTCACACCATGAGGACCTCTCACACTATGGGAACCAAAATTCAGTTCCCCACAATGGTTAAATATAAATGTAGGTCCCCATTAGTAAAATAGAAATGATGTGGCCCTATGAATACACTAATTCATTTTTTTTTTCTGGAAGGCCTCATAAAGCAAAAACAGGTGTAAAGGGCAAGATGTATTTTTCAATGTGTTTACTTTTAAAAAAAAAAGTATTTTAATTGTATGTATTTTTAAAGTGTATTTATTTATTAGATTTTTTTCTTTCATTTTTAAAAATATTATTATTATTTTATTTATTTAGTTTTATTAATTTAATTAATTAATTTAATTCTTTTTAATTAATTATTATTAGTAGTACTTATTTATTCATTTATTTTTAAAGTAAAATTTTTAATTTAATTTTCAAGTTTTTTTATTTTATTTATTTATTTTTATTTTATTGTTTTAAAAATTTGGTTAGTGATTTATTTATTTTTTATATTTTTTTTCCTTTTTTGTTGTTTTAAATATTATTTGTACATTATTTCATATATATATATATATATATATATATATATTTTTTTTTTATTGAATTCATTTGCATTCATTTTAACATGTATATACATTTTCAATGTTTTTATTTATTTTTATTTTATCATTTACACTCACTACCAACCAACTGGTTACTTGATGACAAACTTGGTCCTCATGACACATGGAGACCTGTGTGTGTGTGTGTGTGTGTGTGTGTGTGTGTGTGTGTGTGTGTGTGTGTGTGTGTGATTAGCCTGAAAGTGAAGGATTAGCAGGGCTGAAAGGAGTCCTGTAGCAGAGAAGTCAGCATCACCCAGACACAGCAGATAGCTGGAGGGGTTAAGCTAACACAACTGGATCCTGCTAACACATAGTACAGAAGCACAACCATCTACAGTACAGTACAGTGAAGCGCTGTGTGTAGAAATGGACTCCCCTCTGCCTCAAATAGACTGCCTTACTGCTGTGGGACTGCAGACGGGCTGTTAAAGCTACAGCAGGCCCGTGTGGTGCCGGGGCGTGTTGCTAAGGCACTCGTTTTCCCACTTGGAGGCTCAGATGAACTGTGCGTTGGACTGGTGGTGCATGGAAAAAAGACTAAATAATTTCCAAAACTGCTGCAAGTGAAGCATAGCAACACCATAGTTACGCAGCAGCACTCGGCTCATGTCCGACTGTTAATGATAGTCAGAAAATGAATGAATATTTCACCTCATTTTAATTGTCATTTCTACACACTCGGGTCCGTTTGAAGCCAACACTAATGTAAATTTTAGATGAAATCTTTGAAACGTGGCTGTTTTTGCACTGAATATTTCATCTGATTTTGAGTTTTGCTCATTAGTTGACTATTTATTACAGCAAACTGACAATAAAAAGCAAGAATAAACGGTCCGATACACATTACAGTGCACAGTTAACTGAAGTGTGTGGAGATGGAAATGACTGATTTAATGATTTCTTTTTTTTTTTAATTGCATGAAAACCAAGAATTTGACATTACAGAATATAATTGTTATATGTTAAGTTTAACTTTAAGCATTTTTAAAATATATTTAATTTTGCTAGACTTGTGATGAACTGGCAACCCATGTGACCCTAGTGACGATAAAGTGGGTTCAGACGACGAGACGAGACAATTTAAATTTGCTAAAAATGTTTATGAAACAGTTTAATGTTTAAAAAAAGAGAAAAGTTCAAGTGGCTGCTCAAAGGCACTTTTAACCTCCGCTAATTTGAGTCTGTCTGTCTGTCTTTCTGTCTGTCTGTCAGCAGGATTACGCAAAAAGTTCTGAACTGATTTTGATGAAACTTTCAGGAATGATATATAATCAGTCAAGGAAGAACCCATTAGATTTTTAACGTTTTTTTTTTTTTTTTTTTAATTTAGGTGGAACTACCCTACCAAACATATGATAGATAGATGGTAGAGTGGGTCGTCCATTAACCGAAGGGTTGGTGGTTTGATTCCCACTTTCCGATGTGTCCACTTCACCCTCCTTGCCTCCAGTGTCACTCACACTGGTGTATGAATGTTTGGTGGTGGTCAGAGTGGTGGCTTCTGTCAGTTTGCCCCAGGGCAACTGTGGCTACATATGTAGTTTACCACCACCAGAGGGAGCATGTGAGAGTGAATGAATAATGGATCACTCATGTAAAGTGCTTTGGGTGCATTGAAAAGCGCTATATATATCTCATCTATTATAATTTAGTATCTCATCATTTTAATTTTAATCACATAATTTTGACTTTTTATCTCATGATTTACATTTTTTTTTTTTATCTCATGTTTTATTTTTTTAAATCTTCAATTTATGACTGTCCATACCTACTAAACTGAGTACCATGACCCAATAAAACACATTATATATACAGTAACTCACTTTTAAAGGCTTTATTTTTTGATACTTTTGAATTTTTTCTGTATTTCTGTATTATTTCATCCATAGCAAAAATGCAGTTTTACTTTTTACTTTATTACAATTGAGAAGTACAGTACTTCTACTATTTTTTCACACCAGTAGCTGTACTTCTACTTAAGTACAGATTGTTAGTACTTTGACCACCCCTGATTATTTGCATTTAAAGGGCCAGCGCTCAAGACCCATGTATTACAGTGCATATAGACCACAGGGGCATGTTTTAAAATGTATGATTCCACTTTAAAAAAAAAAAAAAAAAATCACTACTACTTTAAAATATACTGCTGGGATTTTGTGGGTACCAGAACACGTAACCTTTAGAAATGCTTACAAAACATACAGCACAGAGGAGCTTCATGAATTGCTGCGTACTAATGCTTACACACAATACAAATCATAAATCAAAACAATTTTACCTGAAAATATTTACACCGTGTGCAAACTACATATGCATATGAACAGGGAGGAGAGAACATACATTTGACCTAAATCTGTGTACAATAATATTCAATGCACAGTAACGTTCTGACACTAGAACCAGTGGAACCTCCAATCAAATGTTCACATTCATTGAACTTTTGACAATTATATATTTACTCACTAAAGACAGGTTGGCATCACTTTATTTATTTATTTTTTTCTTGATAGAATATTTAATTCAGCCCTTGTTGGCAGTGTTGGAAACTGAATTCCTCCAGTCAGCACTGCAGAACTAATTGCAGTATGGATGCAGGATGGAGGATGGAGGATGGAGGATGTCTACCATCACTATCACTGCAGGTAGTATCAGAACAGAAAGCTGCTTTTAGGTTGAGGCTGTTAAATGGTGCAAACGTGACAGCAGAGATGGTATTTACTGGCAGCATGTGTTCTTACATTGCAGATTATTATTATTATTTATTCTTTTTTTCACCCAGTCAGTCCAAATAACATTAAAATACAGAGTGGTGGAGCGTCTCAGTGGTGTATATAGTTGTACTTTTAAACCCGTATGAGATTTATGAAGGAAATTCATAAAATAAAAAATAAATTATCTTTTATTTTAAGTGTATTAAGCCTTAAAGTACATTTCTTATGCTCACTTTACAAAATTGACCTTTGACCTTTATTTTGTGGTACTGTCATTTATAAATGACTTTGTCTCATCAGGGTTTTCACTTTGGCAGTTTTTGTTCATTTTGTTGCTTATTTTATCTTTTTTTTTTTACTGTAGAATTGCTTAACTCTTAGGAGTTAAAGGGTTTAAAGCCCTTTTATTTATTTGTTTTACTTTCTGTGGAATATCATTTAAAAATAAATTAACTTGACTCATGACTGTTTTACTGTTATTAACTGTTAAATAACTCTTGTCTGGCGCCTGTCATCCAACAGACAGACTTAACATTTACCGTTTCTTAACAGCTCCTGTAGCTCTGTTTGTATGCCGTCCAATCTTTATCTGTCTGTGTTTCTTTTAACCATAAATCTCTCTGTACTTTGGCCATTTTTCGATTGGTGCAATGCCTGATGGGATATCATGCTTTGGTTAGTGACTATCGATATCCACTACATTTTACAGTGGATTGTGTGATACATTGAGTGCACTATATAATGATAATAAATACTTCAGTAAAGATTCAAACACCCCTACTAAATGGCGTGGTCCCATATAGTGCACTATATAAAGGTTATGGAGTGATTTTAAACACAGCCGTAGTCCCATAGATGGTTAAATGGTGCAAAGATGATAGCATAGATGCTATTTACTGACAGGTTTAGATAAGATAAGAGATAAGCTAAGATACACTAAGATAAAAGATAAGATAAGATACGCTAAGATAAAAGATACGCTAAGATAAAAGATAAGCTAAGATACGCTAAGATAAAAGATAAGCTAAGATACGCTAAGATAAAAGATACGCTAAGATAAAAGATAAGCTAAGATACGCTAAGATAAAAGATAAGCTAAGATAAAAGATAAGCTAAGATACGCTAAGATAAAAGATAAGCTAAGATACGCTAAGATAAAAGATACGCTAAGATAAAAGATAAGCTAAGATACGCTAAGATAAAAGATAAGATAAGATACGCAATGTGCTAAGATAAGCCAAGATAATCTAGGCTAAAATGAGCCAAAAAAAAAAACTAAGATAAGATAAAATAAACTAAGCAAAGATAACACAAGCTAAGATACGCTAAGATAAAACATAAGCTAAGATAAGATAAACTAAGCTAAGCTAAGTTAAGATGAGATATTCCTTTATTGGTCCCACTAGGGGAAATTCCAGGTTGACAGGAGCACAGAACAGAAAAGCAGCACAGTAACATAAATGATATAAAAAACTTTATTTTTATGCACACTACACATGGGATTAATACACCATTCTTATATTGCAGATAATTATTATTACATGTTCTTTTTTCCCCAGTCAGTCCAAATAATGTTAAAATGCAGAGTGGTGTAGCATCTCAGTTGTATATATAGTCGTACTTTTAACCCCCCCGCGGTGTTTTTGGGGCAATATGATGAATAATTCTGAAGTTCATGTTACTGTCATTGCATGGGTAAACATGGCACATACACACGTGTAAGGTTTAAACACACTCCCACACCAAGTTACAAGAATATGCACATAGATAAATACAAAGTTGCACAAATGTCGACACATTCCGAATACATCTTTACAAAATATGCATTAAACGCTGCATATAAGAGCTTGACTTGCACGCTGTAATGGCCACCTACTGAAGTCTGGGGCTGTGAAATTTCACAAGTTGCTCGTCTGAATGAAAACTCTCAGAAGTTATTTGACAGAACTTTTCTTCAAAGACATATTTGACAGTGTTTAAGTTTGTAGATGGAAGAGGAATAGTGAGAGTGAAAGAGGAGAGAGAGAGAGAGAGAGAGAGAGAGAGAGAGAGACGGAGGGAAGGAGAAGAAGCATAGAAAAAAACAGACTTATATGGTTGTAAAGGAAATGTTTTATGTTGCACGTCAAAAGTCTGGGAGCTTACTTGGCTATCAAACATTAAATGAACATCAATAATAAGTGCAGTTCTTTGCCTGAGTATTTACAAAGTTAATATGCTTTTGACTTTTTTATGCTCTTTGTGATATTGCTGCAGTGTTGCACCACACCCAGCTTCCATTGGGGCCCGTTGCAAAGAGAGGCGGCCATTACAGTGATTTAATCCCAAAAATGTGACATAATTCACTATTACGGCAAATGGAATTGACCTTGGCATGGCTTGACTCACTGCTGTTTCTGCTCAAGCAAATATTCTCATGTTGTGCAAAATGCAAAAGCTCCAGTGGGAGTTGAGTACAGGGAACACTGAGCTCCTGTTTGTGCAGGTAATAATATGCAGGATGATGATAATGTCTTCTGGAGCACAACACAACTTATCTGAGCAAATACAATGATGGGAAGATGGTTGGCGTGTTGTCAGTAGATGGCGCTTGTACTCAGGCAGAGGTCAGGGAATAGAAATGTGATGTTTTGAGGCCGATTTGTTTCTTACATCAGTCTTAGGTTGAATCTCATTCCACCTTTTTAGTCGTTCCCCTCTGGTTTTTTTTTAGTTTAGTTCAGTTCGATTTTTTTTTTTTTTTCTTATTTCGAGCACCAAAAAAAAATCACCAAAAGTACAAATCAACGTGGTCAATAGTTATCTTTTGTATATTTTTTGCATTCGAAAAGGAGAGCAAAGAAGCAAATCTTAAACCCCCCCCCGACCCCATCAGGACAGGCAACCATAACCTATATACAAACAATTCTATTCAGTACAGTTCAGTTCAGCTCAGTTCAGTCCAATTCTATCTGAACATACATTAACCCGTAAAAATTTCAACCCCTAAAAACATAATTTTTTCCGATAAAATATTTGGTCATTTTTAGCCACAACCTTTATTTTTTTATTTATTTTTTTTTCAATTTTTCCTCATTTTGTTACTCTTCTTTTTTCCTTTTTTCTTCCCTTTTCCCCCCTCCCAAATATTAAAGTTTTGTTCGATCCTCTAATAACACACTAAAGTTAAAATGTTGAATGTCAGAGTATTTCTATGAATGTCCAATAAAGGTTTCAAATATACCACATTGTTAGGGTTCAGTTAGGTATCTGTAAGCGTGTGTACATTTTCTTTTGTAACCAGTGCTGTCAAGAATTTGGATCAACTTTGATATAAACATTAATGTCTCATCCCTCACACTTCCATACAATTTTGTTGACAATGCAGTCTAATTGTATTGTAAAATATTGCAACCATGACTGCACTGCCCTATTCCTTTCTTATTGGGATAAAAAAAAAATGACCTGTTTTTTCCTAGGTGTGTGTTCACTGCAGTCTGAGTAGTCGAATATTAGTGTAAAAGTGTAAACAAAAGAGCAGGGTTTTCTTTAACATGTCACTGAGTTGACGTGAGTGAATCACTCTGCTGATAAAAGATAGTTTTACTTTGATTGAAGAGTCATTTTTGCATTAGAAGTGAAATGTTTAGCTCCCGGCGTTGTGTGAAGAGCTGGTAAATAATGTAAAAACAGAGATCAGGTAGAAAAAATAACATCGCGGTAAATGAAAGATCGTTCTTACAAAAATGTGTTTTTAATGTCTGTGATAAGTGTTTGGATTCTAAATCACATCATTGTCCTTGTATGAAGTTAGAAAGTCTCTCATCTGCAAAGTAACACCTGAAGCAACAACACATGCAGATATAAATTGTCCCATATATATAATTGAGTTACAATAAAGTGCTGCACACACATTGAATACATACATACACAGCTTTCTCCTTTGGATCAGTGCACTGTAAACCCGAATAAGTCCAATCTAAAAAAAAAATGTAAGGCAATCAATTGCCTCAATTATTTTAACTTGATGAAAGTTAAAAAGTAAAATTTTCCAGAACTTAAAATTTAGATGCTTATTAATGTATACTTAAACATTAATTATTAACTTAGTATTCTAAGGTTCTGTCAGTCCTACTGGGAGACTAAGTCAGGGTTCAGTGTCTTTATTCAAGGACACTTGGACATGAGGACAGACAGGAGAAGATGATGAAAGAATGAGAGTTGGGATTACATTTAGTTCTATGGCACAGTTCTGGTGTTGTCATGGCAACATGTTTGTAAATAGAGGTGTGTCCTCATTGGCTTTTTGGTTCACTTTGGGATAAGGTATGTGTCTGTCAAATTTGGTTTGACTATGTCGGAAAGAAAAATCAGTCCAATTCAAAGGGATTCTGCCAAAACCCAATTCATTTCTATGGCACGGTTTTGGTATTTTTATGGCAACACGATTGAAAATAGGGGTGTGTCCTCATTGGCTTTTTGGTTCAGTTAGGGATGAGGGATGTGTGTGTCAAATTCAGTTTGACTACATCGAAAAAAAAATTCACTCCCAAACTGTAGGGTTAGTTAGGAGCCATCTTGCAATGTAATGATATAAGTTACATATAATCATGTTCTGGTTGTCATATTATTGGGTCCAACTCTATCTGACACTTTATGTGCACGATACACACACTTTTATATGTCTAAAAATATCCACTTTGTTGTGAGGTCATCACGGCCACGTCCAACATTTAATCAGAATTTGTCAGGATAAGTTTTGACGTTTGGTGTAAATTGCAGATAACCCCTATTCAACTCCAGCACTTTTATTAAATACCCACACGTTCATGTACTGTATGTGCAGAGCAGATGATTGTCCTGTACACTTCTGGTTCTGGGAAAAACTCAAACTATTCAACCATAAAGTAAAAACACTGAAACAGGATGATTTCAATTCAACACATGTTTGTGTATTTAATTTTAGTTGACACTCTGTCGTGATGCATTCAGGTGTCACTACCATTTTTCCACCATTGACATGAATCCAAATAAACATCCACAATATTTGATGATGAGCCACGGGTTGAGAGTCTAAATCTGTATGGTTGAACTGAGTGTAATTATGTTTCCTTATTTATCTTAAGTCTTAAATACTAAGTGCGACACTTGAAGCTCAATCAAACACTTCAGATAAATGTATGTTCTCCATATCTATCTAGCTCTTTATCTATCTCTCTCTCTCTCTTTCTCTCTATTTCTCTCTCTCTCTCTCTCTCTCTCTTTCTCTCTATTCTCTCTCTCTCTCTCTCTCTCTCTCTCTCTCTCTCTCTCTCTATCTATCTCTCTCTCTCTCTCTGTCTCTATTGAACTGTAGTTTTTAAGTTTTTTTTTTTTTTTTAGGACGCCTGTACTCTTCCTGGGTATAATGTAAGGTTTTGTGGTTAAAGTGTAGCTTTTAATGGAAAAAAAAAAATAGTCTCAAAGATTGTGTCTAAGCAATCAGAAAATAACTGTAATAGCAGTGTAGGTTTCCTGATGGTGTGTTGGAAGTGCAGAAAATGGAACTCATGGTACCTTCAACAGCAGTCTTGTAGGTTACTATTCCCATAAGTGTGTCCAACATCCAGGGTTGTATTGTGTGTGTGTGTGTGTGGGGGGGGGCGCGTCGTGTCCTGCAGCTACATCAGACCAAAGCAACGGCGCATTTCAAAACCGAAGCAAATGCACTAGAGGTGAGAAAGGTGTCGTCCATGTGAGTGTTGCTCTCCAAGGTCTAGATCTGAAAAGGAGCATGCAATGATGTTTAATATTTCAACACAAAACACCACACACACACACACACACACACACACTCAGGTGATGTGAGCAAATTTTACATGTCATCCACATATTTGGCGACACTCCCTCATACTATGTTTGGTCATGACTGTAGAATGTTCATTATGTCTTACTGTTAAATTAAGGTTGTATTTTCATTTATCTCAGACATATGTGTAGGTATTTCTCACCTGACATGTTTCGACGTGTTACTTACGCCTTCGTCAAAGGGTCACCTGAATGTTGCAGTGACGTGCTTTTAAAAGTTACTATGTTAGAGAGAGAGAGAGAGAGAGGGAGAGGGAGAGAGAGAGAGAGAGAGAGAGAGAGAGAGAGAGAGAGAGAGAGAGAGAGAAAGCACAGAATGAAATTATGGTGTTGTAATTTTGTAACTAAATAAACTAATTAACTAATGACCGAAAAAAATACATCATTATCGAACATGGAACACTAGTTTATAAAGTAGTTTATGAACATCCAGATCCAAACGTCGGCAGACTGGTGCTGCTTCACAGTAGTTTACAAGAAGTGTGAAGAACCTGAACAAATATGAACAAGCTGATTGTGCCAAATATTCTGCTTGTTACTAAATGTTTTCTGCATTTTTAATTGTAATGTTAGTTGTAATTAAGGCCAAATATTGTTCAAATTGCTCTTTTTAAGAACTTTCAACTTGTTAATTAATGTTTTTCAAGTTTTTTTAAGGAAACGTTGTAGAAACATTGTTATAATGTCATTTAGCTTTTTTTTATTATTTCACTGATCCGGTGCATTTGAGATCATATTGGGCTGAATGTGGAACTGAACTGAAACGGGTCGAACACCTTTGACCTATAACATCATTTGGTTTGGAAGTTTTCAGCTGTCAGGTGGTGCATCTGGCGTTCCTCCAGGTGTTGGTCGGGTGCCAGAATATTTCCCAAAGGCACAACACCTGCCACTAACAGGGCACTAACACATTAATAACAAACATCAGCCACGTGCCTCCAATTTAGGATGGAGTGGGATTCATTATTCTACACACCTGGTTTGCAGCAGATTTGGACGGAAAAGGACATACGGTACATGTGAGGTTGATTTATTTTACTTTTCATCCTAACAGAGTGTTTTAAAGCTGCAGTTTTTTTGGCACAACATTTCATAATTACCTTCTAGAATATTGCAGTTCAAGTGGTTTGAGAAAAAACAACAAATCTACTCTCTTCTGGGGACTCTGTTCAAATTGAAAATTGATGTGAAGATGCAGCTGCTCAAAGGTGTTTTCAGTTTTAAATAGAAGCCTTAGTGTTTCTTATTCATTTAACCATTCTGTGATTCATCATTTATTTATACCATGTTATCTTTCAGTTTAATCTGTGAAAATCAAACCTTTTTTTTTGTATTTCAGACTAGATGTTCAAAGAGATGTTTAAAAAAGTCCATGAAGAAAATTCAATGGTTATTATAATAAAACATTTTAGCAAACTACTGTTTTTATTTTGTGTGTTTTCCATTTTATCCTTTAAAGACATTGGACTATATTTGTAGTTGTTTCTACATTAATCTTTCCTAAGTAATTCATAACCATTTATTATGATGGTAAAGTAGTAAAAAAATAAATGTAAAAAATCTGCTGTATTTCCTTCACTGATCAGTGGTTCTTAAACTTTTTACAGTGAACTACCCCCTAAATTATATTTTTTAGGCAAATACTAACAACTTCAGCATTTTTGATGCAAAACAATTAGTTTCGGGAACACTTTAGTTGAGGTTGGGGATTGGGTCATTCAATACTTTCAAAATGCCATGGGTCTCTAAATGGTATTTAAATCAGTACTTTAAAAATTTGAAAAAAAATTACAACCAATTAAATAAATAAAAAAACATTAATAGAATAAATAATAATAATGTGTGTATACATATAAAGTACATTTTGTGTGCAAAATATACACTGAAAAGTGTCCTCTTTAATTGAGAAAGAGAAATAACATAGTCATTAATAAATAAATTAAACTTTCATTGATCAAAAATGATTATTTAGCTACTCAAATAAATAGATTTTAAATAATATAATATATAAATGTTCTTAAAATGTTACCAAACACAATGTTTGACAATATAACTATGAATAATGTATTTGCTGTGTTTCACATTTCTACTTTAATTCTCATTATTAATTTATTTTGCATTGATGACTTATTTGATATATTTTACCCAAACAAATTCCAAGTAACCCCTCAGCTTTTTCCAAGTACCCCTGAGGGTAAATGTACCGGACTTTGGGAACCCCTGATGTAGATGTTCATAAAAACTAAATAAAGCCAAAGGTTACTACATAAAAACAGACAAAATTTAAGAAAATTGCCAGTATATGAGCACAGTATATGTCTTAGGTCAAAATAAATTAGTTTTACTACTGACTCCAAGTTGTAGGATATGTTTGGATCATATCAGATGCCACTGAAAAGTTAGAAAACTACATTTTATTTGAATTATTTCAACATTTGGATAGGATCTTTAGCTCCAAAATGATGCAACACTTCAGATCTGCAGATGCTTTTAGTTTCCTGGTGAAGGTTAAATACATGATTGACAGCTGTAATTATTATTGGATCAACACAGAAGCACTGAAATGACTTAACGGAGGCAGGAGGAAAGTGCTGTAGAAGGAACTCCTGCAGCTCAAAAGAGAAAATATAAGACAATTTAAGGGCATGTTACTGTAGGAGGCCCACGATCTGACTTTATAGAGCAATATTCTGGACATATTTGACTTTACAAGTGATATGCGTCATTTGAATGCATCATGATTCACTTGCGTGAGTCAGTTTTGTTGGTTTAATTTGTGCATGAATTACAACCGGAGCCCTTGTTACAGTTAAAAACCTCTTTACACGTTTGCACACAAACTTCGAAGGGTAGGTTAAAGTCTGGAATTAGGCTTCAATTTATTAGCTGGGGAATGAATCTAATCAATGTGAGGTCCTTAAAGTATTGCACCGCAAACGTGCACGAGTGTGAGCGTACGTACGGATGAATTCGTGCACCAGATGAAATTGCACTGGCCTTTACAGAGCTGAGTTAATTGTCTGATTGCTCCACTCCCTCCTGGACGGCTGTAATTTACGGATCCCCCGGCATATGTGGGTTCGCCGCAACACATACTTGACCTTCTCAAATAACAGGGGCCAGAACGAGAGAAAAGCAACGAGAGAGTGAGGGAGACGTCTGAGCGCATGTCTGTGTGTGTGTGTGTGTGTGTGTGTGTGTGTGTGTGTACTGACAATTTGTTTAATGCTAAAGTGGACAGCTGGGTCGACAGCTCTCTCTTTGGAGAGCTAAAAGCCTCTTTAATTTAGAGAGTTGGAGTGAGGGGAAAGGAGGCAGACAAACAGAGAATGAGTGAGACTGGAAAAAAAGAAGAAAGAAAGAAAGAAAGAAAGCACTGGCCTACAGAGAGGAAGGACATATGAGACAGATGTTGATTAAAACTACAAAGATCAAAATAACGAGACAGAGAGAGAGAGAGATGGAGAGAGAGACAGAGAGAGGCAGAGAGAGAGACAGAGAGAGAGAGACAGAGACAGAGAGAGACAGAGAGAGAGAGAGAGAGACAGAGAGAGACAGATGGATAGAGACAGAGAGACAGAGACAGAGAGAGACAGACAGAGACAGACAGAGAGAGAGAAAGAGACAGAGAGAGACAGATGGATAGAGAGAGAGACAGAGAGAGACAGACAGAGACACACAGAGAGAGAGAGAGACAGAGACAGAGACAGAGAGACAGACAGACAGAGACAGAGACAGAGGCAGACGGACAGACAGAGAGAGAGACAGAGAGAGAGAGAGACAGAGACAGAGAGAGACAGAGAGAGACAGATGGATAGAGAACGAGAGACACACAGAGACACAGAGAGAGAGAGACAGAGACAGAGAGAGAGAGAGAGAGAGACAGAGAGAGACAGACGGACAGACAGAGAGAGAGACAGAGAAAGAGAGACAAAGAGGAGGGAGGTAAGAACGAGCAGTGTGAGAGGTAGCTGACAATGTGAGAAAAGGAGTGTTGGATGTTTTTATGTGTGTGTGAGAGAGAGGGAGAGAGAGATGCTGAAAAAAGGCCTAGAAATCACTCATAAATGTTAATCAAACCAGCCAAACCTGTCCCAAATGTCACATGACCTAATGTCGTTTGACAATGAAGATGCTCACACATCAGAAAATATAAACTACTTTCAGATCAAATAACCACAGCAGGTACAATCACTCATTTGTTCAAAATACAAATGTCAAACAGCAGATCTGAACCTTTATGTCTCATAATTATCCACAGAGGAACCATATTCTAACAAACACAGTCATAGTCCAACAAAAACATTCAAAACTAACAAGAAAAAATGTCCAAATGTAGTCCAAAACACATCAAAACTTAAATAAATATGCACAAATGTTTTATCTATTGCATCTTTTAACAGGACCTGCCTCCAATATCCCAGTTTTTTTTTTTTAAATCTATTTTCGTTTGTAATATAATCAAACACCAACTGCATGTTAATAAAGTGATTCAAGAACAACATTTAATTTACTTTATTAAGAATTTTAGGAGAAATTGAGTGGAAGTTTAAAATTAAGTTACAATAATTAATCTACATATAGGAGGTAAAATAATTTACAATAATAATAATTTAAAAAAAGCTTGTAGTAAAAGTACATGCTTTAATTGTTGGCACGAGCAGGTAACAAAGGAAGGAACCAGAGAAAATAGAAATAGAAAGGACAACACTGTGCAGTGACATGAGAGGAAATTAAACATACAGTATTTCCTATTGGGGAGCATCTGATTACAGATTACAGGGATCATATTTAATAACAAGGCAACTGTTTACAGCTTAGACTGACAAGGGGCAAATGAGACGTAGATGCAGATGAGTGTTTGGCATTAAAGCAATTAAAGGATGAAGAGACATATGATTAATGACAAAAATGACAACAAACTACTATCCCAGCATCATTCAGTGATATGGACCCATCTCCAGTGATTAGATTAACACATTTCCATCCTTGTAAAGCAGATTCCCAAAACAGAAGCAGTGCCGACCCTTATGAACACACACCTTTAATCATCCAGATGGGTGTAGAAACAGCACCGTATACAGATATTCCCACTCTGGGACCAGTTTTCCGAAGATATCGTTTTGGGGTGTCCATGAAACTAATGCCATTTTGACATTACGTAACTACGTCAGTTTCACGAAAATTTGTTTCCATGCAGTTGTGGCCTCAGGGGTCATTTACACCAGGACGATTGTGGCTAATTTCGACGGTATATTTTATCAGAAGTGTCTTTCATTTACACGAAGCCAATGCCGTCAGGGTGTGAATACGTAAAAATCTGAAGACTCCTTTCAGAGTGGGACGTATTTGAAGACGCGCTCCGTCGAAATGGCAAGAAACGTACATGTTAACGTTGCATGCGTCACATAACGGCAAGAAATAAAATATATATATATAGTTCTTTTCCACCTTCATGTTGCTCAAAGTGCTTTACATTAGCCTCATATTCACCCATTCACACACACTCATATACCAGTAGGTGTCTATGGTTCTGTCAGTCCTACTAGGAGACTAAGTCAGGGATCAATGTCTTTGCCTAAGGACACTTCGACATGTTAACAGCCAGAGCCGGGATCCTAACCATCAACCCTCTACCTGCTCTACCAACTGACATACGTTTTAACCTTACATTCATATGCTGAGCAGGTAAAGCAACAAACTAGCACTAGCATTAGCATTAGCATTAGCAGCTGTAGTAAATGTACAGGAGTCGTTTCAGTTATTGTACACACACACACCATAGCTGAACAGTTACATATGTCAAAAACAGATAAGGACATAGCTAGCCTGGCAGGACGCTCCAATATATACAATGTATATACTGTTGTGTCTTCGATTTCCTCCTGAATACGCGTGTCTAAACTGAAGACGAGACGCCACTTTTTGCGTCTTGTGTTTTCATCGTCTCTGTATAAATGTAGCCTCAGGTTTGAACTCAAGTACAACCATCACACACTAGAATGGAAACATACTGAGGTTTATTCACATTAAGGATCTGCTCATCACATCTGTCTTATCTGTGATTGGTTTACACTGTACCTGTTTAGTCCCGCCTTCGTATTTGAAGGCTGTTAATGCTTACTTCATTTTTGATTTTATTGAATTGTACCTTGACTAAATCTGTGTGTGATTCACACTTATTATGTCCTCTCCTTCTTTATTTCAGTTCTTTTTTTATCAGTTTTTTGTCACCTGCGAAGGGGCGCAGAGACTTTATTCAAACTCCAATTTACACCTGCAATGACTTCTACACACTCACTTTGATTTATTCAACTTATGAGAACAGAATCATATATGCAATTCTTGCTTGAGAGCACTAGAACCCTGTAAGTATTTTTTTTTCTTTTCTTTTCTTTTTGTTTGTTTTTTTGTTTGTTTTTTTTTGTTCACAATTTGCAAGTGGCAATTGTTTCATAATGTGATCCTGGAGCTATTTGTGATCCGTGAATAAGCAGAATGTCACTTCAAGAAAGGAATGAGGGAAATGAACTGAAATGAAATAAAATAAAGTATTACAAGATAAAATATAGGAAGAACAAATGCGGTAGTGAGGAATAAAATGGAGCGGCAAGGAGAGGAGGTAAATGAAAGAAGCTTGGTACAGTGTGTTTAACCCTTTGATGGATATACTATTATTATTCCACAGCTGCTGTCTTATACATTCAAGGGTTTTGTGGGTGAAAAAGTACTTGCATTCTGTACTTAAGTAGAAGTACAGCTACTGATGTGGAAAAAGTACTTTTTACTGAAGTAAAAGTAAAAAAGAAAAATTAATAAAGTAAAACTGCATTTTTTTTTTTTTTTACTATGAATGAAATAATATTTATTTAAGCGGGAAAAAAAACAGAAAAATGTCAAAAAATATCCAAAAATAAAGCCTTTAAAAGTGGGTTACTGTGTAGATTATGTCTTTTATTTGGTCATGGTTCTCAGTTTAGTGGGTATAGACAGAACATTTAATTTAAAAGTCATAAATAGGAGATAACAAAGCATAATTATGACTTTTAAAAAAAATCTAAATTGTACATAAATAGTCAAAATTATAACAAAAAAATTTGAATTATGTCAAAAAAAAGCAAAATTATAAGATAAAAAGTCTAAATATGATATACTGAATCACAATTTGTGATTTATTGATTTAGTTTGAAAAAGTAATGAGTCTATTCTGAGAATGTAAAGACTATAAAGTACAGATATTTATACAAAAATATAGAGAGTAAAAGTCAAGTTACCAGAAAAATAAATACTCAAAGTACAGATACCTAAAAAAAAAATTCCTTAAGTACAGTAAAGGAAGAATTTTTACTTAGTTACCTTCCACCTCTGATAATCAAATACACGATTACTGTAACTTTGTTGTTCTTGATGGACAAAATCTTTTTTTTTTTTTTTGAATGGGAGGAAACATTTTGTCGTGGATGACAAAAATTAATCATATAATAAAGTAGGAAATGACATAGCATAAATAAAATAGCATGAGATGGACCCATGTCATTTCTTGTCACTTTAAGATGTATTGTTTTAGCTGGTATTTAAAAAAAAAAATGCAAATAAAATGACTTTAAATTTGAATTTTCCAAACCTGAAAACATGGTTCTCATAATTCATGCACCAAAGGGTTAAAAAAATGAAATCAATAAAATAAAATAAAAAAATCCCAGTTGTGGTCCAGGGCGCTGAATGCAGATCCACACATGAGGAACTGTCAGGATCCACGGTGCTCATTACAAACTGACAGTGACAATAAGTGACAGTGGAGGCATCATCTGACTGTACAAACCTACAACAAACTGCGCCTCATTAACCTCAATCAGACATGTCAGTGTTATCCCTCACACACCCACACTGTCATTTTCCTAAATTACAGTCGGTATAATCCATCTACACACACACTGATACATGTACTGGCAGTAAGACGAGTGAAACACAGAACAGACGCCTCTACAGCAGTCCTTGAGGGCCGGTGTCCTGCATGTTTTAGATGTTTCCCTCTTCCATCACACCTGTAAGCCATTGCATTATAATGAGTCTTCTACAGAACTGACGAGGAGCTGATTATTAACTCTTAATTATCATTGCTGACACATTCTGATGGATTGTTTAGTTTAAATGTTCAGAAATTTTATTCTTTTTTTTTTTTTTTTTACTGTGTTTTTACAGATTTTTGTTCATGGAACAATTATCAAAAGGCAATTAATTTAGAAAAAAGGCTAAATTAAAACAGCTGCGATCAAATTTCAATCCTAATTGTCTTTTTTGTTTTTTAGTACTTTTGCAAATTTTCCATATTATCTATAAAATGTTGTAAAAACATTCATTTTGTTTATTTTTCTACATTGTTTTATTACTTTTTTTTTTTTCTTTAATTGTATTCCATTTGTTAATCTTCCACATTTTTTGTTAGTTTCTTATTCATTTTATTGATGACTTTGGCCATTTTTTGTTAATTTTCTTGCTTATTTTATTCTTTTTTTTACTGTGTCTAAAGTCTTAGGAGTTAAAGAGTTAAAGTGAATCATTTGGAAGAGGGAAATATCTAAAACATGCAGAACACTGGCCCTCAAGGACTGGAGTTTGACACCTGTGATGTAAGGCAACAACGATGGTGATTTTGGAGTGCGATGACCCCATCTATACTTCAGAAACAACCAGAAAAAAAAAAAGAACTGTGTCTGTAATTAGCCTCTTCTATCCACATCTACTTCCTTATTATACATATTCTACAACTGCTGAGTCAGTGGCTTGTTTTCTTTCATACCAAACACTAAGGGTGATCAGTCACTAGAGGCGGGACATTTAGCTTTAGTTTAACTCCATAAATAGCTGTGGCGACGCCTTAAAAACAACACCAAATATCCATTCTGGAGCTAAACCAGAGGCATATTTCCAACACACAAAGCATAGACTATTCTTGTAAACACCATTTTTGCCTGACCAAGCTACTGCTGTTCGAATTTTTTCTTTATTTCCCCCCTCCCCCCTCCCTGAACATAGCTTATTTGGAGTTCAAGGAACAAACAGAGCAGGAAGTGGAAAGAGAAAAGAGGATAAAAGCTTGAATAAAGATACCAGAATAAGAGGGCATGAAGAAAGGAGTGCAAGGAAGAGGAAAAAGAGACGCGGGCATCCCAGATAAAGAGGTTTAATTGACTGTCACAGAGCCTTGTGGTTGTTCTGCTGCTACTAATAGTCAGCGAGAGGCTACGGGGCGATGGCGGACACACAGAGAAACTGGACTCTGCTCTCATTATCTGTACTACCCCTGAAGCCTTCACTCTTTTTCCTCTCCGACTCCCACCCAGTCTGCGTTTTGAGCTCCGTTTTTATTTCATTTGCTCCGACTCCACTGTTCTTTATCGGCACGAACGTTAGATGAATCCCGTTGTTGAAGTACCCCCCCCCTCCTGTAATGAATAGAAATCATAAAAATAACTAGCACAGAGCAATAAGACGTAGTGCTTTGACTTTGTGTTTATCTCTGTCTGGGTGCGGTGTGACCTTTTTAATGGTGGATGTGGGTTGTGGTGGATGAGTTGCTTAAGTATTGCATGTATTTTGTGGTCGAGACTGAAGAAAGTTTAATATTGAATTGACTTAAAGATTCTACTTCAATAGGTCACACATAAAAATATCTAGTTGAGTGAATTAAATTCAATTAAAATTTAAATTTAAATTTAAAAAAAGTAAGCCTATGCAATTTAATTTAGTTCACTCAACTAGACTCAAGTAAAATTTCTGAGATAAAAAGTATAATTCTGACTTTTTATCACATAATTTTGACTTTTTATCACATAATTTTGACTTTTTATCACATAATTTTGACTTTTCATCACATAATTTTGACTTTTTATCACATAATTTTGACTTTTCATCTCATAATTTTGACTTTTTATCTCATAATTTTTACTTTTCAACTCATAATTTAGACTTTTTATCTCATTATTTTGACTTATGAATTGAATAAATTAAAATTTTTAATATTTTTAATATAAAAAATTAACCATTAATGGATAATTGTTTGTTAATTTTCCCATGATAGAAAATTTTGCTCATGTGCCCCACATTTTAAATGGCTATGACACCCATGGGCAAGACAAAAAAGTGTGGCCTCTTTTTCCATCCACACCTACCTCCACCTCCACCTCCACCCACCCTCCTTATCCTACCCCCCCCACCTCCATCCCCAGTGTCCCTCCTGCCCTGTACACTCTAATAGTCTATTGATTTTCCATCTGCTCACGAAGCGGCCTGTACTTTTACCGTTCACTCATGATATTAGCTGTCCATTAACAGCAGAGCACCGCTCCGCTTGGCGCGTCAGCACCTTCGACTCACACACACACTCACACACCTTTGACACACACTCCAGCGGAGGTCAGTTACGTTAGTCCTCCTGAAGCGCATTAACTTTCCTCGCCGCTCTACACAATTTAACTCCAACTAATAGCAAAGAAAAGGAGCTTAAAGGGCTTATTTTCTACCTGATTAGCATAATAGGCTAGTTCTACTGTGATGATGATTCATTGCAGGTCACAATTATATCAGTTGACTTCAGTCTAATGCTTTGTTTTGTCGCATCTTTTCACTCAGCTTTAATATTACTAATGTCAGTAAGGCAGCTTTAATGTCTCGTCCACACTAATGCAGATGTTTATCAGAAGGAACATTTTCTCCTCAGTCAGGCCTCTCGTCTACACTGAAAAAAGTAAAACATTGAATCAATTTAAAAATTCTTCTTCAATAAGACACGCATAAAACTATCTAGTTGAGTGAATCAAATTAAATTAAATTAAATTAAAATACCCTATGCATTCAATTTGGTTCACTAAACTAGATTTATTTCTGTGTGACCATAAAAAGTCAAAATCATGAGATAAAACATTAAAATTCTGACATAAAAAGTTACAATTATGAGATAAAAAGTCAAAATGATGAAATAAAAAGTCAAAATATGAGGTAAAAAGTCAAAATTGGGAAATAAAGAGTCAAAACTATGAGAAAAAAAAAGTCCAAATCATGAGATAAAAGGTTACAATTCTGACATAAAAAGTTAAAATTATGAAATAAAAAGACAAAATGATGAAATAAAAAATCTAAATTATGAGATAAAAAGTCCAAATCATGAGATAAAAACATTAAAATTCTGACATAAAAAGTCAAAATATGGGATAAAAAGTTACAATTATCAGATACAATGTCAAAATTGGTGGAGAATTTTTAACTTGATTCAATGTTTTACTTATTTCAGTGTGTATGTACATCATTTTCCAGGTCAGTACATAAGGCTTTATAACAGGGGTCTCAAACTCATTTTCTTCCAGGGGCCACATTCAGCCTGTTTTGTTCTCTAGTGGTCCACACCAGTAAAAGAACAGCATAATAATCTATAAATACTGACAACTACAAATATTTGTTTGTTTTCATAAAATAAGTCATTCATTTTATAGACAATCCGAACCAAAAAAGATGTGAACAACGTTTAAAAAAACTGAAATTTCTTACAATATTAACAATATTATGGCTCATTTTATCATTTCTACATATGCAATATGGATTGGATCTACAAAAACAATAAACACTTACCATGAAATTATGCTTAATTTTCTTTAGACATATTCATGCTCAAATTGCATTTGTAATTTATTTTAAGTCCTGATCAATTTTCCAAACACAGCAGAAAGCAGATGATAAAAACACTGAATGAGATAAAAAATAAATAAATAAATAAATACAAAGAAACAACATTTTCTTTCTTTAACATTACATAACATTACATATTTCCATGCGTGATACCTGTAAACCTCAGGTAATCAGCACTGTCTATTGCGTGTAAATACAATAGACAAATCAACTACTATACTTTGGCAAAGGCAGAGGTCATGTGATATTACTCCTGTTCAAATCACATCATCATCATGATATTTGCAATATTTTTATTTCCTTGCACATTTATTAAGCTTATTCACACGCTGAAGATGAGATACATCAAAGTTTTAAAAGTGATTATAGTGGTTTACAATATAGATATTCACAGAATGAACAAACTGAAATCCTTTTACAAAAGCAACATCTCAAAGGTGGATGAGATGGATGACAGTTACAGTGAGGAATATTATTCTACTTTTCACCCCTTGTTTGTAAGTGATGGACCTGCCCTTGGCATCAGAACTGAGGAATAATGGTGATAAAATGACTGAAAAATAGATCAAGTCTACAAGTTATAGTCATGACATAGAAATGAGGCTGTATATAAACCTTTAATAGAGAATGTACAGTGACTTTATTCTGTAAATTCACCTGTACTGGTTAACATTCATTTAAACACATTTGTTTTAATATTTCCTTTTCATGTATATCATGATATCTCTTTGATTTGATTTGATTTGAATGCTTTATGTCGAACATGTGCAGAATGCAACAATAATAATTTTAATAATAATAATAATAATAATAATGATACACAATGGCATGTCTTTTTATATATTTTTTTTATTTATTTTTTATTTTTTACATTTTTATTTGGTTTCACATTTAGTTTATTTTTGTTCATTAGCTTTTAATGCGGCTTTGAAAATGGTGATTTTGCTGTGAAAATAATTCAATAAATGGTGGCTCTTGAGCAATTATCAATAAATTCATAGTATTTTCAGCATTTTTCTAATGTCTTTAACTTGTGTCAAAGAACAACACTTACATATTTGCCAAATTGTATCTTGTTTACACTGAAGAGCACTTTTTCCACCGTAAAGCCCAATTATCTAAGTATAAACCTCCACTTTCTGCTCCATTGTAACTGACTGCTCTGTTCCTGAGTGCATTTAGAGCAGAACCACAATGAAACAATAATAGAATAATGTTTTAGTCCCTTTGATTTGAACTCCTAAAACCAGACTGACACACAGGATAGTACTGATGTTTGAGTGTGTTCCATCTGCGTCTCCTGTCGACCACATGTGACGTTTGCTTGTCACAAAAGGTCATGTGACCGATGGCTTTACCTCTAAATTTAGAAAGTAGTGTTCCTTTTGTAAAGTAAATATTGTCGTGACAAAAATGAGACCAGACTGGACGTAAGTGTTGGTGTTGTGATGAAAGTAGAATTAAATATATAATATATAAAATAAAGAAGTCTGAGAGAAGAACTGAAGCAATAGATGGAAAGACAAAAGCATTTGAAGTTAGATTAAATGAATGACACAGTTAATGGTAATGAACAGACTGGGGAGGGCGGTAAAAAGAAAAGAGGATGAGAAGCAAAGGTGGAAAGAGGACAGAAAAATAAAGCAGTCAAGTTAAGAGCTGCTGACCTGGAAGGACTTCCACATGGTAACCATCAGCGAGAGGCTACAGGAGTGTGTGTGTGTGTGTGTGTGTGGGTGGGCGTGTGTGTGTGTGTGTGTGTGTGTGTGTGTGTGTGTGTGTGTGTGTGGGTGTGTGTGTGTGGGTGGGCGTGTGTGTGTGTGTGTGGGTGTGTGTGTGTGTGTGTGTGGGTGTGTGTGTGTGCGTGGGTGCGTGTGTGTGTGTGTGTGTGTGTGTGTGTGTGGGTGTGTGGGTGTGTGTGCGTGGGTGTGTGTGCGTGTGTGTGTGTGTCCGATCATGATGTGAACAACCATCTTCATCGTCAGTTGGTCCACATATCTGATGGACATATCACCTGCTGTATATGTGAAAAAAGTCTCTCTCTCTCTCTCTCTCTCTCTCTCTCTCTCTCTATATATATATATATATATATATATATATATATATATATATATATATATATATATATATATATATATATATTTGTGTCTCATAAGTTGGGTTGGGCTTCATTTGATACCAATTGGTACTTTCTAAATGGTATGGGTTCCTAAATGATATTTAAATCAGTACTTCAAAAAGAAAATACAACCAGAGTCATCTGTGATTGAACCGTAACCTCAAAATTATATATATATATATATATATATATATATATATATATATATAAAATATATATATATATAAAAATATATATACACTATATAAAAAATAATAAAAGTAACATTTATTTAAGTAAACACATCTTCAGAACATTCAAATACACATGTTTTGCTTTGGATCTGTTCCTATACTTTATGAAGACTTCTGGAAAAAAACATGTATTTTCACATATTTTCTATTTTAATAGTGGGGACCTCTATTTGGATTTAACCCTCATGGGGAACTGAATTTTGGTCCCCATGGTGTGACTGTGTAAACATATCAATGAGGAAGGATTTGAATACAATAGGAATACAAGTGCACACACACACACACACATATAATTTTTTATTATATATATATATATATATATATATATATATATATATATTTTTTTTTTTTTTTTTTTTTAATTTTATTTTTTTTTCAAAAAAGTAAAGGTGTGAAACTCTCGTTCACTACAGAAGACAAATAATAATTTATGTCTATCTAATGTAGAGGCGCTTGTGTTTCCTTCTTCTACACATTCTAACAACTACAACACCGTCCTCTCACCATATCTTTGTATTATAATAATTACTTTTTAAATGAATTCATTGTGTTAATATATATTCATGCAAATAGCAGCTATCTTTAAAGTTGTTCTTTGGCTGCCTGATATTTTTGGAGCTGATGGGAAATTAAAAAAAAAAAAAAAAAAAAGCTAATAACTTCCAGGACAGTCTGACTGCAGTGTATGGTTGCACACCTTGAGAGAATATGTAAATATAATTTCCAAGAATTTGCATTTAAAGTTCCTTGCTAATGGACAGCATTGTAACTTCCTTTAGTGTCGAGCAAAACAGAATAAAAATGACATAATTAAGAGGTCACTGAAATGTGGGATGAAGAATAAAGTAAAGCAATGCAGGCTGTTTAATAAATGACTTTATTTCAGGCTTATTTCATATTGCGCCGCTTCCTTCTACCTGTTCATCCATCTTTTTTTTTTTTTTTTTTTTTTTCAGCGTAACAATTGCATGTTATAAAATTGGGTTTTTATAGAAGCCTGCTCATTACTGGGTGTCTTCAAAAAGTTAATGTCAAAAGGATGTGCATCAACCTGTGTGTGTCAGAACACAATGACCAAGTGAAAGTAGAACAGAGTGGATGCATTAATTTAAGCAGGAAATGATAATACACTATGTTATTCTGCTAGGACTTAAATGAATACTTACAGTAATACTCTTCTTCTGACTTGAAATATACAAACAGTGAATTTTTAGTTGCTGCTATTAATCTTTTAACCTTACCTTCAGGATAAGAAATAAGCAATTTGTCACAAACAGAACAAAATCACATGTTGAAAGGGAAGATTTTATGAGAGTGTATGTCTATCAGACGTCTTGAGTTGAAGAAAATAAACAAATTGGCAAATAACAAATAAATTAATCTTTCATCAACACAAAATATTTACTTAGCTTTCTCAAATAAAGTCATATTGAATAATATAGAACAAAAATGTTCTTAAAATTACAAATAAATAAGATCATAAATGTCAATTAAATTCTATGTATATATATATATATATATATATATATATATATATATATATATATATATATATATATATATATATATATATATATATATATATTATATATATATATTATAATTTTTTTTATGTATGTATTATGTGAATGTTTGAAATAAACATCAATAAATAAAATCAATGAAATAAAATCTAAATGTTCCCAAAGCTTAAACATGATCATTGGCAAACTATTGTATAAATGTATTTATTATGTTTTATATTTCAGAATTAATTCTCATTATTTATTATATATCCAATGTATTTAATTTAATGTATTAAATACCCCATAGACTCCTTCCAAGTACCCCTGGTTGTATATGTACCCCACTTTTGCAAACGTTAGTGCTTCAATGAATCCAGACTGAGAGAAAGAGAGAGAGAGAGAGAGAGAGAGCACTCACTAAGTGCTTTATCTAAGTGTCTCCGTAATGTCCTGTATCATATAGGGCTCGTCTTATAAAAGCCAAATTATAGCCAAGCCAGCTTTTAGGTTGGTGTATAAAAGCAAAGAGTGTTGCATTACAAGAAACTCAGTGCACAAATGGTGTTGTTTAGCAGGTGATTTTAACTACTTATAGAAATATTAATTTAGACTTTAAGTGAAATGACTGTGAATCTCATAATGTGCTTTCAGACCCACACTGAGAGAATAAAGAGGCTAAAATAGACTTTTATCTGTACATTTGGCTCTCACTTGACTGTGATTGTCTCTCTCTCTCTCTCTCTCTCTCTCTCTCTTTCTCCGTCTGTAGATTATACATGTGGCAGAGATGAAAGCCTCTATCAGCTCTGATTTTCTCAGGCAGCATCATTATTAGATGAGCACAGACTCATTTTAGCTAGGAGCCTTCTCTTGTCTGTTCACACCAATGCAACATTCATGTGTGTGTGTGTGTGTGTGTGTGTGTGTGTGTCTATATCTGGCTGTCTTCTAGCACACTCAGTGAACTGATGCCTCCCGACACCTGCACTCGCATCACCTGAGCCCTCAAGAGAGATATGTGTACGAGTGTGTGTGCGATTGTGTGCTCAAATATGAAATATTGAATATCACTGCACCCTTTCTCTGGCATTGTGAGTTTGGAGAGCTACTTTCTTTCAGATGTAGGTCACATATCTCACCTGGAGTGGATTTTTGGCTGGAGTTAAGACTGTTGTGTTCAAGCCCAGACTGAGGAGAAAAGGCTCCAAATATAACCCCCCTGCTGCTGGATGGGATTCCTCTTGATTTTTTTGGAGGATTTCAGATGGAATCGCAGTGTCATTTTTGAATTTTTAATAGAGGCTTTACTACACTGTTAACTCTAATTATACTGGAAACACAGTAATATTTCAATGTTTATTCAAGTGTCACTGTGATGAACACTGTAAAATACCAGAGGTGTTAAAAGTACTTACGTTCTGTATTTAAGTAGAAGTACAGCTACTTGTTTGGAAAAAATACTATGGTAAAAGTAGAAGTACTGATTCAACTCCTTTCCTTAAGTAAAAGTAAAAAAGTAAAACTTCTCAATTGTAATAAAAAAGTAAAACTTTTTTTTTTTTTTTTGGTCATGAATGCAATAATACTTCAGAAAAAATCTGAAAAGTTAAAAAGTATCTAAAATAAAGCCTTTAAAAGTGAGTTACTGTGTAGATGTGTTTGATCGAGTCACAGTTACTCAGTTTTGGAGATACGGGCTGGAAATGTAGTTAAAATGGGGGGGGGGCATTATTGAGATAAAAAGTCAGGAGATTTTTTTAAAAAAAAGTTCTAAATGTGAGATAACAATGCACAATTTTAAGAAAAAATAGTCAAAATAGTCAAAATAGACATAATAGTCATATTTCATACTGTCACATCTGTTTCATTTGTGTCCCCACTAGACACTGTCCTCACTAGACAGTGTCCTCACTTGACAGTGTCCTCACTAAACAGTGTCCTCACTAGACACTGTCCTCACTTGACAGTGTCCTCACTAGACAGTGTCCTCACTAGACAGTGTCCTCACTAGACACTGTCCTCACTAGACAGTGTCCTCACTAGACACTGTCCTCACTAGACACTGTCCTCACTTGACAGTGTCCTCACTTGACAGTGTCCTCACTAAACAGTGTCCTCACTAGACACTGTCCTCACTAGACAGTGTCCTCACTAGACACTGTCCCCACTAGACACTGTCCTCACTTGACAGTGTCCTCACTTGACAGTGTCCTCACTAGACACTGTCCTCACTAGACAGTGTCCTCACTAGACACTGTCCTCACTATACACTGTCCTCACTTGACAGTGTCCTCACTAGACACTGTCCTCACTTGACAGTGTCCTCACTAGACACTGTCCTCACTAGACAGTGTCCTCACTAGACACTGTCCTCACTATACACTGTCCTCACTTGACAGTGTCCTCACTTGACACTGTCCTCACTTGACAGTGTCCTCACTAGACAGTGTCCTCACTAGACACTGTCCCCACTAGACACTGTCCTCACTTGACAGTGTCCTCACTTGACAGTGTCCTCACTAGACACTGTCCTCACTAGACAGTGTCCTCACTAGACACTGTCCTCACTATACACTGTCCTCACTTGACAGTGTCCTCACTAGACACTGTCCTCACTTGACAGTGTCCTCACTAGACACTGTCCTCACTAGACAGTGTCCTCACTAGACACTGTCCTCACTATACACTGTCCTCACTTGACAGTGTCCTCACTTGACACTGTCCTCACTTGACAGTGTCCTCACTAGACAGTGTCCTCACTAGACACTGTCCTCACTTGACAGTGTTCTCACTTGACAGTGTTCTCACTTGACAGTGTCCTCACTAGACAGTGTCCTCAGTAGACTCACTGTCACTGTATGTAAATGTAAAGTGGAAATGACCAAAAATAGTCATTTGCCCGATGAAGGCTAAAAGCAACACATTAATCAAATTCAATAGGACAGAGAAGTGTGTCCCTGCAGGAGCGTCTAGTGCCAGCAGCGAACAGGAGCGTAAAGTCCACCCTGGGTTTTGGAAAGGACATGAGTGACAGTTGGACTGAAACACTGCTCATTCCTCTAACTTTCAGTGTAAACTCAACTTTCTATAAGGATGTGAGAAAATAAACCTCCACTCCTGACACCCCCCTCCCCTCCCCCCATACATCAACCCACACAATCCACCGTCGCTGTGGGTATGCAGGACGGGAAAGCAGGAATGTCACAGCTATTACAAATCCTGTTGTCTCAGTCTGTGGGACAACAGCAGCCACCCAATTAACCTTTCATCCCAGGGTACACACCTCCCCACACACAACATATCAGGAACATTTCATTGGAACTGGAGGCGGCACTCACAGCTTCCTGTTCAATTTCGTGTTATCTGCTCAAACAGTTCATGTAGGTGACTTCTAGACTAATAGAGCTCACCCCAGCGCACCGTATATATCTTCACCACTCACTTCACATCACTGCTTTGGACAGAACACGTCCAGTTTCCACAAACAAACGTACATTGTGTATATTTTAACAAATCAGCAACTCCCACTCACTTCTAGTCAGTTGTTGATGTCATTTGTCCACTATGAAACCCACTCAACATTTCGATTTTGTTGATTTTTAATTGACTTCCATGAAAATAAATTGACTTAATAATAATAACGTAATAATTTGGGCCCATTTGAAATGTAATAAAGCGTATTTGGTCGTTCATGGTCTTCCACTTTAGCAGCCCAGACTTCCCTCACCCTACCTCAGCCAGTTCCTCCAGGGGAATCCCGAGGCATTCCCAGGCCAACAAAGAGATATAATCCCTCCAGCGTGTCCTGGTTCGGCCCCGAGGTGTCCTCCCAGATGGACATGCCCGGAGGCGTCCAGGAGGCGTCCTCAACTGGAGCAGCGGCTCTACTCCCGGTCCCACTCGGATGTCCGACCTTCTCACTCTATCGCTAAGGCTGACCCTGCGAAAGAAACTTCGGACGAAGGAAAATTTCGGCCGATTGTACCCGTGGTCTCATTCTTTGAGTCATGACCCAAAGCTGATGACCATAGTTGAGGGTCGGAGCATAGATCGACCGGTAAATCAAGAGCTTCGCCTTTTGGCTCAGCTCCTTCTTCACCACACCAGCATTACTTCGGGGGCCGCCCCAATCCGCCTGTCGACCACCCGCTCTATCCTTCCATCACTCGTGAATAAGATCCTGAGCTACTAAATACCTGATCTGCACTCACAGGTTTACCTTTAAATCAATGGCTTGTTGTTATTATATTGTAATTAACAGTCTCCTCTTAAACAAAAGCTGCGTTAAAAATGTTTTATTTCATAGTGTTCGGATATTGCATTTTAAATACATGTTTCTATGGTTCAAAGCTTAAACAAATGTTGTCCAGCTGAGGGGACATTTTTGTAACAACATAAAAAATAGGTTTCTTATAAATATTTCTTCTTTTTACATTTTTTTTAGATTTTTGTTTTACATCCAAACACAGTGTGACCCCAACATTTTATTTATTTTTTTTTTTTTTAATCATGATTTGAATTTGAATTTTGAATGAAATTACCCATAAGCTGTTTTATTTATTTATTTATTTATTTATTTATTTATTTATTTATTTATTTATTTATTTTTGTTTTATTTTATTTATTTATTTTTTTACATCCAAATACAGTGTCACCCCAACATAAAAAAAAATAGTTATAACAAAAATAAAACAAAAATAAATGAATGAATAAATAAAACAACTTATGGGTCATTTCATTCAAACTTCTTATTATGATAAATATTTCAATCACATTGCATTTTTTCAGGCCTAAAGAGGAATAAAAACACTTGACTCATAGTTCATCCATCAAAGGGTTAAGTCCAGTGATTGGGAAAAAAAACAAAAAAAAAAAACAAGTAATATTGGAAATGTGAATTAACTGTGGCATAAACAAACAATGCTTTTCCATTAAAAACTCCATCAACAATGACTTTGTCCAATTACTTCTATATATATATTTACTATGACTATGAGTATAAAGACACACATGGAATATGTGACATCATATGCTTTAGCAGTACATCCTGTGGAGCCTCAGCTTTCAACCAGAGGTCAGAGGAGTCCACTGAGCTGAACGGACACCAGACGCACACATTTATACACCAACACTACTGAAGTAACGAGGGGGGGGGGGCAAAGAAAAACAAATCAATTTGTACCATTTTCCATTCTGTGAGCAGAAGCAATGGCTGGCACCATCACATAAAGAAAACCACAGGACTATAGACTTTTATGTTTTTGCTGCTGGAGATGTAAACATGGGCATCTGTGGAGTGGGAGTGGGTGTGTGAGTTTGAGTGTGAACTCCACCACTGGGAGTGTCCCGCTGAGCCTGCCACTGGATGTGCACTGCACTGGAGCATCTTACTGCCCAATAACACTCCATCCATTTTTCATTAAAGCCATCACTTATTGTCATGGCTGTGGTATTCCCTCGACTGCGGCCTCTGCGGTTGCACCCCCCCTACCCCCTACCCCCCTACTCCTCCACTCCTCTTGTTGAGGCGAGTTCACTGTCAGCTAGTGTTACATCTCCCACACACACACACACACATGCACACACACACACTCCTGCTCTCTAAAAGGGATTACGTCCATCAACAGGATTGCTTTTTGCATCAGATCAGCAGGATAGCTAACAGTTTCTGTCATCTGGCGTGTGTGTGTGTGTGTGTGTGTGTGTGTGTGTGTGTGTGTGTGTGTGTGTGTAGTAGTTGCTGGTACATCATAGTTTCTGCTTCATAAACACACTAAGCTAGTGTAAATGTGTAAAAGTCAGTGAGCAACCCCCCCTCCTGACTCAGCTGCCCGTCCATCACCTTTATGGGACAAAGGTGACGTCAAAATATGATCTATGTTCTGGAATCATCACATCATGACTAATGTGAGAACATGGAAAATAATATAGAACTATTTTAGCCCTTTTTTAAAAAAAAGAAATCAATATGTGATTAAATGGATTAACTTGGAAATTATTATTATTATTATTATTATTATTATTATTATTATTATTATTATTATTATTATTTTATTTTATTTTTTATTTTATTAGTTGTAGTATTCTCATTCTTATTCTTATTCTTATTCTAATGGTCATGTGTTGAAGGATGAGAGATAAATTGAAAAACACTGGAGACCACAGGTTTTCTGTGGTCAACAAAATAGAACCTCTCAAAACAATATATGTTTGAATGAATGATTTATTTGCATAACAACATCATCACAGAACAAAAACGCAGACCTCATAATTGCTTGGAGCTACTTTCTCTCAATAGCGATCAATGGTCGTCGTCACTGCTAACAGCTGTGCGCCTTAGCAAACTACTTTCATCAGTTGTCCAACAGTGTTTGCGGCTGCTACGTGCAGGCGCAAAGCTGTTAGCAGTGACGACGCACATTGATCGCTATTGAGAGAAAGTAGCTCCAAGCAATAATGAAGTGTGAGTTTTTGTTCCGTGTCGGTTTTGTTATGAAAAGAAATCACTCATTCTGTTTTGAGAACAAACATGTTTTATATTGTTGACCCCAGGAAACCTGCCAGGACTACTTTTGCTTTGACCAAAACCGGACTCACAGAACACTGTCGGGTGCACCAGAGTAAAGATACTGATTCTATACAAATTAATGTGAAAAATAGTGAACTATTTTTTAAATAATGTTTGTATTCCACATTTTGTTTTCTGTATTTTTGCTGCTACAAAAAAATAAAATGTCTTACTCTTGGATCAAGTCAGTCACAATTTCCCAATTGTGGAATCAATAAAATACTTATATTCTAATATCTACCACTATCTTATCTCATCTTATCCTTTATATATTCTCTCTTTTTTTCAATGAAATATCAATAAGCTGAAGAATTCTAGAAATAATTTGAGAACATTTTGCACAATTCCATGCTAAATGTTTTGTGCACTTGTAGATCCACTGTGATATATGAGTTATGTTAAAAAATTAGCTGAGACATAACAAAGAAATTCCCATTTTCACAATGTAATTAACTTTTTTTTCTCCACACTACAACAAAGAGAAAAATCTAGTTTTTTGTTCATAGGTTATATTATGTTGTCGTAGTTTTACTGGTTTGATGCTTGTGCTACATGTGGACCCTGAACTCAAATAACTTTAACACCTCTGACATTATTATTGTCACTATTAACAACAGCCTCACACGTCTACACACTCAGGTATGTGGAGCTGGTGTTAACAATAAAAGGCATCCAGACATTCTTCTAATTGCACCATCCAGCAGATCGTTAAGTGGAGATTGCATTTTGCCAGCTGAGATTCAAAGAGATAAAGAAATTAAATCAAGAAAGAAAGGAAGATGTCAAGAGGAAATGGAAGAAATGGAAATAGGCTAAAGCGTGTCTCCTAAAGTCATTTGGTCATTCATCTACTTTGCTCTAATATAATCAGAAAAACTTTGTGGCAAGGATGAGATTTTATATAAAATCCAATGTGCTGAGGAAACCCCACATGTCCTTTTGTAATAAAAAGGAAGAATAAAAGTAGGGGTATACTATAGTTGGTTTGGCTTGAGTTTTGTACAATTGCTGTTCTATACTTATCCTTATTAGAATAGTCTTGTTGGATTTTAGAAACAGGAATAAGTATATATAATAATATACATATTCCACTTTACACAAACAGAGAGAATATTAGAAATTGCTCTATGTCCCAAGGTTAGCATCTATTTTTTAAAATTATTATTAAAAAGCAAAAATTATGAGATAAAAAGTCCAAATTGTGTGTAACTATAATATATATATATATATATATATATATATATATATATATATATATATATATATATATATATATATATATATATATATATATATATATATATATATATAATGTAACAGTTTCTGTAATTTGAAAAAGTAACAAGTCTATTCTGTGAATGTAAAGAGTATAAAGTACAAATATTTATATAAATGTAAAGAGTATAAAGTACAAATATTTATATAAATGTAAAGAGTATAAAGTACAAATATTTATATAAATGTAAAGAGTATAAAGTACAGATATTTATATAAATGTAAAGAGTATAAAGTACAAATATTTGTATAAATGTAAAGAGTATAAAGTACAAATATTTATATAAATGTAAAGAGTATAAAGTACAAATATTTATATAAATGTAAAGAGTATAAAGTACAAATATTTATATAAATGTAAAGAGTATAAAGTACAGATATTTGTATAAATTTAAAGAGTATAAAGTACAGATATTTATATAAATGTAAATAGTATAAAGTACAGATATTTATATAAATGTAAAGAGTATAAAGTACAGATATTTGTATAAATGTAAAGAGTATAAAGTACAGATATTTATATAAATGTAAAGAGTATAAAGTACAGATATTTATATAAATGTAAAGAGTATAAAGTACATATATTTATATAAATGTAAAGAATATAAAGTACAGATATTTATATAAATGTAAGGAGTATAAAGTTGCCAGAAAAATAAATACTCAGGTAAACAAAGTACTTTTACTTGGTTACTTTCCGCCTGTGTCTTACACAGTAAATTTTGCAGTGTTAAATCAACACTTAGAGAGTTTATTTAACTTCTTCTAGAGTGTATTTGGTCCCATTGTCTCCAAATTAACACTGCAACCCACCACAGATCTGCTTAAGCTGTTTCCACTGTATACGGGTGATGCACGTCCATATTAACTTTACGTTCCAGCTGTCTGTCCCATGTAAAATGTGCATTGAGAGCAGAGTGAAAACACTGTGGAGTGGATTATCTGGTTATCATGTCAGCTCCAGCAGATGGTTCGCCTGGAGCAAAAGAGGAGACGATGACACTGCACATCACTGACAAACAACCAGTTATACACCAGTAACAGCCAGTTACAGCATGCTGCAACATGCCAGTGTGTCAGTCCACTGACAGGGCTGCACACATCTGACTGACTGTTTAATGTGTGTGTGTGTGTGTGTGTGTGTGTGTGTGTGTGTGTGTGTGTGTGGGGAGAAGGGCTGATGATGAGCCGTCAGCATCAGCACACACACAAAAATATGTATGTGCGTGTACTTGTTTTCATATCTTTATGGGGACGTTGATATGTTTACACAGTCATTACATGGGGACCTCTGACACTATGGGGGACCAAAATTCAGGTCCCCATGAAGATTATATAAAAACAGTGTTGAAATATGTCTGTGCAAATGTATGTAAATGATGTTCCCTATAAAAACATTAACTTGTTTTGTTTTTTTTGTTTTTTTTTTCTGGAAGTCCCCATAAAGTTTATTTATCAAAGGTTTCAAGATGTTTACTTTTTATTATTATTACTATCATTATTATTTTTTATCAATTTCTTTTTTTATTCATAATTTTCAAAATGTATTATTATTTTTTTCATTCATCAAGTTTTTTAAAATCTTGAAATATAAAAAAAATATATTCTGCACGAAAAAACTGTTGATGTAAGCAACAAAAAAAATAATGAATTAAGTAAAAAAAAATAAAAAACAAAGCCAGAAAAAAACATTATTATTATTATTAAATTGAAATACATAATTTTCAAATTTTTAAGCATTATTATTATTTTTTATTGTATTGTATTTTTTTTTTTAAAGTGCTTACACTCACTTTCCAATTGCTACTTGATAACAAACTTGGTCTCTGTGAGACATGGAAATGAGTATGTGTGTGTATATGTGTATGTGTGCGTGTGTGTGTATGTGTGTGTGTGTGGGTGTGTGTGTGTGTATACACTCCAAGGTCCAGTTGGTTGTATCTACTTGATCTATGACCGAGGCCTTGGCCTATACATCAACCTGGCCAGCTCCAATACCCATACCCAAGACTGAAGTCGTATATCTACAGTAGTGTGTGTGTGTGTATGTGTGTGTGTGTGTGTGTGTGTGTGTGTGTGTGTGTGTGTGTGTATGTGTGTGTTCTTATTTGGCTACACTTCTACACAGTTTACTCAGGGTGCCGAGGCACTGAGACTGTTATGGCCCCCTCAGTAGCTATAACCAACACACACACACACACACACACACACACACACACACACACACACACACACACACACACACACACATCCTGAGCTGCTGTGCCTTGTTGAAGAGTCCCCGGTGCGTTATTCCACGAAAATGTGTTATTGGAACTATGTCTTTATTGTGGTTGTTGGTCTCACCGATGACCACACACACACACACACACACACACACACACACACACACATACACACACACATATAGGTCAGAGTCTGTCATTCACAGCCAATGAAAGACATGGTGTGTGTCTAACTGTTAGGCTAATGGACCTGTACAGCCCTACCTGCTACTGCTGCCTGTGCGTGTACTATGATGTATTAGTGCATATTATGATGTTTTTGAAATGTTAAAGGTGCCATGTGAATAATTTTCTGCACATTAGCTTTTATTTTCAATGTCAAAACTGCAGAGAGTAAACACTTTTCATCCAATAAAGCTCACTCGTGGTGAGCACATTGAAGAGAATAAATTATTGGTGTTACTGTGCTTGAAGAGGGTTTTGGATCTGACATGTTGGTGTTGACTATTTTATCAGTAAAATCAAAGAAAAAAACAAGCAGCTCATTATTGAAGCATTGTGGTCGCTAAGAGCTCTCTTTTCAAATCAAGGAGAGCCGTGAGAGGCTACGAGAGAGATGATTCACAATTACAAGCTGCGTCTGAGAGGTTTTTAAACCATGTATGTGAATATTTACAACATGCACAGAGAGAATTTCTGCTATTAGAACATGCTGTCTATGCTTTGGCTGCTGGAGTACGGCTAACTAGCATGGAGCAAGCAGTCCGAAAGGTCAGGGGTGCATCTGAAATAACAAGGGTATTACATTAGGCTGTATGTAACACATGTACCTGGCTTCAGCGAACACTGAGTGAATATAAATGATCATGTGTTAGAGTTTTCTTGCTTTATCAATGTCACAGGAAAAACTGACCTGTTAATTAAAGTTAGTAATTTTGATCCAAATTGGTATTTTGACATGTTGATGCTATGGCAACTTGAACCAGTAAAGGGGTTAAATGTAAGGTTTCCTTTGTTATCTGGTCAATAACATGTTTAAACACATAGTAAAATTTACTTTTATGGGAGAATAACAGTCATTTGAGACTTTTTCCATTAATGACATGTCACCATTTACTCATCTATCCAATTTAACATTATATAAAAAAAACACTTTAAAACAACCACGTGGACTATAGTGCACAGAGATGTCAAACATGCGACCCATCAAAGGATCCAGTCTGGTCCCTGGGATGGATTTATGAAATGCAAAAATTACACCGAAAATATTAACAAGGATGTTTAATTAATTTTGCCATTTCAATCTAAAGTGGATCAGAACAGTAAAATACTATTATAATAACCTATAAATAATATCAAAAGCACATTTTTCTATCTGTTGTAGTGTAAAAAAAAGGTGAAATTACACAAAAATATTTACATTTACGACAAAAAATGTGAAAAAACTGAACAAATATCAACAACCTGAAATGTCTTAAGAGAAATATGTGGAATTTTATCAATATTCTACTTGTCATTTAATGTGTGTATTTGTAGATCCACTGTGATCTGTAAGTTGTGATGCACATGTGTAAATGATAAAATAAGATGTGATAATATTAAAGTTGCACTTGTTTTTCTTTAAAAAAACCCCAGATTGTTCATAATTATTCCTGTAATGCTCGAGTACAGTTCATAGATGAACAGGTTTTCACTGTGGAGTTTGATGTTTTTTCAGAGAAACCTTTGTAGTTGACATCATTTATCACTTATTATTTTTATTATTTAACTGGTCCGGGTCACTTTAGACTTTAGATCATATTGGACTGAATGTGGCCCCTGAAGGAAAATTAATTTGACACTCCTGCTATAGAAGATTAAAACACCGAACAATATTAATGTTGTACTTATACAGTCAAATAAATAGAGCAAGTTGAAATATAAGATATGCAAAATGTTGACATTGCAAATGCGTCAAAAAACCAAAGAGAACAGGCGAGTTTGAAAAAAACTTTTATTGCCTCTGCTTGTCTGATATGCAGAGACAACCTTGGACCAGCTACAGCAAAGACCCATCTCTTCAGAGCGAACACTTCTACACACATCTACACAAGTGACTATACTGACCTTCACACCTAGCCAAATTTTCTTTAATTTATTGTGAATTTCATGCCTTTTGTTAAATCCAATTAGTCATTGTCTGTCTTGTTAGCCATGGCTTCTTATCCAGACTGGGGCAATGTTGGGGCTCATCCGGGATTTGCTATTTTATCAGTCCAACTTTTATTATGGTTGGTTGTCATATCATTGTTTCCAATTGAAACCAAGCAAAAAAAATATGATTATTTTCAATCACTTGCCTGAATGTGATTTACAGTAGACTTTTGAATGTACTGTACGTTTGCCCTCTGGTGAGCTTTGATCAACTCTGGACATCCCGTTGTTTTAATTTCGGGCGTTCTTATTTGTCCATCAAGTGGGTACATTTTCAGTGTTTCGCACTGGATGAAGCAAAGCCTTGTGGGAGTACTGCTTAGTAATGTTTGTGCAAAGACTTCAATAGGCATCAATTTGCGAGGACCTGCTGTTGGGAGGTATGTATTGTGCGTCTGTGCGACTGAAGCTGTTTATGTTTCTGCTCACATTCCTAGAGAGGTTTGACAGCGAGTCCCTACAGACGCCACGCCGCCTCTACCGCCTCCCACCGTACCTCTCCTTCTGTCTCATTTGTCGTTGGCTTTTCCTTTTTCCCCAATCCTTTCACCTCCTCTCACTTGATGTCCTCTTCGAGCATTCATTTGTTTCTTCAATCTATCATTCCCAGCATGCATAGAGAATCTGACAGGGAGTTCTCATCTCTGACTTCGTATTCATTGACAGTTCTGTGTGGAGTCTCACAGCTCCTGCTTTCTGTGACAAAACAACAAAACCTGCTCCCCATCTGTGTGTGTGAATGCCCCCCACTTGTGTCTGTGTGCACACATGGCTACTTGTTTGGCATGGACTGATGTATGGATCTGCCAATATTGGCCTTGAATTCTAAATCAGATATCAGTCAGTGAGAGGAAGAGGGAGCTAGCCCTTAAATGACTCAGGATCTTTGCAGACTGCAGCTTGTCAATATGTTTTCATTATTTTATCCCAGACGTCTGAGCAGAGACTGTTCTCTTCTGTGTTATGAGGGTTTTTTCCTCTTGCCTTTTGAAATCCTGCAAAGAAACCTAAAGTTGACAACCCATACTTTTTCACAACAGCAGATCTAAATCTAAGGTATATATATATATATATATATATATATATATATATATATATATATATATATATATATATATATATATATATATATATGTAAATAATTTTATTTATAAAGCGCTTTCAGTCAAAGTGCTGTACAGGTAATTTAAAACAGATGTTTAGACAAAATACATGCTGACCAAACAACTGCAAAACATAAAAAACAGATTTATACATAAAAGACAATTTAAGACAAAGGAAACAGATTAAGTTTCATATGTGGCTGTAAACAAGTGGGTCTTTAGTTTTGCTTTAAACACCTCAACAGAGCATGCCTGTCTAATGTCCAGTGGAAGTCTATTCCATAACACCGGTGCATGATAGGAAAAAGCACGCTCGCCAACTGTCTTTTTCCTGATACATATATATATATATATATATATATATATATATAGAGAGAGAGAGAGAGAGAGAGACAGAGAGAGAGAGAGAGAGAGAGATGCGCAGGCTGACCCGAAGTGATCAGGTGCCCACGGTCATCCGCAGTTACGGGTCCTTAAAAAATATTTTTAATGATATTCTGGTTGCGGTCAGTTGAGTCGTTTGAGATAGACATGAAAATAACCTGGTAAATACGCTTCATTAACTGAATGTCCGTGAAGGAAATCTACAACATCGTTAGTATCCTACAGTATGGAGGGAGCAAGAGAGAAAGTCAAGTTAGGAGAGTGGAAGCTCCAGTAACATAAAAACAAAAAAGTAAGGTTTGGGACACATTCACTGAGATTTTTAAAGATGATGAGCAGCTCCCAGTGTTTGCTTTTCCATGGAAACTGGGTTCAAATGTCTCTTTGGATGTTACAGGTTGCTGACCCCAATGCCATCATATTTTAACACAGAAATAAATGCAGGTATGTGAGGAAGGTTGTTTAAGGTTCATAAAGACCATTGATCACATTTTTAAAAATGCGGGTCGAGAAGCGGGTTAGGTCCGTTCAAATATATTTATGTGGTCTGAGCCACGGGCGGGTTTGTTAAAAAAGCGGTCGGTTGCGGGTCGTTTATACCCACGTAACACTGACATTTGACTCCAGGCTGGCTCGACTACATTTCAATAGCTATTGGAGTTGACCAACCACTACAATTGATTAACTGCACTAATTATGATAAAATATCAGTATAAAGGTTTATGTTGTACATCATTTACTCATTTCATGTCTGCTGTTTTAGGGGTGGCACGGTTTGGTGGCATGGTTTGCACTCCTGCCTCATACACAGAAGGACCCTGGTTCTATTCCCACACCAGACCTTTCTATGTGGAGTTTGCATGTTTTCCTCGTGTCTGTGTGGGTTTTCTCCAGGTACTCTGGTTTCCTCCCACCATCTAAAGACATGCACTTATAGGCCAAGTCTCCATTGAAAAAGAGATCATTGATCTCAATGGGACACACCTGGGTAAATAAAGGTTAAATAAATATATGTTCAGCCCTGAGATGAACTGGAGACTCATACAGGGTGTACATTGATTAGGCCTCCAGTGACCCCTGTGACCCTAGTGAGGATGAAGCAGATTCAGATGACAATATATACGCATTTACACCTAGTTGCAAAAATCCAAATAAAACAATGAAATTAACAACAATAATAACATGTATTTTGTGTAACTGCAGGAAAAATGATGGAAATGAAATGCTAATCATAGCAACCATCCAGCACAGTAGGTGTTTGGAGAGTGATACACATACAAGCTCAGCGCTCAGCAGGACTTTGTGCAAGTGAATTGTCACCTGTTTGAGGTGAATTACAGAAAAAAGGCAGCCAGCAAGAACAAGATGCTATCTGGTGAAAGGTGGATTGAGGATGCTAATTCCAATTCAGCTATTATGAGATTAATAATACTATTAATATTAATAATATACTTCATATATTCTACATTCTTACTACTTTTCTTTGCACTATTCAGTTATCTGTAAAGTCACTTTACTTATTTATTTTGCTCCTCACTGTTTGTCTGTGTTACTTGTATGTGAATGCTGCTGTTGTTATGAAGCAATTTCCTAATTGTGCGATCAATAAAGTAATTATTTTCTTTTTGAGACACATACAAGGACAGCAATAATTTCCTCACAAACAATATACTGTTCACTGTCATTTCTGTCCAATTAAAAGCAAAATAAATTATGAGTTCTTCCATCTAAATTCTGGCATATATTATATTTCCATTGAAATGCAGGGTAGGTGGTGTTACCTCTAGTAAGTGGATTTGCTATTTAGTTCAGTGTTTTGATGTTGTTTTGGGTTCATTTTTTCAGGGGACTTAGGACCCAGAAAGTAATTTTAAGAAGTCAAACCTCCTGTGACACTAAAATATGCAAATTTGCACTTGCACTTCCTGATCATCATCCTACTGATGATGTCATTTCAAAGCATAATCTTTGTTAGACTGAAAAGTATTTGGAGTAATATACAGACAACCTCATGAACTTTTGATATTAAATGTTTACATAATAAAGTAGTTAAGTCATAAAGACCCAAACTATTGACTGATTAAAACTCTTGAACACCTGTTGATTTGTGCATCCTATCAATACATGTAAATGATTGGTCTAAAATGCAGTTTGTCATTTTTCATGGCTATCAAACACTACCAATTTGAACATTTAGAGGCTTAATAGTTACCATGGAAACACTGTCATCACTACAACATTGATTCACCAGTAAAATCCCATTGAGTTGGATGAACAGCAGTGAATTTTTACACTTGTTTTACATTCAATTACTCATATATCTGCTGAAAAAGTCATGTTTTCGTCAACTTTAACCTGAGTTTTAATGAACAACTACATGATCATTTAAATAAATATAAGAAGATATATGAATTTAACTGAAAAATGTGCAAAATACAGAGGATTTATATTGTGGTACGTTATGATAAATGACTTAAGAAAGGCTGAATTAAATTACTTTGCGAACTGACACAAAAGTAGTACTGGGGCTTTATGTGTTAAATAATCTATCTATCTATCTATCTATCTATCTATCTATCTATCTATCTATCTATCTATCTATCTATCTATCTATCTATCTATCTATCTATCTATCTATCTATCTATCTATCTATCTATCTATCTATCTATCTATCTATCTATCTATCTATCTATCTATCTATCTATCTATCTATCTATCTATCTATCTATCTATCTATCTATCTATCTATCTATCTACCTACCTACCTACCTACCTACCTACCTACCTACCTACCTACCTACCTACCTACCTACCTACCTACCTACCTACCTACCTACCTACCTACCTACCTACCTACCTACCTACCTACCTACCTACCTACCTACCTACAAATACGACTACAAATATAGATTTTGGACATCATTCATATATAGCTCATGGGTACAAAGCCCAGTCTTTTCTTTTGATAAATCTTTACAGTGCAAAAACCTTGGTCTATGAAAAAAAAAATGCATAACAGTATATCATTGTCAAAAATCCCCAAAATCTGTTTCCTAAGTGACTTTTCCATCCTGAGCTGGGGTTTTGTGTATAAAGCAGATTTAACTCTCTATGAGTGCTGTTTGTGTGCTGCATTTTACTGTGTGCATCTGTGGCAGACATTCCAGCCATACGACAGATGAATAAAAGATGCCTCCGCTGACGGCTGACGACGAGAAGGGCCATGCTTAATTAATATGTGAATATGGCTGTGGGTCTGCAGTGTGGCTTTGGCAGTGGCAGATAAAGAGTGAGATGGGTGATAAGCTCATCAACATTTGAGAGACGAACACTTTTGTTTTCCTTCAAGTGGAACTGGTGTTTAGAGTATGTACAAGTGGAAGCTTTTACATAATTTTTTTTGTCATAGGTTTTATTTGTGAATGATACATAAGTTGTTCTTTGGGGTGTTTTACAGAATAGAATCAAAGCCAAGCCAAAAGCCCTGTTTACATGAGAGTTTTTATTCCTGTTTAATTCCAAATAAAAGTCAATGCCTCTTTCAGATGACCATGCAAACACCTAATTCCAGTTGATAATTCCGATTTAAACTAATAAAATCATAAGATTATTCCAACCTTAATTCCGAATTTGTTAATTCCTCTGTCATGTAAACACTTAATTCCTCTTTAACTCCTGATGCGTCACCGCTGATGTGTTCTGAATGGATGGTTTAGTTTAAAAATTCAGAAAAATTCAAGTTTTTTTCAAATGTTATTTTACCAATTATTTTGTTAATGGAACTGATGTACAGGTGTCAAAAAGCAACTGATTTAGAAAAAGCCCAAACTAAAACTACTGGAACCAAATGATTATACCCGTTTCCATAGAAACGTTTAATCGGAATTCATGTGAACATGAAGGAAATAACTTTAATTCTGAATTATTTCATTCTGAATAAACATAAGATATTCCTTTATTAGTCCCATTGGGGAAACTCCTAATTAGAATTAAAAAAACATCATGTAAACGTAGCTAGTAATGTATAGATTCATAACCCTCTGACTGTGACTGAAGAAAACACAAGTTATAGATGTTATGACATGGTTAGGGTACACTCCAAATAATGCCCAATGAACAATGCAAAACATCTGGTGTAAAGTGTAAAACGGTCATTTTAGCAAATGTGCAGACAAGTGTCATCATGCCTTTTAATTGTACATGAAATCACCATCTACTGTAAAAACATTTGGATTTGGATATTGGATCGTTTGGACTTTTTATCGCATAATTTTGACTTTTTGTCGCATTAGTTAGACTTTTTATCACACAACGGACTTTTTATCTCATAATTTTGACTTTTCATTTCAGAATTTGAACTTTTTATCGCATATTTTTTTTCTTTTTATAACAGAATTTTGACTTTTTATCTCAGAATTTTGACTTTTTCATCGCATAATTTTGACCTTTTATCTCAGAATTTGGACTCTTAAAATTTGATTTAGGAGAATAACAGTGTGTTTTGTTCCTTGTTACAACTCAATAAGATTGAGAGTTATTGTGACTGTTTAGCTTCACTTAAAAAAAAAATGTAAATAAAAAAAATCATTAACAGTGCACCTTATATTGTGGAAAACAGTAAATAAAGCTTTAAACTTAACAATGATTATTCATGAACACTCAGTATGTACTCCATCAGATGTAGGACACTATGTTTACACATGTTAATTTCTAATTCCACAAAAAAAGAAAGTGAGGGGTGTTCATCTCAGGCACCAAACTAACCAGAACCAGCCCTTTGTGTGTGTTAAGTATCTATTTGGGTGGGTTCTTTATCTAAACGAGTCTGTTTAGATGTCAAACGGGTGAGATTTATGACTGTGTGACGCATACAGGTGTGCGTACTATTTTTGATTAATACCTGCTTTGTTGTGCATACGTGCAGCTCTTGCATATTGGAGCTCATTGGGTGTGTACTCTTTGATAAATGAGGCCCCTGGTTGGCAGCTGCAGTGCATGGTGTGTAGTCTGAGGGAGTTTGAGGTTTAATTGAAAAATTATCTAGCGCTTGTGTTGTGTTTGGGTGTGTCCGTACGCGGTGTGTATACCTGCTTGTTTGTTCACCTACCCATGTCTGCGTCTGTGTGTGTGTGTGTGTGCAGTTGGTGAAATAATGAAGTGGATTATGAGTTGCCCAGCGGTGTGATGAGGAGGAACGGATCGATAACTAGATATGAGCAACAGCATCATAGTACTGTAGAGAGGAGAGAGAGGAGAGGTGGGGCCCCGTGGAATGACATTTTGATGGAGAATGAAGGTGTGTGTGTGTGTGTGTGTGTGGGTGGCGTGGAAAGACAGAAGTAAAATGGCAGGAGCGGCGGCAGAAACACTGTCATGCCGTGTCCTTTTTCTCATCTGTTCACATGTTCGCTTTATCACACTGTCACTCTTAAACGTATTGTCCTTAAACACGCCGCTATTTCGCCCGGTGAGATAGATTTCCTTGATGAAATAAAGTAAGGCAAATGGAATAAGGCTGGCCTTCTATACGAGCTACAGACGGAGGAGACGGGAACGGAAGATAAAGACACAATTGGACAGAAATATAACACAGCCATTGTAGAAGGACTTTTTTTTTTCAGCCTCGCTTCTCCTCGCGTCAAATCTGCTGTCTCTCCTCGAGACAAATGGTTTTTAATCAGAAGAAATCCTCCCACCAGAGGTACACTAAGACAGTCTGGACCTGACGGGCTTCACAAATCAAAGCTAAAACCTTCTTCTACTCTTTCGACAGTTCCAGAATTAATTTTGAGTTTGTCAGCCCAGATCTGAAGAGGTTTTTTTTGTTTGTTTGTTTTGTTTAGTTTTTTTTTTTTTTCGTGATTTCCTACAATTTTCAGCTTTGGAATGGTGGAAGTTTCTGGCACTTTTCTATGACTTAATTTTATATTTAGTTCTCATCTGTTAGGGTTGGATGTTGGATGGCATGTGTGTTGGTGCGTGTCTATCTATGTCAGTCAGCGCAGTATGGAGGCTACAACTGAAAGGAAAGCTGAGTGAAAAAATAGAAAGCCCAGCCAAAGACTCTGCTGGACACCATGAATGAGAACAGATCGTGTGAAGAAGCTGGCAGGGGATGCCAGCTTTTCCCTCTATCTCTGCCTGTATCTGTCTAGAGTCTGGGCTCAGGTTTTGTGTCTCAGATCTGCTCCATTATCATCCACCAACATTTTTCTGTCTTCACGAAGGTTCAGATTCAGAGTGGAAATACATTCAGAGCTCATGTTTTCTTCATTAACCTTCACTGTAACTTTTGTTTTCCATTAGGGATTGTTTCATGTCGATGGATGGATGGATGGATGGATGGATGGATGGATGGATGGATGGATGGATAGATGGATAGATAGATGGATAGATGGATAGATAGATAGATAGATAGATGGATAACATGACCTTACTCACATACCTGCATTTATTTCTGTGTTAAAATTCGTCATTGCTTGTAAGTTAATATGTTGAGAAAATATTTTGTCCCGCTTCATCTAAACCAGGGGTCAACAACCTGTAACACCCAAAGAGACATTTGGAAAAGAAAACACTGCCTCTACTACACAGTACGATTAATAATGGGGTTTTTGACTGGCTGAGATATTTATATTATGTTTTATAACTTCATGTAGTGTTGTGAGGTCATATGAACTTTAACCTTTGAACCAAAAGGTGTATTTGGAGAAAAAAAAGTCATATTTTATTGCATTTTTGTGATCCTTGTAGTCGTTTATTGCCATCTCAGTAAAAGGTTGTTTTGCGGACCATACCACAATAACTTTTAGTTAATTTTCCAGTAACTAAATATTTGAAATATTACTTACTTTTGATTACAAAAAGGGAAAATCGCAACTGTTCATCGCAACTTTCACTTTCTCCCGCAACAAAAGCCTAAAAAGTTTCATCGCAAGTTTCAGCGCAATTTTTCGGAAAAGCTCATCTAACATCAAACATTTTAGGACAAAACCATCTCAAAAAAAGCCAGAGAAATCCTGAAGGGACTGTGATTCTAATATGGACAAACACATGTGGGGTCACAGTCCAGACAAAGGAAAAAAAAAAAAAAAAAAAGCAGAGGCACTTCAAGATTTTCAGAAATATATATTTAATGAAACAATGTAAAAGCTAAAAATACATCAGACTACATGTCGCAGCCAAGGGCCTTCATCAGGGCATTTTTGCCTTCTCACATATGGGGTAACCTTGGAAACTGTGGACAAACCCACTTGGCAGCCTTATATGTGGCCCAAATGTAACCCTTGTGGGGCCCACATGGACATTCTAGCTGGGAGTGTCTGATGAAAAACCCCAACAGACCCCATCACAGGACTATATGTAGTATATGTATCCCATTTCTGAACATAATGTCGTCACCCCATGGATGTTCTGACAAGACTGTAGTACGGCACATAATGAAGAAAGAATTCAGTAAATGATTGTTCATCAACAGTTGGATTTGATAGTGTTGTAAATAAACAGTACGTAGATTACCGAAATTACATTTGTGATCATCCTCCTTCTGGACAAATATTGCCTTTTGCATTTCTGAGGTTTACTGTCAGACTGACGGAAAATACCCCCACTTGGCATGGGCCATGTTTATTCTGTTAACTCAAACACAACTCACACCCAACACAGGACAGAGGATGGTCCTTTTACAACTCAATATTCCACATATACAACAAAAACCCCAGTGAGTCAGACTACAGCCAGGTTTTTTTTACACTGTTTTCATCCTGTTTAATTTAAAGGTGCCATGAGTAACAGAGACTTTAATAAACTCAGCAACTGTCATGGACGTAAACATTGATATAAGACAGATAATCCTCCTCGAGCCTAAGGAAACATAAGCCTTTTCCTCTTTCTGCTTTCGCAATAATCCTGTTTCTAAGTCAGAGGGGTTTTATTTTAGCCAGATCTAACCCCTGTAGAATGAAAAAAGGCAACAAAAACAGACAATATAGAGCAAGAAAAACTAATTAGAAAGTCTGTTGAATGGCATCTAAACAGTTTGCCTGCAGCTTTATTGGCAGAATCACAGTGATGGTGATCTTGAGATACAAAGTTATATTAAACTATAAAAAGTTGATATTAATTACATTTCAGTACCAGTAGTGTGAATATGTCAAATTAAAAGAACAGGGTCATGGTCGTCGCAGCCTGATTGTGAGATACTTAGGTAATGCGACACTGTTTAAGGTAACATCTCATCTCATTTGGAGACTTTAACTCATTGTTGGTCAGCTCAACCGTTTGGTAGAGGTAACTTTGAACCCTGATATCGAATCTAAATGTCTTCTTGGGCAGTCTGCCACTTTTGTAAGAAGCATCTAATGCACAAAAACACCACTGTGCTGGCAATGATATATTCAGGTCATGCTAGTATACCACCAAGGAACAAGATGGTAACCGTGACAACACCTCTGCAATGATCTTTTCTTTTGTACACAAAATTGCAGTCAAGTTAGTTTTTTTTCATTTGATTCACTTTTACAGAGTCTATTTTACAGCTCAGGACGTCGCAAATGATTGGTGACATTTTGCGGGAAAGTCGCAGTGATTGGTTAAAATCGCAACATCGCTCTGAATTCATGGGGATTGGCTGAAATTGCGTTGAAGTTGCAAGTCGCAACATCACGATCTGGAAACGTATTTCAATAACTCTTACGAAGATAATTTTTACTTGTTCCAATGATTTTTTGTTTGTTTGTTTGTTTTTTTGCTTAATTCAAGAAGAAAAAAATTGGGACCTCATACAAGTTGTTAATGAAACCCAAAACCCAACTGCCCAAGTGTCCCCTTTGCATAAACACCCTCCATGTTCCCCTCAATATAACAAGAAAGGAAAGGTCAATTCTGGCAGAAAACAAAGTAACATGCAAAAACACTGCCACCATGAATATGTGAAGAGAATGTTTGATATTCTGCTGCTGCTGTCGTCGTATGCTTTGTGGTCGTGCTCTGTCCATGTTATGCTGGAGCTGTTTTATGTTTATGCATTGCGCCTTAATGCTGAGTCTGCTGTATTATGTTAAATCATTGTGGACACAAGGCCTAGGTCAGCAACTCATTATAGTGTGTGTCGTTTGGGTGTGTGTTCAGTCTGTAAGGTTTTATCTCAAACTTAAAAAAAAAAGAAGGTGCAAATCCCTGAGTTGTTATTGTTTCCAATTTGTCTCTACAGATTTGCAAATATATAAACCAAAATTTTAATTGAAGTGCAAAAAACAAAAACACACGCGTACATGTAAAAGGTATTTCAGTATTCTGGATGTTGCACACTTTAAATATACTTATATGGATATGCTTTTTGAAATTATTATGATTTTTTAACTATTTGTCAGGTAGGTCTGTTTCTATTTAGCTACACTTGACATGAACTGATAGATATTTTAGAAATAAATACTCAAAGTGCATTTATAAATGTGTTTATTTTGACATCTGGCACTTTTCTACCTTTAGGTTTTGATTTGTAAATGACATTTTCTTTCATATTCAGAGACGTAAAGGTTTATTATAACTTGGATTATTCATTAGCTGGGTCTTTCATAAGTTGAGATATGACTGTATATAAAATTGTTATTTCACAACAACACTCTACCTTGCATAATTAGTTCAATTCCCAAAATGTACCTGTAAGAGAATAAAAAAAATATATATATAAAAATATAGTTGCATCCTTTTGACTGTGTTACATGTGGATTTTTGTATAAAAAATAATGTGTTTTATTTGACATTGAAACACTTTCTCTTTTATCTCAGTAAATATTAGACCCAAATGTGCTTCATAATATTAGTAGTTTGGTTTGAATGTTCAGCCCCATGTCCAGTTTCATGAACAGCTCTAACTTGAATATATTATTACACATACACATCTGCTATTTTTCTCGTTTCATTCATTCCATGTACAAAGTTAACATATCTCTTTTTTTAACACGTGCATAAATGAAACAAAATCAACTCCACACTGCAGTGTCTTACTAATTAGACGTTCTGCTGTTCAAATGTGTCTTTAAAGAAGATCAGAGTCTGAATGCAAACCATATGTGTTTGCACCATGAAGTCAAGCTAATTAACCTGCCATATTTATCCTATGTGTTAACACCTTGACTTAAAGGCAAGAAGAGCCCATTGTTCACTTCAGAGAAACTGTGCAGAATCTAATTAATGTCATAATGTGAAGGAGATTTAACATCTGAAACCCACTGTATAGTCAGGAATGTCCAATGACAAATTCAACCTCCAGCAGTTAACTTTCTCATTCAATCTAAACTGCTGTTATATTTCATGTTTTTGTCTGATATTGAATCCATAAAAACCTTGTATTATTTTTGTTACACTCGAAAAGGCTTTTTTTTCCCCTTCGATTTAACCTTTCTTAAGTGTTTTATCACCATTCATTATAGTAGTATCCACTGCATTTTCCTTTATTTTTGAAGTGAAAAACTGGTATGTTTCATTATTTAATTCACTGGTCATATTGATGTTCATAAAAGTTCAGATTAAAGTTGAGGGTTATTACATTAGAAGCTGCAAAAACAGTAGAAAAATGATCTTATCTGCAAATCTATCATGAACTGAATATAAACTCAGTGTTTCCAACCACTGACATTGATCCAACTCCACAGGTTGTAGTAGTGAATCAATGTGTTTTCACATTCTTTACAGAGCTTCCAAAGGGGTCATATCTGGAAAAAGAAAAAAGAAAAATTGTATTTTACAACAATTATTTCCATATATTGATGGGATGAGTGGGTGAACAGGTATTAAACAGTTTAGATAGTTTTGGTCAGCAGTGGTTGTTTGGGTCTTTATGTGTTGGATTTGCTCTAGTCATGTGACGGCTCATTAACACAGGAGCCCCCCCCCCCCCGTCTACACAACAATGCAATTAGGTTTTTTGTTGTAGAAAAACACTGGGAACAGTGTGGACGCGAGAAACATATGAACATATTTATTTAGGCAAGGTTTTTTATGTTGTTGCTATGGTTTTATAACTTGTTTTATAATTGTTACTTGTTTTTTTATTGTTTTTATCTCATTTTGGAAAGCACCTTTTGTAGCTTTTGGTGTTGTAAGGTGCTATATAAATAAAATGTGATTAATTGATTGATTGATTGATTGAACAGATCAGTAAAATATCACATAAATGTGTTGTATTAGGATTTCTGTACTTTAAACTCAGTTATGAAGAAAAACTATAGACGTTTGTTATTGCCTTTGTGGTTTTTCTATTTGAAGCTGCAGCTTAAAATCAAATGTCAGGTCTTGTCTGAGCTCTGTGCTCAGAGCAAACGGAACTTATAGACAGGGGAAAAAGGCACAGAAAGTCACAATAATGAACATTTTCAACTTAACTCTGTGTGTGTGTTAAACATCTGTGCAGGTACAGTCACCACAGTTCTAAACATGTTCTGCAAGCATTTTTACCTAGACACGGGGAATCAGTTTAGATCGAGACAGAAAAATGCAGATACACAGTTTTTAGAAAACGTCACTTGATTAAATGGAACACACACAATTATCACTTAATAAATAAAACACAAACCGTGTCAAAAAGATATTACGTAAAAATTGAAGTGTTTCAGTAAAAATCAGCGTCAGCATAGGGGTGAAACACTTGCTGAAAATGGTGCAAATCACATGCCACACCCCTATGTGCAACTATGGAAGAACTAGTACGCATGCAGCCACATCCTTTTTCTACCGAAGCGACACACACACTGGACACAAACAACAATAATAACACTGCTAACACCCTAACCCATTCATCACTACTACTCTGTTGCTGTCGACACTGTATCCAGATCTTCCTACCCTGGGACCCGTTTTCTAAAGAGTTTGTTTTGGGGTATCCATGAAACCGATTCCATTTTTATAGAAGCGTGAAGAAAATACGTTGGTTTCACATGAACTGAGGAACAGGGTCTTTAAATTCCCATCAATAATTTGCTCTTGTTGTGACTTTTCCTCTTTGTGTTTCTGCAGAAGTCTTTAAAAAAAAGGCCCAGAGTTGAAGAAACAGTACTGAAGTCAGAAACATTAAAGGCCAAGGAATTGGAAAGAAAAAACAAAAAAAAAAGGCCACAGAGAAGTGGCGCAGCAATACTAACCTTTACTCAGACTCACACAAATTGATAAAAAAAAATAATAAAAAAAAAAGACAAAGAGAGAAAAGAGCAGAGTGTTCCATCTGGATGAGTAACCTTTACTTCAGCCACCAAACAGGCCACTGGGAACGACGCGTGTCTACCAAGGTGTACACGTGTAATGCAGAAGTGGCTTTAGCGATGCCAGGTACATATTATTTTCCCTTTACTATTAGTGTTATTTCTGTCAATTTGAAATTCATGTGTGTATATTTCCTTATGTAATATGTACGTTTGGTAGTCAGGGGCGAATGGAGCTGAAGCGGCGATGGCGTGGCGTGAAAAGTGTGACAGTATGGTGCGGGGCAATCATCGAAGTGTACTAGAGAGAGAGAGAGAGAGAGAGAGAGAGAGAGAGAGAGCAGGGAAGGCGGGCTGACATTTCCGAAGCAGCCTGTTTGTGACTGGAGGCAACAGGCGGCCGCACAGCGACATCACTTCCTGGGTGGCCGGGGCCTCATTAGGGAGAAAAAGGCTGACAGACTGAGGGAAAGAGAGAGAGAGAGAGAGAGAGAGAGAGAGAAAGTCAGACAGAGGAGAGAAAATAAGACACCTAAGTACAAGGCCAGTGAGGATTCCATGTACAGTGATGATCTTTGGCACCGTGTTGCTGAGGGCGGTATTATTCCTTACTCTCTTGCCAATGAAATATAATTATTGAGGGAAAGAAAGAGGTGAAACAAGGGAGGTCTGACCTTAGATACCCCCTCACGTGTCACTCTTACTCATTTGCATTCATCTAAGGCAGGGGTCTGAAACATGTGGCCCGGAGGCCAAATGCGCCCCCCCCCCCCCAGCAAACGGTTGCAATACGGCCCTGTGGGTTGAAGATCATAATAACCTGTTAAATGACAACATATTTTCTTCTCAGTTTTTTTTCTTTTTCTATAAATGATGACAAGTTTACTGTAAAGAATTCTATGAAATTATGAAAATATTTAGATTTACAAACTATCCTGTAACAATAAAATGTGAATAACCTGAACGTATGTGAACAACTCGAAATGTCTGAAGAAAATTACACATAATTTGAATACTTTTCTGCTCATATACAGCTACTCGTGTGAAAAAATACTCTGGTAAAAGTACTGATTCAACTCCTTCACTTAATTGTAAGAAAGTATAAAAGTAAAAGATAAAACTGCATCATTTTTTTTTTTTACTTATTTAAGCAGGAAAAATCATAAAGGTTTCAAAAATATCTCAAAGTCTTTAAACAGGAGTTAGTGTGTAGATAATGTGTTTGATCAGGTGGGTATGGACAGGAAAGTTAGGAATAAAAACTTTTTAAAAAGGCACAGTTGAGATAAAAAGTCATCATGAGATTAAAAAAAATTCTAACATATAAAGTTATATGTAACCGGGTCATATTTCGGGATCTTTTTGGGATTTTATTTTGTATCTCAATATCCTGGGTTAAATTTAACTCGGAACAGGAAGTGACGTCATGTCGTAGTCGGGACTGCATGTGCAGCATTCTGGGTATTTGTGTCTTTTCCGGTTCGTAAAATGTGACGAAGAATCCAAACGGGACCAGGAGTAATACATATGAAGACACGTTGTAAGTTCACCAATTTAGTTGAAATATATTACTATACGTAATTTACATGGTGAATTTAGCAGAAGATGATGTACAAGAGGTTACCAAGTAAGAGATGGATGTAAATGCACCTGCAGATTTGCCGCCTGATTTGTTAGCCTAGCATACCGTGGCTCAACATGGTGCCTCTTTACAAGGATATAACATTAAAAATGTTAGCCTACGTGAGTGTGTGTGTAAATATTGGCTGTTATCTACTTTAGTCACAACATTATGTGTTTACATGTGTCACACGGAGATGATTACTGAAATATGTAATTTATATTGTAACCCAAACCAGGGAGACTGTGTCCTGTGAAAATCAGTTAACACGCGCTGGTGTGGCATTGTGGGCGTTGTGTAAGTGAACATCTTTTTTTGTTTATGTTAGCATATTTGGATTGTAAACTTTAGGTTTGTGGTGTACTAATGTTGTTATATGCATTTTTTCCTCCCTAGTATCACCACTACCGTTTTTATTTTCACAAAATTTGGGTAACTCGGTGTTCTATCAGATTTTGTGACTTTTATTTCTTAGTACTCAAGGGTTTTTCCCCAGACTATCTCTTTGGGGTTTGGAGAAAATTGTACTGTAACATAAAAATGCGTCTTACTCAGACAGAGAGACACCGTGTAAATTTTATTTCTTTTACATTAATGTATCTTAACATTCATCGATCGCTCTTGTGATTATTTCCAGTCATAAGTGGGTGACCATTTACTTTTTGATCATTTCTCCTGCATAAATAAATGCACATTTGCTCTCTATCAGATAAAACCTGTGAACTGCATTTGTTGTTCCGTGTGTATTATATCCCGGCAACATATAATAATAAAGTAAAAATGTATAATAAAGTTATAATATATATGACATGAAAATGCATAATTTTTAGAGAAAAATATAAAAATTGTGACATAGTCAAAATTGTGAGATAATAGTCATAAACTATAATATATAAAGTCCCAGTTTCTCTCCTCCTCTGAAATGACTTATTTTTCCTATACTGTCACATCTGTTGAGTAATGTAATGAGTTTATTCTGAGAATGTAAAGACTATAAAGTACAGATATTTATTCAAAAATGTCAGGAGTTAAAGTAAAAAGTTGCCTGAAAAGAAAATCCAAACAGATACCTAAAAATCTACTTAAATATACGTAGTAATGAAGTATTTTCACTTAGTTAATTTGTCTTTGTAGAACTGACCCATAATAAAACACATGGACAAATGATAAATTTAGGCAGAATATTGTTAAAATTGTCATAATTTTCCTGATGAAATGTAACTTTTTTTTTGCATTTGGATCATTTATCAAAGTATTTTCATAATTTAATGTTTTTTTTTTTTTTTTTTGAAGTTATCACTATTTATAGATGATTATGTTTTTATTTTACTTATCTGGCCCATTGGAGATCAAATCATGCTGAATGTGGAAAAATAAATAAAATGATTTTGAGACCCTTGCTCTAAGGCCAGACAGTGTAAAAATGATTCCTGTCTCATTGGGAGAACGCTGCACTTTGAGTCCAGCTGCTTTCTGGTCGCTTCACTACACAGCCTTGGCACAAGCCTTTTAAAGCATTTACTTAAAGCTGCATTAAAGGCACCCTGTGGAGTTTTCTTGTAAGCAAACAGTGTTTACATACAGTGTTATTTACCAGAGCAGGTCCATTTACAGTGGTGGAATAAATTGTTAGACCACCCTTTTGTTTTTGTTTTTCTTCAATTTCTTGTTCATTTTAATGCGTAGTACAACTAAAGATACATATGTTTGGACAAATTAAAAAAAATAGCTCATAGGTTTAATTTCACAGCTGATATTTATCCATTTTTCATGTTTTCTTGATAAGAACCAAATTGACTTCAGTTCTTAAAACAGTATCTATGTCAATGTAGTGTACTGACCTTTAGTCACATGATACACACAAGAATTAGTTCTTAATTACATATTTTTTTCTTTTGATGCAACAATTTTTTTTTTCAGCAAATGTAGACATCGGGTTGAAACTCTCAGGTCAGACTTTATGAAGGCTCAGTCTCCTTTTCAGTATCTATTTAGGAAATCTGAATAGTCTTCTAATAGAATACAATGCAATACAAAACAATACAGTACAGTACAATACAGTACAGTACAATACAGTACAGTACAGTACAATACAGTACAGTACAGTACAGTACAATACAATACAGTTCAATACAGTACAGTACAGTACAATACAATACAGTACAATACAGTACAATACAGTACAATACAGTACAGTACAATACAATACAGTTCAATACAGTACAGTACAATACAGTTCAGTACAATACAGTACAGTACAGTACAATACAGTTCAGTACAATACAGTACAGGACAATACAGTTCAATACAGTACAGTACAATACAGTACAGTACAATACAATACAGTTCAATACAGTACAATACAGTTCAGTACAATACAGTACAGGACAATACAGTTCAATACAGTACAGTACAATACAGTACAGTACAATACAGTTCAGTACAGTACAGTACAATACAATACAGTACAGTACAGTACAATGCAATACAATACAGTACAATATGCTACTGCTAGCCAATGCTAGCTGGATGCTACTCTGGTAAACACACCCAGAGCCAGAGGGGAGTGGGGTGTGGGTGGGGGGGTGGTGTTCCTTCACACATTCTGAGCCAATCAGAGAAGCCTCGTCACCGTGTCATGGACATGTATGAGGAAGTACCGGTAAACTCTGTTGTTCCACCTCAAATAATTGTTGTACCGCCCAAAAACAGCTGGAAACAAAGCCATACGGACATTTTTTTTTAAGTAGAACCAACACACAATGTATTCAATAACAATGGAGGAAACAGTAATATTAATGAAATAACCATGGAATGATATCTTTAATGTCACGCACAACTCAAGGTACAATTTATAATATAATAATGATGACATAAATAGATCATAAGAGCTGATATCTATCAATTTTCCATGTTTTTGTTGATAACTAAAATAATTTAAGTTCTTACATCGGTGATTTTAGATGTTCCAAGTTAGTACTTGATTGTATAACGATTGATTTTGGTGAATATTTATTTTTATATATATATATATATATATATATATATATATATATGTTTTTTTTTTTGTTTTTTTTTTAATTTATTTATTTTTTTTAATTTTTCTGTGACTGAATGTCTTTGTACAGGCTAAGCATTGTTTTATTTATTTAGTTTTATGTTTTTGGCATACAGTGCCCAATCTGAGCTACTTCTACTAAACTATTTCTACTTAATGCGACCCCAAATTAGAGGCAAAATATCAATTTATCCTACAGCTGTACATTCATTTGTTTATTTCTGCTGGTGTACATATTTTTACTATGTTTATTTAATGTGTGCACTTTATGGTCAAGCTTTTAAATGTGGTTGTACTTTATATAAGGACAATAAATGCATTCCATTCCATTTACTGTATATTTAAGGATATGTTCCGATCGCAGCTCAATGTGGCCCAATTCCTGTTACTATGTTGAAATGATTCTTTTTTCGTATGAATCTAAAAATGTCTTGAACCAGTGCTGTCATGTGACACTAGGACTGTGACTATATTGTGTCGTCAAGAAAAGAATGTGTCTGACCTTGTGTTCACACAGTTTCATAGTGCAATTGGAGGTCTACAACTGCAGGAGACACATTTAATCAATATTTTTTTTTTCTCTTTCTTTTTCTTTTTTTTTTGTGTAGGAACCAGAGATTGTGAAAGATAAAACTGGGTCACACATGATAAACCCACAAAGAAAAAAAGCCACATATAGACTGTAAACCTGAATGTTGAAAATAATTAATTGGATTGAGTAATGTAAATTAAAAAAATTGTACTTACTTAAAAAAAAAATAGTAATTTGTTTATTTTTGAGTTTATCAGACGTGTAATCTTTAATAAATATGAACTTTTCGCATTTTTATGTAACTGTAACTCAGATTTACTTAAAATTACATGGATTAAACATGATTTTATTTTGAAAGAACAAATAAATTAATAAATCAAGAATAAAATGATTAGAATCAATAGCATCAGATAGATTTCTCACACACACGTTATTAAATATCTTTATAAATAATTAAATGTTATTAATTTGCAGGTTACAAGGTTGGCTAATTAATTAAATATGATTTTTTTTTTGGCAAGTAATTATTATGTTGAAGGCAATTAGTCACCACAAACATTTTAAATTTGGAGAAAAATGATTTAGTTTTTGTTTTATGAGTAATCAAAAGCTTGATTGAAAAAAATAAAAATAAATGTTATGTTTACGACACAAAACAAAAAATCCAGAGGTTTTATGCTTGAAATGATTAAGTTCACTTCAATTATTTCAATGAGAAACATGAATAAATATTCTGAGTAGAAGAACCTGAAAATATTTGAGTTTAATCAATTAGTAAATTAGTAAATTAAAATTACATTTACCATAAACTCTAAACATATGAGCTCTGATCTACTCAAATGTTTGAGTTCAGAACAACTGATTGCCTCTCTTTTTTTTATTGCAGTGTATCACAAACTCCTTTCTTCACCTCATTGAAACTAACCCTAACATAAAAACATTTTATTGTATTTTATTTTTAATAGTTTTTTTGTGTTTTTCTGCACAGCTCAGAAGGTTGGAAATGACAGGGGGATGTTTTAAAGCTAACTAAGCATTTTCATCAGATCATATATTGGATTACAATTGTTTTTGCTCCATGTCTGCTGGATGTTAAATTGTTTTCCTGCCCATTAACCACAACACAACAAAAGGTCAGGTTTCAGTGATGTATTTTCAGTTTGTGCTTTGATTTGATTTGTCATTACTGCAGTGCAACGTTTAATAGTGTAGCATGTCTGGTCATGTAACTCTTATGTTTGGAATGTGGATAATAATATCTACATGTGGTTAGCCATAAATTGTAAGGTCAGATATTTGTCATCAGATATTAACTCTTTTAAAACTGCCTTTATAACAGGCTGCTGCAGGTTTTCTTTGCCATAAAAATATCAGAAAATGTTATTTTTCTTTTTTTTTACACCTTTGTAGATTTAATTTTCAGTAATTTATCATTAATTATCATTATTATTAATACATGCATAAAAAACAAAATGGACATGACATTTTCATGATATTTATTATCAGAAAGATCAAAAGAGTTTATTTGCAAAAACAGATAACTCAATTTTTCTTTTTTTTTCCACAAAATGACTTTTTTAATATATTTATTCAATTTAGTGAATCTTACCAAATGAATTAAATAATATATCAAATCAATGAGTATTACCTGGAATGTCGAGTAAAAAATGTATTTTTGTGAAAAACAAACAAAAAAAAAACTGTTCAACTATAAACACTCAGATTGCAGAAATAAACATTTAACTATTATCAATATCATTCATATTGTGTCTTCATATTTTTTATTTTCATTTTTAACCTGTGTGGAAGTCTCTAAAACACTTCCTCCTTCACTATTACATATATATATATATATATATATATATATATATATATATATATATATATATATATATATATAAATATATATAATTGGTAGGAATCTTCCAGAAAGTCTTCTATGAAGTTGGAAATCTCAGAATCTCAGCTTTTCCATATCATTAGAATTATGTAAATTACGTAAATGCTTGAAGAGTTAGAATAATTCAAATAATGTAAAGACCCAAATGCAGCGCTGGAGAGATTGACGTTAAAGGGTTAAAGCAAATTAAAGCTGCAGGGATCAGGCTGTGGAACCAATGGGTTTATTGATGGCATGTAAATGTCTTTAAACCTGATTTAATTTCAGACTTCACATAATGAGTTTAACTAACTAGTCTTTGTAGATCACCTCTTTAATTCTGGTCATGAGAAGTGTTGAAGAAATGACTTCATATAAAACTATTTATACATTAAATATCATAAAGACACACACCTGAAAACATGTCATTTACATTTATATACTGTAGCGGGACCGTCATTAGTGTTAAAGTACCATTTTGTTTTGGTTGTCTTGATTTACATTTATTTGTATATGTATTTTTAGGTTATTATTTACATGATCAAGATATATAGATAGACTACAGAAACCCCCCTGGCCAGGAAAAACATTTACAAGAAATCTATCTATCTATCTATCTATCTATCTATCTATCTATCTATCTATCTATCTATCTATCTATCTATCTATCTATCTATCTATCTATCTATCTATCTATCTATCTATCTATCTATCTATCTATCTATCTATCTATCTGTCTATCTGTCTATCTGTCTGTCTGTCTGTCTGTCTGTCTACCTTATTGTCAACTGTGTAAAACAATGTACAATGATATTTGAGCATCTCCTTTAAGATAGATAGAGAGCGAGAGAGAGATAGCTTCACTATTGTACTTATGATAGACAGGTTTCAGCCATATTCTTTTGTGATATCACTCAACCACGTGACACTGTCATATATTTTTTTTACCATCTCCTCTTTCACTTCTATTGATAACGCAGCGTGCTTCTTCTTTTCATTCGCACCAGGAATCACTTTCTTTGGGCTCATGATGAATAATGAATACGTACTGTAATAAAGTTTAAATGAACACACTGGGAAAAACTCACCAAACAACAGTAACTCTGAAATGAATGAGGGTCAAAGGGTCACCAAAAAGCATCATGGGTAGCTTCCTCATAGCCAATGGGATGCTACATACAGTACGTAGAGTAATGTACATTTTTATGTCTCGGGGGGGTTCGTTTCATAAATTGATTTCATAAATTTCATATCCGGAGATGAGAAAATCAGGTAAAGGTTTTTCATTAAAATATTATATATTATATTAAAAATATTGCACAGCATCCTGTTCTAAAATTAAAATTGCCCCGTTATGTCTATTGCACTTATACTAGAGAGGGCTAAAGTGGCAACAGATATCAATAAATCAATCAAACTGCAAATCAATCAAATGCATCTTTATCATTTTAATTTTCTTCTGTTCTGTTTCTGTTTTTGTGTAAAGCACCTTGAATTGTCCTGTACATGAAATAAATTTGCCTTGCCTTAAAAATATGAACATTTGCAACACATATCAATCAATCAATCCATCAAACAGCAAAAATCAGGTTAAACTTGCCTCTGTTCTCGTCCTAAAATCTTCCTAATTCTTCTACAAATGAAACTTGACTCAGGTCATTTGTGAGGTTCTGATAAAAACACAAGTAACTGCAAAATGCTTTTAATTAAAGCAGTGATGTCAGTGATGTCTGTGTAGGGCTGATTATCATCTTGTGGTCAGATTTATCCTGAATATTTTCAAGCCAAGTGAATTAATGCGAAGGCCTGAGGGGAAAAGCAAACCGCAGAGTGTAATTTTACTTGTGACTCCATTTTCCTTTCCTCCTCATTCTTCTCTCTATCTTCTCTTCCTGGACTCTCTCACTCAGCTCATATAAGATAATAGGGATAACAGACTGTGTGTGTGTGTGTTGGGCTGTGTGCCATAGCAGAGCACAGCCATGCCTGCTGATGCACAGCTCCATGGCTCTGATCCATCTGAGTGCCTTCACTAGAAAAGAGCTAAGCTGCTTATGTTGCTCCTATGAAAGACATGCATATCTGAAAGCCACCGTGCTTCAAGATTTGAGCAACATGCTGTCAGGGTCTAACCTATGAAGACCACTGTTGATAGGGACGCTTTAGGATTAAGGATAACCATCATTTCACTCACTGTGTTTTGCTGAGATAGCGTTTTTAAAGTCAGGTTAGGACCAATATTTTCAACATTTTCCTTCTGAAGCCGAGAGAAATGGTGTTAATGCAGTTAGCTCCAGATTGAAGATGAGCTTGTTATGTCGAGATAGAAAAATACTGAAGTCATTTTTTTATTTTTTTTTGGAAAATCCAATATGATACAGATATGTATATGATAATACATGTATTAATGTGTTGGCATGATACGCTCATTATTTCATGACAAGAGAATGGAATGGAATAGAATAGAATAGAATGGAATAACAGTGTAAAGAGTATAAAGTACATATATTTATATAAATGTAAAGAGTATAAAGTACAGATATTTATATAAATGTAAAGAGTATAAAGTACAGATATTTATATAAATGTAAAGAGTATAAAGTACAGATATTTATATAAATGTAAAGAGTATAAAGTACAGATATTTATATAAATGTAAAGAGTATAAAGTACAGATATTTATATAAATGTAAAGAGTATAAAGTACAGATATTTATATAAAAATGTAGGGAGTAAAAGTAAAAAGTTGCCAGAAAAATAAATACTCAAGTAAAGTACAGACAACTAAAATGTGTACTTAAGTGCAGTAATGAAGTACTTTTACTTCATTACTTCCCACTTCTGACCACAAGGACCAGATTTCAGAACCACTGGACGAAGGCAATAATTAAAATGTCTCTAAGTGCAAGTAAACATAATGACTACTGTGAAGGAAGACATGTGTGTAAAGCAGGATAAAGACACTCAGGGGGTGGGGGGTTGGTTGTGGTATGGGCTATGTTGTCAGTTCATGTGTATGTGTTGAGGGTCAGTGTGCAGTCATGTTGGCACTTACAAAACCTAGAAGACTGAAGGAATTAACATGTAACATCAGACACATTTGTTTTATTCCAAATTCAGTCACTTTAAATATCATATATCCCATATGCTACGTCTGCCTCCAACTGTGTTTCATCTTTATCTCCATCTACTTCATCAGTCTTTTGATCCTAGAGTACATGCATTATTCTTTTATTTCCCCTGTCTCTATCCATATTTGTGCCTCCATTACCTATCTACAGGGAAGGATGTGTTAGAGCTATCTTTGACTTCACTTCCTATGCAAGGTTCATGTTTTTATAAAATACCACTTCCCATTCTGAGTGCCTTCGTTTCTTCTTCTCCCCCCTTCTGTCTCTCTCTCCCTCTTTCTCTCTCTCTCTCTCACTCCCTGTCTCTCTCTCTCTCTCTCCCTCTCTCTCTCTCTCTCTCTCTCTCTCTCTCTCTCTCTCTCTCTCTCTCACACACACAAACATCCCACACTCCTTTTCTCACATTGTCAGCGACCCTCTCACACTCCTCGTTCTTCCCTCCAGCCCCTCTCTCTCTCTCTCTCTCTCTCTCTCTCTCTCTCTGTTTCTGTCTCTCTCTGTTTCTGTCTCTCTCTGTTTCTGTCTCTCTCTCTCTGTCTCTCGCTCTCGGTCTCACTATCTCTGTCTCTCTCTGTCTCACTGTCTCTCTGTCTCTCTCTCCATCTCACTCTGTCTCTCTCTCTCTCTTTGTCTCACTGCCTCTCTCTCTTTGTCTCTCTCTGTGCCTCTCTCCCTTCCCCTCTCTCTCTCTCTCATGAGTTTGGTTTTTGCCACTGTGTTATCATCTCACTCTCTCTAGAGTGCAGCCCTCCCTGTATGCTAATAATTCCTTTGTTAAGAACGGAAGCTACTTAACCATTCACATCAGGTCTCTACACATGCACACACACGTAAACAATAGATGCAGCTACACACACACACACACAGGTTTCCATGTCTCATGAGGACCAAGTTTGTCATCATCACTTGTCAGTAAAGTAGTCATTGGGTAGTGAGTGTAAACACATATATTCATTCATTCATTATTTGAACCCGCTTTATCCTCACTAGGGTCACGGGGGTCACCGGGGGCCTAATCCAGCTACAATGGGCGAAGGTGGGGTACACCCTGTATGAGACGCCAGTTCATCGCAGGGCTAACACACATATATATATTTTTTAATAAATACCTTATCTTGAAACCTTTGAAAAACACACACTTCGCTTTGTACCTCATGCTTTATGGGGACTTCCAGAAAAAAAAAAGTTCATGTTTAGGGGACATCATTTGCATACTTCACACAGATTTCACCTACATTTATATTTAACCCTCGTGGTGACCTGAATTTTGATCCCCATGGTGTCAGAGGTCCCCATGGTCTCAGAGGTCCCCATGGTGTCAGAAGACCCCATGGTGCCAGAGGTCCCCATGGTGTCAGAAAATCCCATGCCAGAGGTCCCCATGGTGTCAGAGGTCCCCATGATGTCAGAGGTTCCCATGGTGTAAGAGGTCCCCATGGTGTAAGAGGTCCCCATGGTGTCAGAGGTCCCCATGGTGTCAGAGGTCCCCATGGTGTCAGAGGTCCCCGTGGTGCCAGAGGTCCCCGTGGTGCCAGAGGTCCCCATGGTGTCAGAGGTTCCCATGGTGTAAGAGGTCCCCATGGTGTAAGAGGTCCCCATGGTGTCAGAGGTCCCCGTGGTGCCAGAGGTCCCCGTGGTGCCAGAGGTCCCCGTGGTGCCAGAGGTGCCCGTGGTGCCAGAGGTGCCCGTGGTGTCAGAGGTCCCCATGGTGTCAGAGGTTCCCATGGTGTAAGAGGTCCCCATGTTGTCAGAGGTCCCGATGGTGCCAGAGGTCCCCATGGTGTCAGAGGTCCCGATGGTGCCAGAGGTCCCCGTGGTGCCAGAGGTCCCCATGGTGTCAGAGGTCAGAGAATTAAGAGGGTCATCCTAAGACCTGAAGATATGACCACAGAGAAAATTGGTGTCATATTATACCATAATATCCATGTCCAGTGGACATGTTTCCTTCGGTTGTTTAATTTCCGGTTTACTCCGTTTGCTTCAGGTCAAAATTGGATAAAACAGGAAAAGACCATAATCCATTTTTGTCTATTATTCATTTCAAGACAAAAAGTAAAACTGAAAAAAACACAGATTTATTATTTTTTTATTTTGGTTTCGGAAACAAATAATGAAGAAACACTTTTTTTTCCCCCTTGTCTTATTTTTGCTTTTATTTTGAAAAACCAATGCCACACAGATTTTCAGTGTTGAGTGTTGTAATGTCAGCCTGTTGTCTCTGCAGCAGATTTCAGCAATTTCCTCCAAAATAATTAAACCAAATGATCAAAAGTAAACTATCAACGTCCTCTTCAGTTTCACAGATGGTTGACTCTTTTACAAAGCTCACCCTGACTTTTATGCACAACCTGGCAACTCCAAAGCTGCTAATAACACCTTCAACTACAATATCTTAAAATGTTTAAGTAGGATAGTGATTGTAGCTGACATAACTAATCTGCCAGGCATAATGCAGGTAGACTTTTAATACCTATCCAGATGGAAAGCAGACTCTCCTTTATTGCATACTTGTTTTTATTATATAGCTCATTGGCAGGGTAATAAGAATGAAGTTTGTCAACTAGTGCACAAGGAAATCTATCATACATTGAGATATTTATATGTTAATTATTACAGTACTAGCTAACACCCTGATCCCAATTCCTTTAGTGCAGGGGTCTCAAACATGCAGCCCGGGGGCCAAATGCGGCCCACCAAAGGTTCCAATGCAGCCCCTGAGATGGATTTGGGAAAATACCATCCCTGTGGGGCCTGTGGAAGTCATTTTAGTTCAGGTTCCACATACAGACCAATATTATCTAGAGTCAAATTTTAGCAGAATAACTGACAAAAAAAACTATGACTCCATATTTTCTTCACACATTGATGTGAAAATAATTAACGTTATGCCCATAAATAATGACAACTTCAAATTATTGTCTTTGTTTTTGTGCAAAAAATAGCATTAAATTAGGAAAATATTTATACTTACAAAACTATCCTGTAACAATAAAATGTGGAAAAACTTCAACAAATATGAACATTCTGAAATTTCTAAAGAAAATTAAGGAAAATGTTAAGAATTTAATTTCTTTGTAGTAGATCTGCTCCATAATGGATGGGACTAAATGATAAATTGTTAGAATTGCATGTATTTTTCTTGACATATGACATTTTTTTCAGGTTATTCACACCTTTCTTGTTTTTTTTTTCTTTTAAAGTAAGTATTTTCATAAGGTAATGGGGTTTGTTTGCACTAAAACAAAAACTAAAATTTGGAATTGTCTTTTTTTTTTAAGTTATTATGTTATTATTTTACTGGTCCGGCCTACTTGAGATCAAATTGGGCTGAATGTGGCTCCTAAAAGTAATGAGTTTGAGACCCCTGCTTTAGTGGTTTATCTACACGTAATAGAGCTGCATTAAATCTAATCTGAGTTATATTTTGATAAAAATGTCAGAATTTTACAAATGATCTATTTCATTATGAGCAAAAGTTTAACATTCAGAAGAAAAGCATGTAGATGTTTTTAAATGGATTTTTATGTGCTTGAAGTCATGTTAAGTTAATTATGTTACGGAAAAAAACACTGCAAAAAATAGTTTTCAAATAAATAGTAGTACACTGATGCATGCTGGGGATTTAGACAACTCATAATATTGACGTTTTCTCTTAATAACAAAAATAAATTATAAAAAAGTGATTCACATATTGTAATTGAATTGTTCTCCTAATACACATTGTTTTCTGACAATGTTAATATATCCTGGAGGAATGTTTTTTTCATCACTGCATTACATGACTCGTATATAAAGCCTTTTTACACAAAATACATACATTTAATTGTTGTTCATTTCTATATAAGCATATTGAAATATTTATATGCATCTATGAGAATACAGATGTGTATTTGTTTTAATTGTTCACCTTTTTCTCTATTTACACACACACACACACACACACACACACATAAACTGTATATATATATATATATATATATATATATATATACTGGTCACTACAGTGGACAGTTATGCCACAGCTGTTCATTGTAAGTCATAGAATTACTGTAACTTTTATGTTCCTCATGTACAAAACAATATTTTTTAAATAATTTTTTTGCATATTATCTCCATGAAGTAATTAGTATAAGAGTTTGTTAAAAATGAGACAAAACATCAGATTAGTTGAATGAATTTGTTAAATTTGACTTTCTAATGTTGGGTTTTAAATACATATTTCTTTGTAATTCCAGGAAAAAAGAGTCAATATTAAAAAACAAATAAATCATTCACAATGTGTTTTTCATGTCTAAAGAAGAATAAGAAGAAACAATCTTGGCTAAATTTGTTATAATTCATGCACCAAAGGGTTAATTTCCTTTTTTCATTAGGCTCTCACTCTGTGTCTTGTGGGCTTGAGCTCTTGGTAATATAGCCAGAGTACTGATCTAATCACCTTATAACATTTTCTTAATTACAGGCTATTACGTATTCACTCCACAAGGCTGGAATATTATGAGTAACAGTGTAATCGCACTCACACAGAGAGAAGTCGTCCTCCCTCCCTCACTTCCTGCCTTTCACTCGACACGTGGAGGTAATCTATACGAGCTTGTCCTGCAGGCAAATCTGTTAGGGCGGCGACACAAATTAACACATGTTTGTGTTTGTGCAGAACAAGAAATATGAAGGGTGGCTCATTTCATTTTTGAAGTTGACAGCGTAATTTGATTTAAACCAGGAAGAGGAAGGAAGGGAGGGAGTAAATGGAGTAAAGGAGATTTGACAGACAAGGAAGCTACGTCAGACAGGAAGTGATGGATGGATGGATGGATGGATGGATGGATAGATAGATAGATAGATAGATAGATAGATAGATAGATAGATAGATAGATAGATAGAGGAAAAGATAGGTGAGTTTAAACACTGACGAGTCTACATATTTGTGTTTGAAATATTATCCCTGCATCTAGGACGGAGCACAGCCTTTACCATCAAATATTTACTGTCATAGACAGCAAGGACTTACAGGCTGTCACATGCTAAGTTAACCAGCAAGTGGAAAAAATATACACTTTATTTACTCCAGTGGAAGTTCACATCCCTTTGCAGAATTTCATTTTGCTTTTTTAATTAAACCTTTATTTTTGTATTTGTGATGTCGTATTTTTCCTTAAAGTAGAAACGGGTTAGAAACACATTGATCATTGATTGGATCAACAAATAAGTTTTATTTTATATTGGACAGATGATCATTCATCTAGATCAGTGTTTTCCAACCAGTGTGTGTCATTGAAAATGATTCAATTTCACCTTATTGGTTCTATAAGTAAGTAGTATAATTACAACAGCACACATCACTGATCCATGCTGTTGAGGAACATTTGTGTGCGTCTTTTTTCAATTCCTGCAAGAATATCAGCTTTGTTTTGAACTAAACAAGCCCAGGTTTCACACAGAATAAGTACAGCCAGAGTAAATGTGCATTATTTCAATAAATAGACTTTTTGTAACATTTCTATTTGGTGAATTTTTCTTATGTAAAGTATGTGCTGTGGCTCAAAAATGTTCTTAAACACTGACCTAGATAACACACTTTACTGACAGTATGTACTTCCTCTTCCTGTAATGTATTTATTTATTATTATTTTTAAATGTGTTTACACTCACTACCCAATGTCTCCTTTATTACAACTTTGGTCCTCATGAGACGAGTGTGTGCGTGTGTTTGTATTCTTACCTTTTGGGGACATTCACTGCATGGGGACTTATGACACTATGGGGACCAAAATTCAGATCCCCATTAAGATTAAATATAAATAAAGGTCCCCACTAGTAAAATAGATATAATGTGGCCCTATGAACACATTGTTTAGTTTTTTTTTCTAGAAGTCCCCATAAAGCATGAGGGAAACGGGTGCAAAGCAATATTTTTCATGTATTTTTTTAAATTAATTGAGTTTTTATGTATTTATGATTATATTTAAATATTATTAATTATTCATTTATTTTCAATTTTTTTGTATTTATTGATTTCAATAATCATTTATTTTATTCATTTTATTTTTATTTATTGCTATTGTTATTATTTGTTCAGAAATTTTTACTTTTAAAAAACTTAATTTAAATTATTATTATTTTTTTATCTATAATTTCTTTTTATTTTATTAAAAACAAAAAAAGATATAAGTTTACACTCACCAACCAGTCGCTACTTCGTTACCAACTTGGTCCTCGTGAGACATGGAAACAAGCGTGTGTGTGTGTGTGTGTGTGTGTGTGTGACTCAGAGCATTGATTCAGCTTGACTTTCTTTGCATATTTGACATTATTGAATTCTTGATGAATACCTCATACCAGGCTGTCGCTATTTTACGTCTCATCCTGCAAAGAATATAATAAGTGAGTTAAAAAGATGAGGATCTGAGACATTTAATGAATGCCGTCCACACATATACCTCTCTCTGTAAAATGTAGATACTGTGTTATCTCACTCTCTTTATTATTGTATTATTTAAATGGACGTTTAACTTTCGGCAGCGGCGGTTTACTTGCCACAGATAAATTGTGCTTTTCAAATGCAAATTCAGACTTAAAAACATAGATGCACACACACACACACACACACACACACACACATCCGCTGTCTTTGTAACAGAATTAGCAGTGTTAATGTTCAAGCTTTGGCATTCAGTTGTGTATTTCTGTGTGATTCTACATGACATTTATAGAGATGACTAAGGGAGCTGTCACTTTTCAATGATACCTTTGTGAAACGCATCTGAGAGTGTGTGAATCTTCATGAGCGCAGACACCGTTTCTAATCTCATGAGCTGATCAATGGTTTGATTCAACACTTTTTAACCCCTTAAAGACCTACAACTATTTTTACAGTGACTTCCAAATTGATTTTTGGAAATTATTTATCAAAATGATTATATTTTTGAAAACCAAGACTTAATTTACTCACCATATAGATGTTTGGAAAAAGTTAAGAGTTATTTATAAGCTTAATAATAATAATAAAAATAAATAATAATAATAATACAAAAAATTAAAATCATCATCATCATAATAATAATGGGTTACATTTCTATAGTGCTTTTCAAGGCACCCAAAGCGCTTTACATTAGTGATCCATCATTCATTCACTCTCACATGCTCCCTCTGGTGGTGGTAAACTACATATATAGTCACAATTGCCGTAGGACAGACTGACAGAAGTGTGGCAGCCATTTTGTCTCATGACATCAGAATAGAGACAACTGAAGAAAAAGTAAGAGTTTTGTCAAAAATATATCATTAACTGCATGTCAAAGATAACTGTCTACGACCACTGTTACTTATGTGTTTGCCTGACTCACTGAAAGTATTAATCAATGAAAAGTTATTCATCATTTTCACTGTCTTTAAGAGTTAAAGGATTTACTCTACATCACTACAACATCACTATCTTCCGTTTATGCGCATTTATAGCAAGCAAGCAGCCAAAGGAAGTGTATGTGCTTTGTGTTGTTATTCGCTTGATCAAACGTCTGATATGAATAGTCCTTTTAAAGTCAGGATATCTGCTATAATAGATGGCAAAGTGAGACAAATTGGTTAAATCCTTACATTTCAGCAAAGCAGCATCTTATTTAGCTTGTGTTTTGTTTTTTTTTTTGTCTTTTTCTTTACTAAAATACAAGAAATAGATGTCTGACCATGATCATAATTATAACAGAGCTAAAGCTGCACCCGTTGTTTTTTTTTGCTGTTGAATTTACAGTTAATCTCAACGAATTCATATCCAGAAAATAAACCTTTATTGTTTTCATTGTGACTTCATAGAGATCCATTCAAGCTACTGTATAAAACGTTAAAAAAGAAATGTTCTAAGTTATTTCATAAGTACTGTATTTATTTGGCTCTTAAACGTTACAATCATTCTGTTTTACTTCACCTCCATGTCTTCTCACCATTTAGGAGAACGTTGACAAGGTGGGAGCTGAGAACAAAATAGGGGTGTTAGTCTGTATAATTTTGATGACTTATCCTCTCGCCTCGGTCCTCTGCATTAAGGTTGTGGAGCTAACCCCTCCCACCCCACCCCCCTCAGTCTTTGGGGCTCTACCTATGTATATTGGAAAATAGTTGTCGCTCTTTAACGGTTAAAAAGAGTTGAATGTCTGCGCAATAAAGCTGTTCAACTCATCACCGTTGTGTTGACGATGACAATGAGCGACTGTAGTAACTGGCAATTTGTCACAGTCTTTACACTACTCGACCTCTTATATTGTCTTAGATAGCATCACTACACAATTAGGGAATCTGGTTAACTTGTATATAAACTACACAGAGATACAATAAACATACACATATACCAATACACTCATTCAGTGCTACGTTCACATCACATATATTATATAACATTATATTATATTAGATTAGATTAGATTAGATTAGATTAGACAGAAATAGGAGACAAAGTGAAAAGCTAACCCTCAGATTCTTGGCACCTTTTTATTTATTTACTTTTTCATATTTTTTTGCATACCTCAGATTGCAATATTTATCAAATCCACTCCAGACAGTTTGTGTGTTGTCACCACATCTGTCTTAACAACATTAGATTTCCATTTATAATATTCTGCCTCCACATATTTCTCTCATGCCTATGCTAATACACTGTACTTTACGATGCTAATCTACATTTTACCTCTGTTTCACCGTCGCACTTTTTAAACTGTCACCAGGCAAACAGGGCACACCTGAAAATGAGAGCTCAGTCTGTGTTTGTGTCCCCAGCGCTGTCTAAATAAAGGTAGAATGACTGAATATTCTGTAGCTCTGTATTCATTATTTCCTGTGAGAAATGCTTTGTGCCTCATCAGCATATTCCCCAGTCGGTTGCCCTCGGCGTACCGTTGTCTTCGAGGTTGTAGTACAGAGGGAGCAGATATAGATGGAGCGCCGCTGAGGCACTGTAAATATTTGGAGCTGCCGCTGCACCATTTGTTTTCAGCAGCCATCCATAGATTGTAAAGAGTGGGAGGGGGTGTAGTAAAGATGGTGGCAGTGAGACAAGCACGCTTTCTGTGTTAGAGATGCAATCATTCAGTCGTTGTTGCATCTGTTAATGACCGAAACAATTAAAATAAAGAACACGAGATGCATTTGTGGAAGTTTTGATCATTATGTTTCTTAAAGGAGGGATATTTTGCTTTTGTAAATGGAATTAGGCATTTTAAAACATCTCACTGTCATCTACATCAACTGTAAATCCTATAATTGGGTCTGAATTTTTCATTTATTCAACTCCACGCATCCATCTTCAACAGTATATCTGACTAATAGCAGCTGCATTTAAATCTGTATTGTTTGTAAAATCTTCAGATAAAGGCACAATTGAAATTGGATGCACATGAAATGAAAAAATATTCACAAAACTGCTGGGAAGAGTAAAATTAACCTCAAATTTGACTTGTGTGGATGTTAAAGAAGTAACATTTTGCTTTTTCAAATGGAATTGTACATTTTAAAACAATTCCCTGTGATCTGCATATACTGTAAATTATATAATTGGATTTGAATTCTTCATTAATTTAACTCCACAGGTCCATATTCATCTAAGGAATCATAGCAGAAAGGTAGTTTTGAACACTGGCCTCCTTTAAATGCAAATGAGACACTTGCCGTCCCACCTCTCCAGGTTGTTAACTGTGCTTCTCTGTCCCATTCAACCACTTGTATTCAGTATTTACTAACATTTTTAGGTGATTGGCTCAAAGTTTTGACATATTTTCAGTTTTTACAACAACCACTGGTGCTGACAAGCAATTATGTCATACTCAGAGAAATATTCATTGCAAGTCTTGACCTTATATGAACGATTATCATGAGTTATAGATGCAACAAATTAGAAAGAAAGAAATAATTAAAAACAGGTAGAAATCCACTTATTGCCAAAAATAATATAAAAGTGGTTTCAACAAAATATGACCCCTTTAAAGTCTGTGTCCTTGTCTCAACATTTATGGAAATAAAGATGAAATATAGCTTATTAATGAAAGCTAATCTGCATCCAATTATCTTAAACTTTCATCACTTTGAGCTAATTACCTCAGTTCCCTGTAAATATTAGTTTTTACAGAGCAGAGAGTGCGCTAACATCAGCTAACATCAGCTAGCAACGGTAGCTCCTATTTTCTGAAAAGCTAAAGTTAGCTAACAGCTAGCAGTAGAACAGTAATAGATGTCATACTAACGCTTACCAGGTGAGTTTGATTTAATTAAATGCATTTACTAAAATATTTAGAAATGTAGAGGATTTAAAAAATGTGAGTATATCCATAATTTATTGGGAAAAATAAGTTAAAAAAAAAAGTTAATGCTGTTCATTAGCACCATATATCACATATTCTCTACATTTTGTTTGTAGGAAGAGTTAATGGCAAATAACTTTTTTACATTATTAAAACATAAAACACAAAATTCAGTCTGAAACATATTTTATTTTGTAAGATTGGCATGAGAAAGTAGTATTTTAGGTAGTGATATATGATATCAAATGGTTAGGATAATGCTAATAACCAGTGTGCAACTGTTCTGATGATTCAATTCCATATATTGACCCAAAATGAACTATAACTACTTACTACATTGTATGTTCTTATATTTTGTTTGAGTTTATAGTAGTACATTCATAATTTCCTGAAAACATGTAGAATTTCTTAACTCTAAAATACCTGAAAAGAGAAAATAATAATAATAATAATAATAATAATACTATCAGGTAACATCAAGTACCTGAGTACAGCAATGCATCTGGGTACAGAACATTTTAAATCAGCCCATTTGAATAAGACGCCTAATGTGTTATATATTCGGGCTGATTCGTATACATGGATGAAGTAATTGCAGAGCAAAAAGTTGCTGGAGAGACCAGATTATATAATTGCTTATTTGAGAAAACAAATTGCTAATTTCTGTGCTCAAATTAAGTCATTCAAAAACTAAATTAACTAATTCTGAATAATAAATAACACATTTTGAGAGCACAAATTGGAATGGAAATGAAAAAAAAAAAAACATACTGCCTGTTCTGCTGGATATGTGTGAAAGAACCAGTGTGGAAAAAGGAATGAAATAAGGGAACACGGTGTCATTTTTGATTCTTCTCTAAAATATTACATTTATTTCTTGAGTTTCTTTCAGTAAGATTCTGTCTGTGGTACCTTTTGTGCTTGAAATGTTGCCCCCCCCCCCCCCCCCCCCCCCCCAGTGAATCTACATGTTCTTTCACTTATTCTCACTTCATTAAACCACCTCTGATGCTGCTGTTGTTCTCACGTGTCGATCCCTCTGCACACTCTGCTTTCTGATTTTGTCTTTTGAGAGATCAGTAGTAAAAAAGGACAGGTAGACAGATCGATAGAGAGAGAGAGAGAGAGAGAGAGAGAGAGAGAGAGAGAGAGAGGATTAAAGTATACGGACCATGACTGTGAAAAATAGATTTGAGCAGAGAAAGAGGTATAAGAAATCCCATCTTTCTCCTGGTCTAGCATTCTGTTTCTGGTTGGACAGAGATAGCAGGGATAAAAGCAGGATTCCTGGATCAGGGTTCACCTCAGTATTGTCATCCCAGGGAGCTTAGAGGCCGAGTGGCCGTATTGCTGTTTGCGTGAACGTGGACTGGTGTTTTTTTTGTTTAGTTTTTTTTTTTTTTTTTTAAGCTAAATCTGAGACATAGACATGTATGATCTGTTCCCCACATGTGAGGAAAAAAAAAATCATAGTAAAGTAATTTCTATTTGATCAGCACCATCATGTTTTTAATACATTGAGGTTTTGGTTCTTTACTGTAAAAAAAACAAACAAACAAACAAACAAAAATATCCTGTTGTTTTTAGGGAAAATACACTGGCAGCTGTGGTTACCAAAATGATCCTGTAAAAAACAAAAAAAAAAGCATCAGACATATTTACAGATTATAACAGTTTAAACATGTATATTTAATTAACATTGGATGTAAAACAAAAAAGTAAATAGAGTGCAGCTTACATAGACTGGTAAATGTTACGTAACCAAAAACCACAGCTTTAACCAGATGTAAACAAACATGTCTGTTGTTGTAGTTGTCGCCATGGGATATGTAAATATTTTTACTAATATCTGCATCGAATTGCAGAAGTGCAATGCATCGACCGATTACTTCATGTTTACGTTAATATCATTTTTGTTCTGGAAAAAAATGACCATTACACATTGTGACAATGTCAAACTTTATTCAATACAACATTTATCACAACTTAAAAACTGTTAATTACGGTGAAAATACTACATTTGTGTACTTCCTTCATAGATGCTGCCATTTAAAAAAAAAAAAAAATTGTATTCTGGGAAATTTCTCATATTCCTCCGTTTGGAAAATTTTAATTTCAAGGGGTATAAAAGTTCTTCCTCTTCCCCCTACCCCTCTGCCTTAATGTGAATTGAGAGACACCCCTACCCCTACACATGGACACACAAAACAGAGAGGAAGGGGTGAAATGAGATTCAGCCTTAGGTTCACTGTCTTCAGAGTTTTTAAAAGGACACTTGGACATGTCAAAAGACAACGCAAGGATTCAAACTGACAACTACAAATCTGTGCACTACTGAATTTTCAGTCCCACACATGCAAATAATTCTTTTTTTTTTTTTTTTTTTTTTTGTCCCGCTCCTGCCCGCAAATATCCCACAGGAACAAGATTTAAAAAAATAAAATAATAATAATTTCTAGGCTGTAGGTTCAGATCCATTGTCATTTGTCACATGTAACGTATGGAACTGATTTCTCTTGTCATCAAACACAACAGAAAAAGACTGACAAATGTCAAAGTTTATGTTGGGAAGTTTCTTCTTAAGAAACGTGATGTTTTTCAGGACGTCCCTAATGTCAGACATGGAGACCCCCTCCTCCTCATACAGTTGGTTATGTCAACATCCACTGAATTTGGATGGATTTTTTTTTTTTTTTTTTATTTCCCTTCCTTTCTTTTTTGATTCATAATTGAATCCTGACCAGAAACATAAATATGTACAAGAATCAGATTTAACATCATTTATATTTTAGCCGGTTATCCTGCTCCCTCATAAGTATCATTTCACTCCCACCAACACTTGTCCTGTACTGCATATATATTTACGCCGCACCTCTACTACCAACCCTTTGGTCACTGGATGACCTACTCTACCAACTGAACCACAGCCACACATTATATTACAAATTTAAAATCTGAACTTATTAAATGTTTATTATGTGATATTATGTTTATTCTTTATGACTTTTTTTGTTTAAAAAAACTAAAAACTAATAGGCTATTATTTTAACACTGTTTTCTTGCAGTTGAAACAGCACCGTGTTGTTGTTGTTGTTGTTTTTTTTTTTTTCTTTCAATTTTACAGTTTTATTCTCTAAAAACAATAGAAACACATCATTTCTATATACAAATTGGGTTTTGTTGGCAACCTGTAAAATCTACAGCTACATTTGATTTTACCATTAACACAAGATTCTTCTCAAATGAACAACTTTATATTGTATTTTCACTTACCCTTTTTTTTGTGTTGTAATTTTATAACTTTTTGCTGTTAATTCTACAGTTATTTGTTTTGGGTTTTTTTTTAACAGCCTTTGTCTTATTATCACAACACAGAACACAATAAAGAGGCATTACACATGTGCAGACGACAACACTGCATCTCCCTGTGTATTTGAAGTGCATCAGTGTTGCTGAAGTGCTTATTATTAATAATACAATGAGGCTGAAATCACTCTGCATCTATTGTTAAGAAACAAGTGTCAGTGAATCTGAAAATATTTGATTTTCCTCAAAGCGTGCCATGAGTGGGTGCTAGTCAATTACAATGTGCCGCTTCCTTTTCTGATGTATTTCTGGCTCAACCTTCAGTCTGTCTGTCGACTGCAGCTTTTGTGTGAGATGTTTGCAACACTTTCAGTTATTTTGTCAGTTTGAGACTTAGAATCAGGATGAACAATGTGTTTTATGTTATTCCATCTCACTCTTTTATGTTTTCTCTTTCTTTTTTGTTCACCCATTATAGATTCTTATTTACAGACTGTTATTTTCTTTGAACGTGTAATACTTTCTTAACACTGTTCCATTATTCCATCATATATTACAATATATGACCAATAGTCTTAAGCAATACGCAAGGTTTATTGTATATAATGTTAACACTTTTACATCAATGCTCTTGACTATTGCTTTGTTGGCTGCTAGTAACATAGATATTTTCTTTTTTTAATCTTACCATCTTTAATAATGCAGTATTATCAGTATTAATTTTCTTATCTTGGCTTTTAAAATGTTTTTATTAGATAACATGAGGAAGATAATTCTTAAAGGTTCGCAATTATTCATGCACAACTTTCATTTTTTTTCTTCATCTTTCCCAAGAATTGTATTTATATGATCCGGGTTTTCAGTGGAAATTATGTATTTTCTAGTATTTAACCCATAAAGACCCAGTGTGACTTTTGTGAAAATTCTCAAATGAAGTTTTTGCCCTTATTTAACATTTCTTCAGTGATTTATCACCATATAGCATAATATTATCCTCTATATTTGGCATTTTTTCACAGAAAATGTTTGATTGTCTTATATTTAATTGATTGATCATGTACTTTAATCATTTATATGATATTATAATATTAATATTATATGAAAAACAGGGAAAACTCCAGAAAAAATGCACTATTTGAGCAAATATATCAGTAAGTGAAAACAAGTGTTACCATCCACTGTCAGTGATTTAGTGGTCAATCAACGTTGTAGAAGATTAGGATGTTTCCATGGTAACTGTGGAGCTTCTGAATGTCTAAATAGGTCATATCTGATGACCACGAAAACATGAATAATTACATTTGACACCAATTTTACATGTGTATTAACAAGATTAAAGGTTCAAACATATTAATCAGTGTAGATCAATAGATTATTTTGATCACTGATGACTGTTTGGGTCATTTTGAGTAAATTTACAGACAAAACCTGAAGCGAATTAGATCAAGTAAGGAAAAAAAGAGGAAAAACAGACTTTCTTTCAATTAAATATCATTAACGCAGATGTCTACAACCACTGTGATTTGTCAAACTCCATGGATTTTATGAGTGAATGATTTTTTTCAGAAAATTAAAGTGTCCACGTGTGAGTACGGAGCAGCTGAACATCTAATTATTTATTTAACTTTAGCTTTCTCTTTTAATGACGCTTTAATAATACAAATAATTCCCTCACATGGGATTCATATTCTCTTACAATAAAAGCAAAAATCCTGTTACATCTATTATTTCAAAATAAGTAAAATGTTCTGACAACATCACGTATTTGCAGCTCAACCTTCACCTCACTCATTCTGTTTTTTTACTGTAAGAAGTTTGGCAGAAATTGTCATATTTCAGCATAATTAAGTGATTCTGACTAACTCTTTTTTGTTTCCTTTTTGTCTTTTTATCCATCCAATATAAACTCAAAGAATGACAGTGAAGTGTGCTGTGATGTTTTGTATCTGAATACCAGAGGTGGTAAAAGTACTCATATTCTGTACTCAAGTAGAAGTACAAGCTACGTGTGTGAAAAAAAATGCTCTGATAAAAGTAGAAGTACTGATTCAACTCCTTTAAAAGTAGAAAAGTACAACTTCTCAATTATCAATTGTAATTAAGTAAAAAGTAAAGATGTCTGTATGAAATACTTATTTAACCAGGAAAGATCAGAAAAGTTTCAAAAGTATCCAAAAATAAACCTTTAAAAGTGAATTACTGCGTAGAAAATGTGTTTGATCAGGTCACAGTACTCAGTTTTGTGGGCATGGACAACAAATTTAGGAAATGACTCACCATTGAGATAAAAAGTCATTGTTATGAGATTTAAAAAGTCATGAATATGATATAAAAATGCATAATTATGATTAAAAAAATCTAAATTGTGATGTAAAAAAAAAACTAAATTATTGAGATAAAAAGTCATTATTATGAGATTTAAAAAGTCATCAATATGTGATAAGAAATGCATAATTATGAGAAAAAGAGCTGAAATTATGAGATAAAATGGCAAAACTGATATAAGAAGTCATAATTATGATATAGAAAATCACAATTTCCCTCTGATTTTCTCTCTGAAGTGTTAGTGTTTTAGCGTTTTACCATTCTGTCTACTTTGAAAAAGTAAAGACAATAGTCTGAGAATGTAAATAGTATAAAGTACAGATATTTACGTAAAAATGTAGGGAAGTAAAAGTATAACATTTGCCAGAAAAATCAATAATCAAGTAAAGTACATACCTAAAAAAATCTACTCAAGTACAGTAATGAAGTACTTTTACTGAGTTACTTTCCATATCTGCTGAATACATGTACGTATATTTGCGGTTGCTTTAATACCTCACCCTGACAGCCTTAGAAGTGTGTTTATGTGTGAGTATTAGTGGGCAGGGGCGGTGTTTGTGTGTGTGTGTGTGTGGGGGGGGGGGTTGTATAGCCCCTCTGCCCCCTCCACTGCTGCCGTACTAATCATTCTTCCTGCCACAGTCTTTGTGATTGCCAGCCCATCCCTGCACTGCAGCTAAATTGAATCAATTAAAATCTTTCTTGTTGATGGCTGCTGTTGCTTCCACAAGATTAGGCTTTGATCAAGAAACACACAAATAAATAAAGCAGTCAGCGGAAAGGGAATAGAAAAAGAATGAACTCAATTAAACGGTAAGCGGTGGGACGTGCCTGTCTTGCGTGTGTCAGTGGATGTTAACGTACAGTATTTGTTTTGGGAGGAACTGAGTGTACAGTGTGTGGAGGGGTGTGAGGGCCCAGGTTTTCAGGGGTCATAAATGTGTGTTTGAGCCAGTGTCTGTGAGTGTTCGAAAGTGCTAGAAGTAAACAAGACTTTCCTACATTTCCTGAAGGATATGTGACCCGTGTGCTTGTCTTTTGCTGGATCGGTGGAGTTGTGGCTGTCGTGACGTAAAAAAAAAGAAATAGTTTTTGTTATATGTGGAATCAATATAGACTTTATGTAGACCTGGATTCAGAGGAGCAGCTCCTCCCACAGTCCGTGTCAGTCCTGTTAAAGCTCCTCCCACAGTCCGTGTCAGTCCTGTTAAAGCTCCTCCCACAGTCTGTGTCAGTCCTGTTAAAGCCACGCCCACAGTCTGTGTCAGTCCTGTTAAAACCACGCCCACAGTCTGTGTCAGTCCTGTTAAAGCCACTCCCACAGTCCGTGCCACTCATGTTAAAGCTCCTCCCACAGTCTGTGTCAGTCCTGTTAAAGCCCCTCCCACAGTCCGTGTCAGTCCTGTTAAAGCTCCTCCCACAGTCCGTGTCAGTCCTGTTAAAGCTCCTCCCACAGTCTGTGTCAGTCCTGTTAAAGCCACGCCCACAGTCTGTGTCAGTCCTGTTAAAACCACGCCCACAGTCTGTGTCAGTCCTGTTAAAGCCACTCCCACAGTCCGTGCCACTCATGTTAAAGCTCCTCCCACAGTCCGTGTCAGTCCTGTTAAAGCTCCTCCCACAGTCCGTGTCAGTCCTGTTAAAGCTCCTCCCACAGTCTGTGTCAGTCCTGTTAAAGCCACGCCCACAGTCTGTGTCAGTCCTGTTAAAACCACGCCCACAGTCTGTGTCAGTCCTGTTAAAGCCACTCCCACAGTCCGTGCCACTCATGTTAAAGCTCCTCCCACAGTCTGTGTCAGTCCTGTTAAAGCCCCTCCCACAGTCTGTGCCACTCATGTTAAAGCTCCTCCCACAGTCTGTGTCAGTCCTGTTAAAGCCCCTCCCACAGTCCGTGCCACTCATGTTAAAGCTCCTCCCACAGTCTATGTCAGTCCTGTTAAAGCCCCTCCTACAGTCTGTGCCACTCATGTTAAAGCCCCTCCCACAGTCTGTGTCAGTCCTGTTAAAGCCCCTCCCATAGTCCGTGCCACTCCTGTTAAAGCCCCTCCCACAGTCTGTGTCAGTCCTGTTAAAGCCCCTCCCACAAAATGTTAAATAACTAATAAAAACTAAGTGTAAAAAATAACTTTACTGAGAGATTTTATAAATAAAAAGTGTCGGTAGAGAGACGACTGGCCAAAAATGAAATAAAAAAAGTAACACAATGAAATATGATGAATAATATAAAAGATGCAACGAAACAAATTGAAGTAAAGAGCTAACGGGGTCAAAAATATAAGACATGAAAGATTTATCAGGACAAAAATGCAATATAAACATAATGAAAAAACATGCAACAAGATGAAAAAGACCTTAAGGAGATAATGTTTAAACAGCTGTAGACTTAATAAATATGTAGATCGATGGGAATTCCACATGTATTTAAAATTATTGGTCTCAATGATTCACCAAATTTCTCTGTTGGGTTTGGAGCTTAAAACAATTTGGCCTTACATGCATAAAACATGCAATAATGTCCCTCCATCTGTTTGTGCCAATTAATGACCAATTAATTCTAATATCTTCATTGTCACCTTTGTTGTTTCTTATTAGGTTACTGTCATAATACTATGTTTTAAAGTAGCTCATGTCAGAGAAATGAGGCTAATTCCTTTCACGTGTCATTTAAAGTAACTAAGTTTTTTATGGGATTGAAGCAAGAAAAAAAAACTATAGGGTAGATATCTTTATGTTTTAAATGGACATATAATTAAGTTTGAATGGCATTCTCGTTTAAGCAAAATTAATTGGACTTTGTGAATATCTCACATATGGCACTTATGAAACTAACTAATATGACATTTTTCTCTAATAAATAAACACCACTTAGATAATGTTGACTGTGTGATCTTCATTTAATTAAAAAAAAGAACAAACAATGATTATTTTAGTCAAATAAGATATTTTCTTGAAATACTGGATAGATAAAACAGACAAAATATTCTCTAAAAAGAATAAAATTAGTGAAAAGAGATACATTCAAACATATTGTCATTATGTGTCATAATACTACTACAACTACTACTACTAATAACTTGAATTAGAGCAAATAATGTGATTTTGACCTTTGACCTTTTACAATATTGATAATTTCATTATATGTATATATGCATCAGTGTGTGTAATATCATGATAATATATCCAGTATTGATTAAGTTATAGCATGATATGTCTATGCTTGACACACACAGTGTTACACAAGTTAATTTTGCAACATGTCACCTTTGACTTCCAGAGATCTCAAAAACTATTGGTCATAAGTGATAACACCAATTATGAGAATTGTAGAAATCTTCATTCTGCATTGTTTGGTACCAATCTGAAAGTTCTGTGACCCCCTGCTCTTCAATTATAACCAATAATATGATTTTGACCTTTTAGTTAATTGTGACTTTGACCTTTGACCTTTACTCAAATGGATCATCTGATGTGCATTAGCTATATGTATATGCCGATGTAATTTCATGGTGATATCTCGAGTATTCATTGAGTTATAGGATGATATGTCTCTGCGGACACACACACACACTGATTACAATAATCATTCCCAACCAATGTTGAGCAAGATTATTAATAATCCATATAGCGATGGCCTTTTGTATTGTAAACTGTATTTCCATAATGTCTTTAATCTGATTTCCTTTCTATTGATGAAATGGTCAATAATTTTATTTTCATTTAATTCATTAAGATCCCATTATTCTTCCTAGGATTTCATCTACATTACAAAATTTAATTATTTACATTAATTTCTCACCATTCATGCCCACAAACACACACACACACAGGGCATATAACAGCCCAATGAGATAAAAGTAAAAATAATAATAATAAAACTAAATGCTAAACATTTATACTCACTCACCAAACAATAAGATCTATTTTTTTTTCCAGAATATTTGTTTGCATAATTGAAAATATTACCAAATATAGTAATGAGATCAACTATAAATATAGGTTATAATATTAACATTAACTGCTTCCCAAACCTTCAATATCTGATATTATTTATTGCATTTTAAAAGCCCGTATCGTACATTCAGTCGCAAATGTACAATGATAACATGACTCTACTCTGGCGGTTCATTCAGTATCTCCCTCGTTTCCGTGACGACATCAGGCCTGTGTTCAGCCTATTCTTGGAACTGGGTGTTGTAGGTCTCCGTACTCTGGCCTTCAGTACATCCCTGTGGAAATGAATTACGGACTTGACTGACACCAGCTAATGAGCATTCCATTTAGCCGGGGAGTGGGAACAACAGTGAGAATAAGAACATGAAAGAGGAGACGGGGAGGCGATGTGCGAGCGTTGGGGAAAATGGAAGGGTATGGCGGCGGGTGAGTGTAGAACTGGAACTCCCATGATGCCTTGCAGAAGGTAATGGAGCTTTTAGCATGGAAATCTACAGGCGACGGTGCTGGGTTTGGACATGAAATTGCACTAAAACACCCAAGCTTTCCTGTGGGTATAGTTGAGGTGGCTTGTCTTGTCTGTATATTCATACCTTATTAAGTGCTGGATCTTTTTGTACATTCACACAGCACTGACCAGAGCTATGATTAAATGAAAACTGGTGAGGTAGTGAGGCCGCAAAATGAAAGTGTGTGTGTGCTGCGTTAATAATAAATAATATGCTTTGTTAATAAATAATAGCAAAGCTCAGATGGGGAAATATTATGACATCTTTAATAATAGGTGGCATAAGAAGTTGTGACTGCAGCTATAAATCTGTGTGTGTTTGTTTGAGTCTTTTAAGGTGCACTTAACTTCAGGCAAGAGTCCAACCTGTCTGTTCTTGTTCTGTACCAGATCTGGCCCCCCCCCCCAGTCCCGATCCAAAACCTTACAGACATTGCAAATGTCACCTATAGTCTGATTTGATAAAGCAGCGGTGTCAAACATGCGGCCCGGGGACCAAAACCGGTCTGCCAAAGGATCCATTCCAACCCCTGGGATGGATTTGTGACACTGAAAATGTTATTTAATTTTAATGAGACCAGTAATAACGTATACATAATATAAAAAGCTCATTTTTTCCTCTTTGTTTTAGTGTAAAATAAATAAATACAAAATTACATTTACGCCAAAAAAGGGGGAAAATGTTTTAAGAGAAATATGTGGAATTTTATCAATAATTTTTAACTTGTCATTTAATCATTTAATGTGTGTATTTGTAGATCCACTGTGTTGCACATGTATAAATGACAACATAGGGTGTAATACCGTTAAAGTCGCGCTTGTTTTTCTTCAGAATTTTCAGATTGTTCATATTTATTCATGTTATGTTCGAGTACAGTTCATAGATGAAAACATTTTCATTATGCAATTCGATGTTTTTTCCTCAAAAACAGAGAAAACTTAGGAGTTGACGTCATTTATAAGTTCGTATCCTATTATTTATATTATTTGACTGTTCCGGCCCAGTTTAGATCATATTAGGGTGAATGTGACCCCTGTTTGACACCCCTGTGGTAAAGACTTGAAAAGGTTTAAAAGAACTGGAACTCAAAACACCTCATCCTTCTCCCATCCCCATTTATTGATTGATCTAGTCTAACCCTTTAACTGCTGAGACATTATTTAAGGTAAATGTTCTGCTGGGAATTTGTCCTAAAAGCTGCTCACAACAAAAGTGTAAAACATAATAAAAACAAACAAATTCCAAAGCGTTTATTTTTAGTCTCACTCCATTGTATGTTCAGAATTATGAATATTTAGAATAACTCATACATATAAAATACTCATCAATGATCTTTAAAAAAAAATTAAAAATCAGTTTACTTGATTAATTGATGAAAAAAATCGACAGAATACTCAATTACAAAAATAATCGATAGAGCTGTAATTATCCAATTATCCATACTTTTATTTTTTTGCTGATCGGGTCAAAAAATACTGATCAGTGCATCACTAATTTCAATCAATCAGTGCACCTTTTGTTTTTCTCTCTTTTTTAATCCTTTTTGGGCCTTTTTTTTCCTCTTTTGTATCCCTGAATTTAACATCTTAACAGGAAGCATTGTGGGTAATTCCCTCAGGTGAAGTCTGTCGAGGGCTGAAAATGTTGGCGACGGAGCCCTCAGTCACTTCACGGTTTTACACCAGGATAGTTGGAGCTTAGGGATTTACCCGGAACATGACTTAAAGTGAGTTTGTAGGCTTTACTTTTTGAGGTGCTGTAACTGGTGCAAAGTGTTTTGACAACTATTTGGGGTGGGGGTGGGGTCATTCAGTCATCTTTTAAAGGCTGAGTATGGAGGAACAGTGTACTTCCATACAGACTATCTGTTGTGTTAATGTTAGATACCTGCAGGATAATTGTGTTGATGCATTGTGTTTTTTTTTTGTTTTTTTTTTATTATTATGGCTTTGTATTAACTGTTGCGACTGTAGATGAGCAGAAGAGAAGCACTGAATACTATAGTATTTTTATTTTGTTTTTCAGAAAAGCATAAGAATCAGTGATTTGTCAATAGTTATTATTAATGCAGGCAACTGAGACAATCATTAACCAAGAAATATCTGGTGTCAACAGCACAAAACAAAACTCCAACATAGACTACGTTCCATTTAATTACAGTTGGGTTTCCAGGGTCTGGTGATAAAGCACTCTGCAATAATACTGATTATTTCAGATCTAGTTTTAAAAATTAATTTGGCAGCAACCATAATGGGTCAAATTATGGGTCTAAGTAAATACTTTAACATGCCATTAAGGAATAAAAAAAAAAAATATATATATATATATGTATAATAAACACATGAAATTATCATCATTGACAAAATAACAGAGCGAGGAAACAAATATACAGCAGTTATTTAAGGTTTGTTAAAAATGCCCCAAAGTGTTGCTCCTCAAGGAAAGTGCAAATATTTAGCATATCACACTTTTCTGAATATATGAGAATACAGTATATTATATCCAATAATGAAACATTTTGATTTTAGGTTTAAAAAAAATTAATTCATGGTAATGGAGTAAGAATCTGAAAAAGTAACAGTGGGGTATTTTTTCTCAGTGTGATGCAAAAAATAATAATCATAATAATAATCAAATATTGTATTACGATATTGATCAGATTATCAGTCTTTGGAAACATATTTATTACTTTATTTACATAGTTCTGCTGTGATTGAAAATGAATAACATTCAAAACCATTATAGTATTTGATTATTATGAAATATAATATTAGATAGACATATATCTTTAAACTATTATATATATACATTGCTATTTATATTCTGAATGTATGCTGTATACATTCATTTACAACCTTTACAGTTCTTATTTAACACCATATTCTCATATTTATTTTCTTATATGTCCAATTATAATTCAGGCATTAATTAAATAAACACACTTTTCAAAAACAATAATAATAATGCTTAGTCATTATAAATATAGTTTTTTTAAAAAAAATCCTGATGTCCTTTTTCATTTGGCCAGGCCCATAAACAGGCCAAATGCATATAAAGTGTATTATGAGGACAGAAAGGTTCATATTCTTTTATGTTTTGGGATAGTTGACCTTTGCACCTTTTTACAACCTTATATCCTTAACTAATGTCCAGTCAACCCATGCTCATAATAGTACTGGCTATAAAAATACATCATTAAGCATTATGTCTTTGTAAGGTAATGAGTATTATGACTGGATTACAACTGTGCAGGTGCTCTTTTAATGAAGCACAAATATGACAGATTTCAGTGTGAGAGTGAGAGAGTCTTTCTTGTTCATGGATAAGTTACAGTATATTTGTGCAAGAAAAACAAACAAACAAAAAAAAAGCAAATCCCTCTACACAGACCAAAAAACTGCTTTCATGTCACATGATGCCAACACAGAATGAGCTACTGTACATTCTATTCAGGGCTGGGTCATATATTTACATATGTCTTTTCTCAAAATGAGTGTGTCTGTGTTATATTTAGCGTATCTACACATTAAGTGGCTCCACTGGGTAATAACTCTTGGTTTATTGCAGAAAATTATTAAACAGCTGGGCTTGTTGATTTTCTTTGGAAATAGTAGAAATATGTCTCACTATATAAATGATTGAATGAATGAACTTTATTTGGTTCTCCACATAAAAAAAAACAAAAAACAAAAGCGGTACATTTAACAAGATAAAAAAATATTTATAACAAAAAAAGTTGGGCAGAAGTAATGCTTTTTTTTTTTACTTTAAAACCTTTTCATCACATCAAAAACAAATATATTTTTTCCCATCATGCCTCATATTCCTTTTTAACAATGTGCCAATTTTTCCTTTTCAATTAAATACATTCCTCATTTAATGAGACAAATAAATCAGAAATGACAAGTATTAATAATGAAACATTTTAAAGATTTATTTTTAAAACTTTGACATGGTATTTATTAACTTGAATTGATCACTCAGATAATTGTCCATAGTTTTACCTTCGACAAATGAAACACATTTTTGTTTGATGTTCATTTTTAGTACCTCTGAGTTTGTCTGTCTGTCCGCAAAATTACTCAAAAAGTTATGGGTGGATTTTGAGAACATTTTCAGTATGCGTTGAGTGTCACAAGGAACAAATGATTACATTTTGGTGGTGACCCGGAAGAGATATTGGATTCTGGATCACTTTGAAATATATTCTACATTTACTACAATGTCAAATTTCAAAGTGTTCCAAAAATCGAGGATTTTTTCCGGATCACCACCAAAATGTAATTATTTTTGAGTAATGTTGCTGAAAGACAGACAGACAGACAGACAAACAAACAAACTCCAGCAAAAACATAACCTCCTTGGTCGACCTCTCTTCATTTGAAGAGGGGAGGTTTGCCTTGGCGGAGGTTTGCGCTCTGAGTCATTTTCTAGTTTTACTTCTTACCTCCGCCAAGGAGATATTAAATTTGGGTCCGTTTGTCTGTCTGTCAGCAGGATTACGCAAAACGTTCCGACTGGATTTTGATGAAACTTTCAGGAATGATACACAATGGGTCAACGAAGAACCCATTAGATGTTGAGCAATGAAGGTCAAAGGTCAAGGTCAGAATAAGGTCAACAGCTGAAACACATCAGTGGTAATATCTCAGGATTCAAACAAGATAGAATCTGGTGGGGTTTTTTTCATTCACATGGTGGGTCAGATGGGTCAACACCTATGGCTCCATAACGTCACGTTTTGACGTCATATGACACCATATCGAGCCTTGGTGGAGGTCTGCTATCTCTGACTGCCTTGTTATTATTCTACTTACTTTGAACCTTTGGTGGGCTACATTTAGCCCCTGGGCCACGTGTTTGAAACCTGTGGTCGAAGAGATTATAACCTTATACATTCAATGTTCACTTCTATTCTTGTGTTGTTTTTAATATATTTACCTTTTTGTTTTTTTCTACTCTGTAAATATTGGCAAATTTGCACTTTTTTTTTACTTATTATATTACTGTTTGCACTGATTTAAGGAAGAGCTCTCCAATCTCGTTGTACGTTATATAATGACAATAAAGGGCAAACATTCATTCATTCATTCATTCAAAGTGAAGGTGTAGTTCTATTTCTTGTGGGAACTTTAGAATTAAGTGTTTGTGGAACTTGACCATTGTGTTCTTTATTATTGTGAAGACTTTAAACCACTTCAGTTTCCATCTAATGACTGTAATGAAGCACACTGGTCTTTATTTTTTTGGGATATTATGATTGTTGCCTCTTGTAAATGTGCAGAGGAATACCGTACCCACTAAATCCTGGATTTGAGGTGTTTCTTGTCATCATAATTGGAAAGGATAATCCCGTCTTAATGTCCCCTCTGTTCTTTGTCCTCCTGTGCAGGTTTCCTGAGTACAGGTGACCAGGCAGCCAAAGGGAATTATGGTTTGTTGGACCAGATCCAGGCACTGCGTTGGACCAGTGAGAACATTGCGGCCTTCGGTGGTGACCCGTTACGTATCACTGTGTTTGGCTCGGGTGCCGGAGCTTCCTGTGTCAACCTGCTGACGCTTTCTCACTACTCTGAGGGCAACCGTTGGAGCAACTCCACCAAAGGTAAAGATGCCAACATTTGTTCTGAAAACCTAAACGGCTCCGCTCTGCAACTGCATTTGAAAGTCATTTGCATGTTTTTTTTGTTACTAATGGGGTCAGTGGTGTGTATATGCTGTAAGCCTGAATGTCCAAATATACTGAAAAAAATAATAATAACTATTAGAAGGCACTTAAAAATATAAGTTTGACATTACAAGACAAGATTTAGAATAGTGAAGTCATTTGAAGATATAGTTAAATGTGTGAATAATTTTAAATGAAACTGATTTAAATTAATTTGTTTCAGTTATGACCACACCTCTTTTTCTTATGTCCTCTGCCAATGTATGTGTGGAGAAATCGCAATAGGAGTTTTGGTGCTTATCATAAGAGATACAAATGAAAAAGTGCTAAGCGGTTGTTGACGATTGTTTATTTTAATGGTAAGAAGAGTATTTTGTTGTACTATTCACCACTTTAATCGACCTGTTCCACAAACATTATGTCTTTGCTAGGTCAGAATCACAGTTTATATTATTGTTATTATGCAATACACAATGAAATATGCTTTCAGCTCTTGGCCCAGATAAAGAGACAACAGAAAAACACTCACAGTAAAAGTAAAAAAGACTATGCTAAAATAGGTGAAATAAAAAAAATAAAAGGAACTCTGTGGGGGAGACTATAAGCCTGGATAAGTTATTTTGTTTGTTTTTGATTAAGAAAAGTGGTTACCATAATAATATTAAATGATGATTGATGAACTTTTTAAGTACATTTAACTTAACATTTTTGTTAAATACACTCATTAATCATTTCTTAATTTCTTAAGGGAACCACCTTTCTCAAATTTTTTTATAGTAAATTCCACTTATCCAGGCTCATGGTGTACAGTAAGTGGCTCTTGCATACTTTGTGAAACAAATTAGCTATTTTTATAGCCTAGCCAGATTAGACCCTCCTAGCGGTAGCAAATCTAATGTGCTACTGTAGTAGTCTAGTTACGCTCAATGTAACATTTGGCTAGATTTTCCTGAAACTATTCGACCAATCACCGTGAAGTATAGAGTCAGAGGGCGGGTGTAACAAAGTTACGTTGCGATGAATCGGAGAGAAACAACCGGAAACAACCATAGAAGAAGAACAACAATGACTATAGATAGCTGCCATCTGGGTGGTGATTTCCTCTTTTCAAAAATGAGTGACGAATGTGAGAAAACGTCAGCAATCTTTAAATTCTTTTTACAGAAGCAACAACAGTCGTTAAGCTCCATAATCCACCATTTTGTTTAGTCATTCCGAACTTTCTCTGGAGTCTTCCGTAAACTTTCCTGCATCATCCTAAAGTCTTCGCTGATTGGTTGTAGTACCGCCCTATTGCATACAAAGGATTTGAAAGACAAACTTTTAGCCCCACCTCCCCTGACTATGAAGCACCACTAGACCTATACATGTAATGAATAGGGATAGCGTGGCGAGGCTACTGTTTTTAGAATTCTTCAATATTTCAGCTGCAGAATTAGCTGCTAGCTCAGGGTGGGTGAGTAAATTATGTGAATTCAGCTTGCCGCCATATTGTTTTCTGTCCGACACATGCATACTTATTTATATACTGTGTTAATGTCACATATTGTACAGTGTATGACCAATACTCAGGGTCAGCTTTTGTCCTTAATGTGGTAAAAGGTCAAACCTTGCAGCATCTTGTAACTGACCTTTTCTACCCATAAATTACCTAGTTTTGCTGTTTCCTGTTAAACACAACATTCGAGATAATGAGCTACTTTCTGACTAAACTAACTATACACATAAAATGAATGTATCCACTCCATGCTTTGTCTGAATACAGCCTGGCTAGTTAGGACTATTATATTGCTGCTTTGAATGCAGATGTATTATTTCTATTATATACACTGAATAACTGTAGATACAACACCTCCCTGTAAACAATTTTGCAGATATTCTTCTGCTGATGCTGCCAGTTCTTTGTCGATATTACAATGTTTTCTTTTCAACAAGAACAATTGAGCTGTTAAGCAAACAGGATTAAAAAAAACCAAACAAACAGATAGGGTATGGCTTGTCTTTTCTTTATGTTTACTGATTAGCCTTTTTACCCTGACATGTATTTCTTTGACAAGCTATTATTCCATCTGGATAAGGTCAAATACATGCAGAGCAAGAACACAGTTGTCAGCTAAACCATTTATGTTCTGCACTTGAAAAAAGCTAATGTATAAAGACATGTCTGGAAACAAATTAAGTCAGTTATGACGCTAATAATAATGAGAATTGTTTATGAACGTAATGTGACTGTAATTATGTAGGGATACAAACAGGGTCCAGACAGTTTGAGGTTTAATAACACCAGAGCGACTGGTAATGTTTCACTTTAATGAATATCCAACAAATATTTAACCCTCGATAGTCTTACTTTTTCTTGGTTATCACATCCTGGTGAACATATATATATTTTTAAATGCAAGTGCATTAAAATACTCATCATGACTTTAGCTGAGCTGATGTTATTCACAGGGTTTGGAACTGTACATTGGTTTTACACATTTCATGGCCTGGCGATAGGATAGAGTGAACATCATCATCGTCGTCGTCGTCGTCGTCGTCGTCGTCGTCGTCGTCGTCGTCGTCGTCGTCGTCGTCGTCGTCGTCGTCGTCGTCGTCGTCGTCGTCGTCGTCGTCGTCGTCGTCGTCGTCGTCGTCGTCGTCGTCGTCGTCGTCGTCGTCGTCGTCGTCGTCGTCGTCGTCGTCGTCGTCGTCGTCGTCGTCGTCGTCGTCGTCATCATCATCATCATCATCATCATCATCATCAATCATCATCATCATCATCATCATCTTTACTTCCAGTCCATTTAAAAACAAACCAGCAACAAATAAAATACATTTAAAAGCACAGGTTAAAATCACAATCAAAATGTCACCAATATTATTAAAGTCAATTGTATTAGTGTTTCCACAAGGATAACTGGTCTGTCACTGAACTATGACAGGAATTTGTCAACAGCATCATGATTGAATTATGACAATTGTTCAACTGACAGATACAGAAGCTTGTACATTGAGCTTCTCATGAGACAAATACTGCGCAGAAGTTTAGCTTATTGTTGTAGTTTCACGAAGGTTGAGCCGTTACCATGGGAATCAGTAACACGACTGTCGCCAGATGATATCTCACAATACCATCTGGGACTCTTCCGCAACCAATCTGTTTTCAAAGGACGGGCCTTATCTAAAGTCCTTGCATGTGATTACATAAAAAATTTGTCCGTCTCTTGACTGACGCGTCGCTTCATCCACTCACGTTGAAGTCAAGCTGCTTAACCTGTGAAAATAGTTAGCATCAGGTATATACACATCAACAGAAGGGGTTTAAACTTACCATTTATACGTGACATTTATTCATAACCTTGTCTACTACGCTGCCCACCAAGTTCTTCTGGTAAACGTCATAGGAAACCATGCTTCTCCATTTATCCTTCAGCCATAATCCGGGGCTAACAAACACCTACTGCCAACGTCCGTTGCAGATATAGCTGTCATTTCTTCCTCGCGGTTCCATTACTGTCAGCCCTAGTTTACCAGCCTCTTTGACTTGGTCCTCTACCAACACAACCAGGGGGGGTACCACAATAACCATGGGCTTCTGCACTGGTACTATTTCTTTATCCACCAGTGGAACCATCTGATAGATCAAACTCTTGCCAAACCCGGTCGGAACAAGAGCGAAAACATAATTTCCATTAACAAACGCTTCCAAAGCAGTCCTCTGTTCATCTTTTAAGGAATGAACATTCGGTAGAGTAGACATAACATTGGAAATAGCCGGGTCGATATGGACACTCACCCGAACTCACGTTGCCGTTGTCGTGTATCTGAAAAGACTACACTGCCGTTGCTTCTACTTAACGTCACACCAGCCACAACGCTTTCGGGTAGTCCCACCCTCCTATACTGATTGGCTCCTTCGTTTAGCAATAGATTTTATCCCCGTGCTACTCAGATGGTTGTGTGAGCGTAGCGTAACGCAGCCAGATGACGTAAATCAGGTTAGGGTATCAGCGCATCCCGGGTCGTCCGATGATCGAAGGGTTGGTGGTTCGTGTCCCAGCTCTGGCTTTCCACATGTCAAAGTGTCCTTGGGCAAGACACTGAACCCTAAGTTGCTCCCAGTAGGGTCAGGCAGCGCTGGTGTCTTGGCAGCAGCCATCTACTGGTGTATGAGTGTGTGTGTGTGAATGGGTTTCTGTGAAGCGCTTTGTGACCCATGTCTGTGAAAAGCGCTATACAAATAAAGATTACTTACTTACAAGCAAAACCTTTGCTGTGAACTGAACCCCACAGATTTTCAATTGTGGTCATGTTATGTTATTTATATAGCACCAATCACATTATATGACCATTTCATGACACTTCACAAATGCAGGCCAAGGCCTTAAAAATACGACCTGGAAAGGAAACCCAACAAATCTTTGAGAAGCAACCCCAAGGTGACAGCAGGGAGGTAAAAGTTGTTTTACAGGCGTAAGGCAGTGACATGTGCCTGGAAGTAGTTGGGTTTAGTGGACAGAAAACAGGGAAGAGAACAGGGCAGAGGAAGGGAAACAAACACTACAGACACTGGGCAGGAGTTCAGAACCACACATCAGGATCATGCTGGTCCAGATCACACCACCATACCCCCCAGCCTTCCAGATAAAAGAACCCAAACAAGGTTTCCTGTGCCTGATGCTCTCACCATGTTTCACTGTGGGAGGTGTGTTCCTGTGTTTGAAAACTGTCCCTTATCTCAAAAGCCTGAAGAGACAGACTTCCAAAACTCATTTCCATGTTTCAAATGATTACAGACTTCACTGCGTATATTAACCTTAAAACCAAGAGAGATGCTTGTGTCAGGTTTTAGCAGAATTGGAACTTGTTTTTTTTTTTTTTTTTTTTTTTTAATCCAGAGTGCACCTAATGGTGGTCTTTAAAGTCATCATGTTTTATTCAGAAGTTGGGTGAATGTTGTTGACATTAGACAGAATTTTAAGAAAATATTTCATCCGTCATCGGCTGCATCGCAGCATGTATCTGTCGTCTGAAGGTTGATTCAACTGATTAATGCTTTAAACAACAGGAGGAGAAATGCCACAGATTACTTTAAAAATATAGAAAGTCACTTCTGTATTTGGAATCAAATATACCACTACTTGATCTAAACATTTTATCAACTATTTGAAAATTAATTGTAGCAACTCATAATGTAATAACAGCCCATAATCTAATAACAGAAATGTAATAAAATTTCTTAATGTAATAAAATCATGAGGGTATAAAGTAATAATGTCTTTGCACACAATGTATTAATTTATTACATTTTGAGCTACAATTCCTTAGTCAACTACAAGATTGCTTCAAAAGCATTACTTAAAAATAGTTAACCTTTCACCTTACAGCAATGCCCAAGATAAGAAAAAAAATTGGTGATAATGCAACTTTTCTCACAGAATTGACCATTGTTACATTATGAGCTTTTATTACATTATGAGTTACTATATAGATGAACTCATAATGTAAGAAGTTAGTACATTACAGTGGAAACCGGTATTTCACTTGTTTTTTTATGCAGAATATCATCTAAATGCCATTCATATAGCTTTTCAATGAGAAAAATGAAATGAAATGGATGCTTCAGCATTTAGTGAATTTTATTCCACTACTGTATGATGCCAGTTTAATTACAGTGTACAGTGAGTGCAGACGTAACTCAAATGGTAACTTATTCTATACGTCTGCTCTGCTGTGCTATAAAGCAGTGGTCCAACCTGTTTCTAACCGCAGACTGGTCAATGTTTGGCAATTTTACCAAGGACCAGTGTCTGGGGTGGGGTATGTAGATTGTTTATATCGGTCGCCGCAAATTATACAGAGTGGGCTTGGTCTGCGGGAATCACCTGTGTTGATAAATCCATATTTCAAGTACAACTGTTAAAAGCTTTCCTTTTCTTGGAAGTTGTAGTCTCTTTTTGTGTCTCTTCAGTGGACCTTTTCCTCTTTGAAAGAAACTTTCCAAAGAAATCTGTTTTTTTTTTTACTTATTTTTCTAATACATGGGTTACATTTTGGCGTTCAAGTGACAGAGATGTAACGGAGAGAATCCGAATGATCATTTTTCAAAATAAAAGATTGTTCAGATTCAAATATGAATGCAACAGAAATAATTAATTCTTTATTAGGCAGCCGGCGGCCCGGTAAAAATCGATCCATGGACCGGTACCAGTCCATGGCCTGGGGGTTGGGGACCACTGCTATAAAGTACAGATAGTTATACAAAAATATAGGGAATACAAGTAACAAGTATAGATACCCAAAAACTGTACTTAAGTGCGGTAAAGGAAGTACTTCTACTGAGTTACTTCCACCTCTGCACACTATTTTCAAACACAGCATGTGTTGGTAACTTGGGGTGACACATCAGATTCCAAAAGGAGCGTAGAAAAGTGGTTTTCAACGGAATGACACCTTCAAACATTTTAAACACAAATTATGTAAATGAAAGAGTTTTTTTTGTTTGTTTTACTCCAGTGTGGAGTTTCATTTGAATATATAAATTTTCCTTCAGAATAAAACGTCTGCTGTAAATGGTTTCCCTCCCATATGTGTTTCCACCTGATAAATTAGGTTTAGTTTGTGAACAAATCTTCTACCACATAGTGAACAATCAAATGATTTCCCTCCTGTGTGAAGTTGTATATGAACGATTAAACTTTGTTCCACATTCTGAACAACAAATGTTTGTTTTCCCTCCTGTGTGTGGCCTTTCATGTGTGAGACTAAAGCTTCTTTTTTGTTTTTTGGGTTTTTTTTGCAACCCCCCCTTACCCCTCATGTACGTCTCCAAAACTGACTTGAAATAAAATATTTTATCACACTCTGGACAACATTTCTTTTTTTACATCCCACACTATTTCCCACATCCCACAGAGAAAAGCTGAATAACTGAAATAAATATAAATAAATATAAATATGTATGGCCATATGTTGGTGGGAAAAAAAATTATTAGACCATCAAAAAATAATCAAAAACAATGGATGTGCACTCAAGTACTAACTCGTGTGTGTATCATGTGACTAAAACAGACAGAAAATCAAATATGGAATGAATAAATAGCAGTGTTTTTGTACAATGACATGCATACTGATGTAAGAACTGAAGTGATTTGGTTCTTATCATGAAAATATAGAAAATAGATAGATTTTAGCTATGAAATTAAACTTCTATGAGATATTTTTATTGTTAGAATTATATCTTTCACAAACAAATGTACCTTTAGTTGTACAAGGCATTAAAATTAACAAAAAATTGAAGAAAACAAAGTTTTTTTTTCGATATATCTATTGAATATATTTCTATATTATATTTTTTTCTATATGACTGTGTTGTCTGGTGTTTTCCTTTACACTCCAATTTTCTCCTGATAACACTCTGAAAATGTAAGTTATAGAATTTATGACTTAGTGTTTCCTTCTTTCCTGTCTTTGTGTCCAGGCCTGTTCCAACGCGCCATCGCCCAGAGTGGCACCGCTCTGTCCAGCTGGGCGGTCAGTTTCCAGCCAGCCAAGTACGCCCGGATGCTGGCCCGGAAGGTGGGCTGTAACCTGGAGGATACAGTGGAACTGGTTGTGTGTCTACAGAAGAAACATTATAAGGAACTGGTGGATCAAGACATCCAACCAGCTCGCTACCACATTGCCTTCGGACCTGTTATTGATGGAGACGTTATACCTGACGACCCGCAGATACTGATGGAACAAGGTTTTGTTTCACTTTGAACACATTTTATATTATATTATATTACAGTGCATTTGGCAGATGCTATTATCCAAAGTGACTTACAATACTGCCCTGCAAAGCAGAAAAGCAGTAACTGCATTTTTTGGTGAAAATTAGTTATTGTGGGGTTTTTTTTTTTCAACATTCAAATCATTTTTTGTTATGTAATAAAATACCTTATCTCATATGTTTGTAGTTTTGGAGAAAATTGGTGGGTGTTTGTACAGTAACTGCAAAAAGTACTAGTAAAACAAAACAAAAAGACAGTAAAGTGTTCTTACCAATGTCCATTTAAGACCCTGCCCCAAGAGTTTACAGTCAATCACTGTATGAGACTGAAACAGATTATGGAATTACTGTATTTTCTACACTATACGGTGCACTGTCAATTAAGGTTTTTTTCAAGGTTTTTAATTTATAAGGCTTATTAAATGAAGTCAAAATCATGACATAAAAAGTTCAAGTCGTGAGATAAAAAGTCAAAATTGTGAGATAAAAAGTCAAAATTATGAGATAAAAAGTCAAAGTTATGAGATAAAAAGTCAAAGTTATGAGATAAAAAGTCAAAGTTATGAGATAAAAAGTCAAAGTTATGAGATAAAAAGTCAAAATGAGATAAAATGTCAAAATTATGAGATAAAAAGTCAAAATTATGAGATAAAAAGCCAAAATCGTGAGATAAAAAGCCAAAATGATGAGATAAAAAGTCAAAGTTATGAGAATTCCCAGTCGCTAAGCACTACTACTACTACCAATTAATCCATATATAAGGTGCACTGTGGTTTTTGTAGAGCTAGTTAATATGCAGTAAGAATACCGCCTCATATCCAATAATCTACCTACAACTACTGGGGCTGAACAACAAGAGAAGTGTGAGGTCATTTTTATCACTTTGGTGTCTGTGCAATTCCTGCCTTTTTACTTTGTAGGACAGAATAGATTTCACCAATTTTTTTTTTTTTTTTTTTTTTTGTGCTTTATATACTACCTGTACTTCTTTTCAGGTGAGTTCCTGAATTATGACATCATGCTAGGAGTGAACCAAGGTGAGGGTCTGAAATTCGTGGAGCTGATCGTGGACAACGAAAACGGCGTTCAGGCGAATGACTTCGACTACGCCGTGTCCAGCTTCGTGGATGACCTGTACGGTTATCCAGAGGGCAAAGACATCCTCCGAGAGACCATTAAGTTCATGTACACAGACTGGGCAGACCGACACAACCCTGAAACCCGCCGGAAAACCCTGCTGGCCCTTTTCACAGATCACCAGTGGGTGGCCCCTGCTGTCGCTACAGCCGACCTTCACTCTAGTTTTGGATCTCCCACATACTTCTACGCTTTCTACCACCACTGTCAGACCGAGCAGGTGGGTCATTTGCTGTGAAGATAATATATGAGAGTGCATATATTTTTTTTATTGGAGTGCTTTTTGTGTCTTGAGTACAAAGGAGCAACATCAATTGCAGTAATTGTATCGTAAAGCTGTTTTGGGGCCAAAGATTCACAATAGGCTGAGCTGAAAACTTGAAATTACTTACACAGTTCAGCAATGCTCTTTATACCAATGCAACAAGTTCAGACACTCTCTTTAGTTCAGCTCTAAGTGACTTTTTTTTTTTTTTTTAAGGATTTGCAGGATTTTTGTAACATAACTCCAAAAAATGTACAATGCAAAAAGTGGATTTTTTTTTTTTGTCCCCAAGTACTATATTTAACGGCCTCATAAAGGGGGAGAACAATAAAGAAAAAGGAGGAAAATGGTTGGAAAAATGTGGATAGGGTAAAGAAGAACAGAAGTGAGAATGGAAGAAAAAGGAATGAAAAGGGAACTGGGGTAAAAGAAGTAAAAGTATGAAGAAGAGGAGGGAGGGAGGGGAGGGGCAGGAAGAAAGGAAAGGGGGAAGAGAAAAAAATAAAATAAGAGGGAGAGGGAAAGAGAAAGGGAACAGTTGGACAGTTGTTTTTGGGTTTGTTTTTTGCATTGTGATATTTTCTTTGTTTTATTTTTGTTTTGTTGTGGATTTTTGTCATGGATCAAGGATGTCACCATATATATATATATATATATATATATATATATATATATATATATTTCCTTCAGTTTTTCATATAGTGGTGAGGTAATGGGAACAGTGGGATAAATACACTTCGGCTTCAGCCCTTAAACCTTTTTTGGTCAAAGCAATGTATTGATCATGTATGAATATGTGTCTTCTAGGGTTGTCAAAAAAATCGATTTTAGATACTAAATCGATATTGACCTTGGTATCTAATTAGATACTAAGTTGCTGGAAAATCGATTTTTGTTTTTATGGCGCGTCGCAGCTTTTTTGTAGCGGGTAACGTTAAGAATTGTAAACAGGCATCAACGCGGTCAGCTCTGGCACAGCCGTAATGCCGGCTTGTAAATTATAGTCTCTTTTTTTCTCCAGCTGCCTCTGACAGCACACGGGATGACGCCAGTGCGACCACAGACGTATACACTATTTCTATAGGTCTGTGATTGGGACCATCCGATGCAACTTTGCTTTTAAAGGTCTCGATATAGTCGAACGTTTATGCGCGCGTGCGGCAGCCAGGCAGTAGCGCATAGTATGACGTTACCACCACGGAGGCCACCGTGAGCATGTCAGCCTATTATTTTTGACGTGCGCGCTGCTAGTCCCGTATGGCAAGCCAAAGTGTTCACATAGCCACGCGTTGTCTTTATTATATCACGCGTTCTAGCACGCGCACTGGCGCGCTATCACGCGTTACAGGATGCGCTCTGGTACGCGCACTGGCGCGCACAATGGCATGCGTTCTAGAACGCGTTCTGTAACGCAAGGCAAGGCAAATGTATTTGCATAGCACATTTCATGTACAGGACAACTCAAGGTGCTTTACACAAAAACAGAAACAGAAGAAAATTAAAATCATAAAGATGCATTAAAATACAATTAAAATCAGGACATAAAAACATTTTAAAGCAAATAATAATCTAAGTAAAAGCTCCAGTGAACAATAATGTTTTCAGGCCCGATTTAAATGAACTGACGCGTGATATAATAAAGACAACGCGTGGCTAAGTGAACACTTTGGCTTGCCATAGTCCCGCAAGGGGTCCGCGGTGGTCACATGATGCAATACGCTGCCACCTGCTCGACCATAAAGAGTCTTGCAGTTAGCACTGCAGAAGGGCTTGAGCAAAAAGATAGGCCTACCTTAACTTGCCAAGAGATAGACATGCATTTATTCTGCACCCGCACTCACTACCTTTTTTTAACAGTCCATGGAGGACATTTTAAAAGGAATCCCTCACATCTCCAGTATCGAAATTAGTATCGAGTATCGAGTATTATCCTTAGTATCGGTATCGAGTTGGAAATTTAGTATCGTGACAACCCTAGTGTCTTCACTGCCTTGTGCCTATGACCGAAATAAAATAAAATAAATAACACTTGAAATTCTTGCGGGTGGCACGGTGGTGCAGTGGTTAGCACTCGTGCCTCACAGCAAGAAGGACCCTGGTTCGAATCCCACACCAGACCTTTCTGTGTGGAGTTTGCATGTCCTCCCCGTGTCCGCGTGGGTTTTCGCCGGGCACTCCAGTTTCCTCCCACCATCCAAACACATGCACTGATAGGTTAATTGGTTAATCTAAAATTGGCCATAGGTGTGAATGTGAGAGTGATTGTTTGTCTATATATGTTCAGCCCTGCGATGAACTGGCGTCTCATACAGGGTGTACCCCGCCTTCGCCCATTGTAGCTGGAGTGTGACCCCCGTGACCCTAGTGAGGATGAAGCGGGTTCAGATAATGAATGAAATTCTTGCACTAAAGCAGACCTGATCTGGTCTGTGCTCAGTCACTTTCAAACATATAGTAGTAAATGTTTTCTTTTATTAGGAGCGTTTGTTTTCTTCACTTCGATAGCACAGGTCTGATGCCCATGAACTGTCAACACTATGATAACAGGATAGATACTGCAACCAAACTTTATCAAGGAAACCAGAACCATGAGTTGATATTATATAAATTCTTAAGAACTCAAACGGTGCCTTTTTGGGGAAAAAAAAAAAAAAAATTCTTTAATTAATGCAAACTGAGACTGTAATTAAAAAGGATCTGGTGAAAGTGGCCTGGGAGTTTAAGATTTTGTCTTTTTGTGACGAGTTTAGGGAGGAATTTATTTTTAATTGCAGGAGAGGACAAGTCTTAATTGGTTGTTGTTGTGAAGGCAGATTTCATGACAGCACAAAGAGATAATACTTCATGGCACAAAACATACAGTTTTTATTTAAATGCCTTTTTTTTCTAAATGACTAGTTTTCAGCACAGGAAGCTTTTAAAGCATTGGACATTCTATTTTTTTTATTTTTTTTATTTACTCTTATTTTCTCTTGTTTAACCACAGTCTGAGTGCTGCTTATACACAGCTATACTGACTAATTATACAGTTTGAGAAAGTGAGATGTGGTGATTAAATACTTGTATTTTCTCAAGCCATATTTTTTTCATTTTAGACACTGCAGAATGTAACTTCACTGCTTTACTTTAAAATCCATCTCAGAGCTATCATACCCTGTCATCGGTGCCTCTTTCTTTCCCATCTCCTCTCCTTCTGTAATACACTGAATAATTGGCCTGATATGGTAGACACACTGGTATTAAAACAAATCTTATTTCCTGCTTTCACAGCCTGTTTATATTAGCTGTTTTTCTTTGTGTGTTTCTATGTCAGTGGCTAAAACAATGCTTCAAAATGTCCTGTGTCCTTCACATGGATATAATAATGCTGATCTCTGTTCTTTATTTTTTTGTGCTTTTCATTAGGTTCCCCCGTGGGCAGATGCAGCACATGGAGATGAGATCCCGTATGTGTTCGGCCTCCCAATGATTGGACCCACAGAGCTGTTTCCGTGCAACTTCTCCAAGAATGACGTGATGCTCAGCGCTGTTGTCATGACTTATTGGACCAACTTCGCCAAGACAGGGTACAAAAAGCACCTTTTCTGTCTTCAGTGACCCCCATATATTAACTTTGCCTCAGTATAGACTAGTCAGCAGCGCTTTATTTCAGGATCATTTAAAATCATCAAGTATGTATTCACAATTAAGATTAGGAAACTAATTACAGATATTGTCAAAAATAAAAAGGTAATTTAAAAATACTGAACAAAATGCCACCAAAATGACGCTGTGTGATTTTAAACAAGTCTGTCTAATAAATTGCATAATGTCACCGTTTCATATAAGACACCAACCAGACCATAACAAAACAAACTATTATATGAAAATAAAGTTAAGAGATTGTTTACATTTTTGATAATAGCCTATACAACAACAAATAACTGAAAATATTGCAATGACAAGAAAAAATTACAAAATAAAATGCATTTACTCACCAACATAGTTCTCCACAGTATCTGCTTATTTGAAAATAAAGTCGAGCCTCCTTTCTTTTCTTTAGACATGGACATGGACATTTCTATGGACATGGAGGCTAATGCTGAAAGATGTTTCTGTCCAGTCGCGTTTCTCTGGCATAAATTTTAATAGACCATTCAACAGAACAGCGAAACAGACCCGTGTGTAAAGTTGTCCCAAACTCACACTCAGATTTTTTGCTCCGAAGAAAATTCTCCTTCGTCCATTATGGGTTAATTCAAGACTGGGTCTTGAATTCCCATGTTTAGTTCATTTAAATATTCTCCAGTTTGTTGCTTGTCAGGTCCTACCAAGTGCTAATCCAATCACTGAACACGTACATGTGTGTAAAACCTTCTATCTTGCCTTGGGATGCAGAATCGTGATCTGATTGGCTATTGTAACCTGACTGTTCACATTCACTTACAGTGTAAGTGGTCTGCTATGTGTGTTCTGAAGGTCTAAACCAAATGTAATTTACCCGACAACACAAGCTAGCTGAAATATAATTGGTTAAAAACTCTACCATAAAAAGCACCATTGGAAGTCACTCGACTAAGTGGAAATAATATGACATGAAGAATACAGAGAATAGACAATCATTTAGTTTAAATATTTATGAAAATAAAATAACATAAATGTACTTTTCTGAGCATGTTTAGGCCACAGAGAAGGCCTTGCTGGCCCTGACGGTCCACCACTGCATTTAAAATATATAGTTTTATACCATAATGATCCAGTGTTACTTTTATGGTGTTCTCAAATAGCCTAGCCAGGCTATCCCTATTCATTACATGTATAGGTCTAGGAACGCTTCATAGTCAGCAGAGGCAGGGCTAAAAGGTTGTCTTTCAAATCCTCTGTATGCAATAGAACGGTACTACAACGAATCAGTGTAATCTTTAGGATCTTTAGACGTAGTTAGACGTCAGAATGTTCACAGAGGAGTCCCGAAAAACTTAGGGAAAATCTGCAGGTTTCTTGCAGTATCTTCCAGATCTGACTCATAATTAGTGCACGGGACAGTTCTAACAGACCTCCATTTAATTGGTTTATTGCTTTGCAGTTTTATATCAATATTATTTTCAACTTTTATTAACTTTTCTTATAATTATAAGATATTGATCTTGTAATTACTAGATTGTATCTCATGATTATGAGGCCTATTTTTGTTCTATAGTAAATGAACTAATTTCCTGTGGTCCAATACATCATACCTAAAATCTCTTGGGGAACCTTCTGCTGAACTTTTCGTAAAGTTTCTTTGCAAAGGAGTTATACACTTCCTCCAGGAAGTTGTCATCCTGCAGCTTCAACTGTCCATCCCATCATCTTCTGCTTATCCAGGTCTGGGCTACAGATAAGCAGATGAAGATGGATGGATGCATGAATGGACAGCTAAATGAACATTAATTGTTGAAATTGCACTTTCACTACCTCCTGGAAGGGCTGACAGGTGGTATACTGTCATTACCTCTTAGTAACCAAAGTCTCTTAATGTATACAGATGTTACTTTAGTTTATAACAAGCATCTGTTTTTGATATTCTGCCAAAATGTCACTACAGGTAATTACCAGATATGTAACATTATCAGCTTTGCAGACGTTTGCTAAAATGTGTTATGGTTTATAGCAGTAAAAGAAAAAGACTGTTTATTGTACAAACATACTATATATATATATATATATATATATATATATATATATATATATATATATATATATATATAATATATAAACTTTATTACAGGCTCAGGGCCCACATAGAATCACAATACAAACATCAATTATACAAAACAATTCACATTCATATACATCCAAACATTAATAAACCAATCAATAAATAACACTGATATGGAGGGTGCAACTTGTTAAGAAGCTTCCTTATGCTTAACCTTTTTCACATTTTGAGATATAGCTACTCAGAAGATGCTAATCAGACAGTCATATGTTAGGCTAAAAGGTTATTTTGTTATAATATGTGCCGATATGGAAATATAATATTATACTTGTATCCATTCACAGATATTTTTTGTTTTATTTAACTGTTTCCAAGAGAATAAATGTGGTAAATGTTTTGATTTTGACAACTGATGCTGTGTGATGCTCAATTTGCATCAGTGTCAACATGAAAAATATAATTTGAAAAATTGCAGTAAAAAAAAAAATAATAATAACTAGGCTGAACAGTATTGCAATTTTTTTTTCTAAAATTCAATGTATTTAATGGGTTTACCTTGACTACTTGTTGAGAAGCCTTATATATAACACTCTAAATGTAAAAAAAAAAAAAAATATGTAGAATTTAATAACATGAAAGTTCAGCCAAAGCAGCTCATATGTGCCTTTGTATTGCAATCACCTGATCAATATACAATTGCTATGACAATACAAAGATTATTTCATTTTAATTGTGTTTCTTTAATAATAAGCCTTCTTTTGATGGCTGGCATTAGTAAATGGTTCTATCATGTTTTATAGCCTGTCCAGTGTAATTGGTATTCTATGCAGATACCCACTACATATCTTTGAACACTGTCTTAATTAATGATTTTAGCCTGAAGAGTGACATTCTTGATGGGATTGAATTAAAATCCTCCTTTTTTTTTCTTTTTTTTTTCTTCCTCACTGTCTCAAGTTGCCTTTCAGCATATAGTCATGGTGGTAATTGTTTTTTGCGAACGTAATAGAAGGACATTGGCTTTTTCAGTGCACTGCCCAGCAGCCCTTAGGGGAAGAGAAAGGCACTAATGATGTACATATATAACCTCAAATTGACATGGAATGCTGGGCACCTGGGAGATTTATGCTACCAATTTGAATGGTTAAGCGTGTTCCTGATGAGTTCTGGCTGGCTCCATATGCCGCTCGCAGACAATGGGGCGCTCAGCAGCTCTGAAAGGGCCCTACAGATCACCAGACCCACTCTGTTCTGCTCAGATTAAGTGGAAGTGGGTTTATTTAGCGCAGGACCTTATGCTGAATGTACTCTGTGAGATCTTCAGTATGTGACGAATATAAAGCAGGGGTTTGACGTGGGTCATGATCCGCAGTTCAGCCTCCTTCGTGTTATGATGACTGTATTCTGATGTTTACCAGGGGACGGGTCATGTCAGGTCTGTCCTACAAAGTAAAAAGGCAGCAACTGTACAGACACCAAACTGAGAAAAATGACCTTAAAGTTCTGTTGTTGTTTAGCCCCAGGAGTTTTATTTCATAATTTTCACTTTCTGTGTCATAATTTTGACTTTTTATGTCTTAATTGTCACTTTTTAGCTCATAATTTTTACATTTTATTTCATAATTTTCAATTTTTATTTCATAATTCTCACTTTTTGTCTCAAAATTTTCACTTTTTATCTCATAATTTTCACTTTTTATCTCATGATTTTGACTTCACTTGATGTGCCTTATATATGAAAAACCTTCATAAAAAAACATTCATTGACAATTACTGTATTTTCCACACTATAAGGCGCTATACTGTGGAAAATACAGTTATTCCATAATCTCTAATTACTGTACAAACACCCACCAATTTTCTCCAAAACAACAGACATTTGAGATGAGATATTTTATTACATGACAAATAATGATTTGAATGTTGTAAAAATAACAACTCACAATTTAATCACTAATTTGTGCCAAAAAAAAAAAAAAATGCAGTTACTGCCTTGTTGCTTCATAGGGCAGAGGTGGACTTTAGTCAGACTTCACATACAGTACATGTGAAAACAACTGCTTTAAGGGTTATAACAACACATTATACATGTAATAACACTAATCAAAGAATCAGAGGTGGTCAAAGTACTCACATTCTGTACTTAAGTACAAGTACAGCTACTGGTGTGAGAAAATACTCTGGTAAAAGTAGAAGTACTGATTGAACTCTGTTACTGAAGTAAAAGTAAAAAAAAAAAACAAAAAAAAAACATTACAACATCTCACCTGTAATGAAGTAAAGGGATTTTTTTTTGCTATGGATGAAATAATACTAACTTAACCAGGAAAAATCAGAAAACTTTCAAAAGTATCTAAAAATAAAGCTGTTAAAAGTCAGTTACTGTGTAGATAATGTTTTCAATCAGGTTATTGTTTTATTTATTTAGTTTTTACCTGATGGAATAAACAAATAAATGGAATAAAATGAAAGAGGTTAACCTTTGAACCTTTAAGTATGTCTTTACCATAGCATAACTAAACTAAGACAATAATATTGGAATGGTCTAACTGTACAGTCCTGCAGGAGAACATACTCTGTAGTGCTCTAAAAGTATCTGTAGATTCTCATATAGTAAGGTTAAAAAACATGTGTTTTATGTAAATTATTAGCACTGTTGAGTTGCATCTTCTCCTAAATTAACTGGAGGCTCATTTTATGGATAAGACATATATAAATAGGTTCACTTAGCATAAAACATCCATAATTTACAACCTTGGGGATAATAATATTTCAGCATTTAGTAAACACATCTCTTAAATTGAAGAAACTTCGGAGTTTATTAGGTATCTTACAAAAAGACCTTTTTACTCAATCAGCATCTTTAGAAAACCAATCATCTATGAGCAATAACAGCCCTTTTGACCTTTTTTTGATTTTATCAGGTGTGATATCTCAGACACAGTTGATTAAAATTTGATGAAACCTTGGGGCTGCATCTCAACACTACTACCTGGTATTTTCATAATTACACTGATTAGCCCCAGGGAGATGTTACACTTAGGTCAAGATTAAAATTTTAATAACCAGACAGTCATGTCCCAAAAGATCCAGCCCATATTTAGTTGTGTTTTAGCTCTTTGTGTTCCCTAGTGAGCAGAGGTGTGAAGTAACTAAGTAGAAGTACTTTGTTACTGTACTTAAGTAGATTTTTTTAGGTATCTGTACTTTACTTGAGTATTTATTTTTCTGGAAAGTTTTTACTTTTACTCCTTACATTTTTGTATAAGTATCTGTACTTTTTGTACAAATAAAGTACAAAAATCAGTCGAGGAAAGAAATATCTGTAATATATATATATATATATATATATATATATATATATATATATATATATATGTGTGTTATATGACTATTATCTCATAATTTTAAAATTTGTATCTCAATTGTGACATTTCTTCCCCCGTTTTTCTTAAATTTCCTGCCCATATCCACAAAACCGAGTAACTGTGACTCGATGAAACACATTATCTACACAGTAACTCACTTTTAAACGCTTTATTTTGTTTTATTTATTTTATTATTGCGTTCATGACCAAAAAAAGCAGTTTTACTTTTTACTTTTGTACTTTATTACAATTAAGAAGTTGTACTTCTTTACTTTTACTAAAGTAGAAGAGTTGAATCAGTACTTCTACTTTTACCAGAGTATGTATTCACACTAGTAGCTGTACTTCTACTTAAGTACAGAATGTCAGTACTTTGACCACCTCTGCTAGTGAGTCCACAGTAGATCTGGAACCACTGCTTGGCCAGGACTGACCACGGCAGCCATGGGCGTCACAGCCATTTAAAATGTGGGTTAGGGATAAGGTTGGTTGTGGCACATGAGCAAAATTTTCTAAATCTATCATCAGAAAATTAACGAACAATTATCCATTAATGGTCACATTTTTATATTAAAAAAAGTAACATATAACCGAAAATAATAACAAAAATGTGTTTTTCCTCAATTAAACATTTATTCAATTCACAAGACAAAATAATGAGATAAAAAGTACAAAATTATGAGATGAAAAGTAAAAATTATGAGATGAAAAGTAAAAATTATGAGATGAAAAGTAAAAATTATGAGATGAAAAGTAAAAATTATGAGATGAAAAGTAAAAAAAAATATGAGATCAAAATAACTGATATGTTTGGATTTAAAAAATCAGACACTGATTTTACAGACAGATTTTTTTCTTACAAAAATGTTTTGTCCGTGTCAGGGGAGACGACTAAGAATATGTACCTCAGGGGGAACATCACTGAAAAAAGTTCTAGAACCACTGTCTTAGGGTAAATGTCGCAGAACAAGACATAGTTTAGTTAACTTAGTTTAACAACGGCAACATTTCTCATTACTTACTGGTTGACTGTTTGCTAACACCACGAAGAAGAGCTGTTTACATTACCGGTGAACTGAGGTGCGCTTCATTTAAATATGCTGTTGTGTCACCCGGGCGGGTAAACACTTTAAACCATAGATATTGTAACGACCCTGCAATGTTATTGATGTTTATTTGGCGTGATTGCGACCGACAGTAACTGTTTATCCTGAAATAAAAAGTAGGTGAGACCAACTCTCTGTCCATTTCCTGGATCTAGTAACGACACAATATATAAACTCAGGAAAAAGTGGAGGGTATGAAATCATCTGGTTGGAGAAGTGGGGGTGTCACAACACCCCAATCCCCCATGGGTGCGACGCTCATGACTGTAGCATCATGTTAACTGTTGCTTCATTTCAAAGATTCTGACATCTGTGCACCTCTTCCTCTCTCTCTCTCTCTCTCTCTCTCTCTCTTTCTCAGGGACCCAAACCAGCCGGTGCCCCAGGACACCAAGTTCATCCACACCAAACCCAACCGTTTTGAGGAGGTGGCGTGGACCCGGTACAACCAGAAGGACCAGCTGTACTTGCACATAGGACTGAAACCCCGGGTCAAAGAGCACTATCGCGCTAACAAGGTACACTCAGATGCTCTGAACCTTTATATTTTTTCAAAATATATTTTTCCCTATTTACTTATAATAAGTGAAGTTTCACATCTGTAAGAGCAAAACTCTTGGTTGAATTCGTCCCAAATTGGGTTTATCAATTGCCAGTGACCTTGAGTAGATGTGGCTATATTATCAGAAAGATAGGCCAAAGTTTTTTCTTCTCCCATTTACTTAGAATCAGAATCAGCTTTATTGCCACGTATTTGCACACATACAGGAATTTGTCTTTGCTTTACTCTGGCGCACTCTCATACCAATAAAGTAAGAGAAACACAACTAAACATAACAAGACATAATTTACATAACATAACATAAATAACATACTTAGTGCAATATGGTTGTGTGCAATGGTTGTAAAGGGAATCTTATGTACAGAGTTATATACAGTATGCAACAGTATATACAGAATATATCAGACGTAGGTAAGGTAAGAAAGTAAGTGAGGTCAGAGAATGTTGGTGGGTTTATTCTGACACATTGAATGGTTGACATTTCAAATGTCTTTCAAAGAAAAACACCCATTTTTATTTTCAATTTACTTCAAACTTCCCACATGTATAAAGTCACAGTTTCTCTGCTCCACTAATATTCCCTCTGAAGTTATTTATTTTTCACACTGTCACATTTGTTTAGTTTGAAAAAGTAATGAGTCTATTCAAAGAATGTGAAGAGCATAAAGTACAGATACTTATGCAAAAATGTAGGGAGTAAAAGTGAAAAGTTGCCAGAAAAATAAATACTAAAGTATAGTACAGATACCTAAAAAATCTACTTAAGTACAGTAACAAAGTACTCTTACCAACTCTAATAAAGGCAAATAATATGCTGCCATAAGCACATGTATAGATGTAATGGATACCAAAATAAGCATCAATACATGCAAGGGGCAGGGTTCGTAGTGCCTGGAACCACTTTAACACAGTTTAATTTTCTGCTACCATTTATGACTTGAATTTCTGCAAGAATGTTTCTTTTTTTTCATCTAATGCCACTTCCTCTTCCAGGTCTATTCTGTACTTTTATCCACTGTTAGATACTTTTGTCACCCTTGAGCCAAAAATGTACTCACTGAAACACTGCTTTATAACTCTGAAAATGATTGAACATTTGGTAGTTTAGAGCAGAGCTAAAGTGCTCTAAGCGATTCAAGCAGGAGAAAGACATGTGTATGCAAATTATTTCATAGCAGGTGTGTGTGTGTGCATGTATTTTTGGCTTAAAGTTGCTAATGTAGGTGGATTCACAAGGGTTAATACATTTCAAAGAATAACATCTCCTGTTTTTTTGACATTTTGTGATTCCCAGCACGACATTCTTACGAATATTTGAGCTGGAAATATAAAATCACTCCTGGTCTCTCAGTGATTCACCCAAATTCTTGTCAATTGGTTGGAGTATAGAGCTGTGTGAATCAGTCCATGACATTTTTTTTTCCTTTTTACTGAGCTGGTGACTGGGTACAAACAGAGGTGAAGCTTATAAATAGGCAGCAGCTCGGGGTCCTAGGGTGTTAGGGGCCCACCCGAGGGCCAAAAAACACATTTTTCTCTCCATATGGCCTTATGTGGGATCATTTTTCTAAGAATACTATTCATTTGTTGAACATGGGCAGTTCTCACATACCGGAGCCACCATTACTTAACCCTTTGCTGGACACTGGTCACTCCAGTCAACAGTTATTCTGCAGTTGTTCTCTTGTATATTCATAAATTTCGTTGTTTTAGTTCCATATCAGTCAGTTCATATCATTACTGTAACTGGTCTGTTCTAAATACCTGATCTGCACTGACAAGTTTATGTTTAAATCAATTGCTTGTTATTATTAGACTCTAATTAACAGTCTCTTGTTGGTCACCTCAACTGTTTAGTAGAGGTAACTAATCTAAATGTAAGTCCTTTGACACCAAACTTCTTGGGCAGTCTCCCCCTTTTGTAAGAAGCATGTAATGCACCAAAACACCACTGGGTGGCACTGTCAATGATATGTTCAGCTCATGCTAGTATACCACCAACGAAGAAGATCATAACCATAACGTCTCTGATATGATCTTCTTTTGCAGGCAAGTTTTACAGAGTCTATTTTACATAAGTAATCCTCATCATGTTTCAGAAATACTTCGGTATTCATGTAATCTTTTTTTTCTGAAAACATGCTGAACCAAACAAATGGTAGCGATATGATAGTAAAGGGTCATGAAATGCTAATGCTAATCGCTAATGCTAATCACTAATGATACAAACACCAAGAGTTCATACATCTCATTTGAATCAAGTCAATAATTATGTTAGTAAGATTGGTGGAGTAATGTTTAAGTTTTAATAATTTAGTTAAATTTAGGGTCAGTAAAAAAAATCTATGTTTTATGTTATAATAGTCCCTGTGAGGTGGAAAAAGCAAATTATTTTTATTTTTTTTTTTTATTTATTTTTTTTTTCATTGTGATTTTTGGAGTGTGACCAACAAAGTGTTAAACAAAAACTGCATTACAATGTTTAATTTCATGGTGTTCTCATATTGCGTTTTAAATACATATTTCTTTGCTTCAAAGCTTAAACACATGTTTTCCAGCTGAGTAGACATTTTTGTAACTCCATAAAACACCATTAAAATATTTCAATTGCCTTTTTCATGCCTAAAGTGTAATACAAACTCTTGGGGAAATCATCTTGACTAAAGTTCTCAAAATTCAGGCATCAAAAGGTTGAATGTATTATCTTCAAGAAACTTCATATTGGGTCAAAGGTCTTCATACCCCTCACATTCTCATATAAACATACACACACACACACACACTCACTTTTAGCAGATGTGATGCAAACTCCACAAATGTAATAACATCCACAAATGTAATACCCCACAAGCATAATAAAAAATTGCAGCTTTTAACGTAATAATTCCACAAGTGTAACTATAAAAGCACTCAGAGAGAGCAGACTCAGCCAAGGCAGATCAGGCTCCCCTCCTGAAAGACACGCCTGTGCACCCCTCCCCCACCCTCCACTGATCACCACCAAAATTTTATCATTTGTTCCTTGTTCCTCTATCGACATTTGCTGAAATTTTCAGCCAAATCCATCCATATCTTTTTGGCTTATGTTGCTATTACTTTAACTATTAAGTTATGTCTCCACCATTTTTTGGCAGAGTAATAAGTTTCCCACAAAGAGTAATAGTATAATAAACCAATTTATTAGATTTGTGGGATGGTAAAAAATTGTTACCTTCCAAAATTCCACAAATATATTACATTGGTAGACCACTGCTATTACGTTTGTGAGGTTAACATGTGACATCCATCTTCCCCTTCTTTTACCAATTAGTTGTCCACATGTTTAATACATGGATTGTAAAGACACATTTGTAAGTCTAAATCACATTAATTCAATTTTAAGAAGTCATTCATAATCGCGTATAATATATCTTTAATGATTTTTGACAGGAGAAATGTACATATGTCTTAAGTCGGATATGCTACTGCCTCTTTTAGACAGGAACATTGCGCAATATACATTAACCATAAAGAGGAAAGATTCTAGCTGTAGTCCCGGGGCAGGCTGATGTTATCCTTAAAAGAACCCACATTAATTGATTATTTGATTGACTGGTTGATTGACATTTATTTTTAATATGAATGTCAAAACAGATCAGTATAAAATCCATTTCTAGCATCTCTTAATTAACCCTTTGTCTGGCAAGTGACCATTTTTGGTAATTTCCTCAAACATTAAATATGGTTCCAATCTCATGCCTCAGTGAGTATGTTGGTTTTTATAACATACAGTGACTCAAACTGATTTTATAGACATTTTCAATCTGTAAATAGCGAAAATTAGTGATTTTTGTACGTTTACGTCCTTACAACAGTTGTTTTATTACACGAGGTTTACTTTTTAGCAAATGGCGTTCATCTGTTTTAAGGCAGGAGATGATCGACGACCATTTCTAATAACACACTAACTTTGAAATTGTGAATTTCACAGTATTTCATCGTGTGCCCTATAATGGGTTAAGTCTCCACAGTGGGATTCAGTAGGTAAAATAAACTGCCAAAAAGTAAAACAAGTTCCCTGTTTTTCTGGCACAAGAATCCAATTAAACCAGAATGCCAAGAAAGTGTTGACGAATGCCCTCTGCTTTTGTTAGTTAGATGTATGCTGGGTTGGCAAAAAATAAAGAGGCTATGAGATAAATTTAAAAAGACAACAAATATCACAGAACTGACTTACTGCAGTGTAGAATACACATTGTACATTGCCTGTAGATTGCCAAAACATTTTATTTTTTTCTCCCCCTGGCATTTGGGTTGGCACCAGATCGAAATTATTATGTTCACTCCTGCCAAAATGAACGGAGACAGGAATCCAGGATCAACAGGACTAAATAGTGCACCTACGAAAACACCTCAATGTGTTCCAGATTCAAGTTATTTTCAACTTGTGAGGACACGCACAGATCCACTCAGTCCTTGTCCATTCTGTGCCTTTTTACTTCGCTGTGATTCATACTTTGTCTCCTCTCCTCAGGTCAACTTGTGGTTGGAGCTGGTTCCTCATCTGCACAGCCTCAATGAGGTCACCCAGCTCATCCCCACCACCACCAAGGTTGGTACTAAATCATCTCGCTCTCATGCCACTACTAAAACTTAACAACCTGAGTCATTCGCTTCTGAGCAAAGCTTTGGAGTGAAGCCAGACAACTTTAAACTGATTGTATGTTGACCCGGAAATAGTCAAACCCTGTCCTCATGTGGGTTTTCACATGACGTTTTTTTATTTTTTATTATTAGACAGGTTTTATCAAGTATTTAACATCCATTTCATGAGCCAACAGCTATTATTTACATCAACTTTACAAGCAAATGCCTATCTGTCTAAGTCAGGTGTACACAGTAAATGAAAACAGATCTGAGCTGTTGCCAAACTAAACATTAACGTTAATTATGCTGATTGTAACCTATTCTCTGTCTGATAAGGAAATAGAGTCATGCTTCATATTCAGTGATGACATATTTAATTTTCAGCTGTGTCCTTTCAAGAAATCGCATGGTTTTATTAGCTATAGTGGTGTAAAAAACATTTATTTTATTATTTTTATTTAACACCACCTTAGTTCATTTGATCTAATTCACAGGATGTGAATTCACATGTCAGAAAATTGAGCACATTATGAAAGAAAAGGAGCGAAAAAAGAAAACTCAAACAGTCTGCAACAAAGTATTTGCACATTTAGATTAGCAAGTTAAACTGGATTGTGAAATCAATGTCTTAACCCTCGTATTAGTAAAAAAAAACCACTAATATTTCATAATTAAGCAAAGTTAAAACCCTACAAGCAGACCTGGTAACATTAACTTTTATTTGAGTCTTTTAATTGTCTTTTTTATAATTTTAATATCATAAATATAGTTTACAATCAGTGACAGTATTACAGTTTATTTCAGCATAAAATTACTTTTAAAGTTACAGAAGTCAGGAATCTTTTGTCTCTAAATCAATCATGTGTCGTCTGAGAGCATGCAGCCGAAAAGGCCACATGACACTGAATACACCTTACACTTACACCTTCTGTCGACCCCCTCCTCCTCCTTCAGGCATCTGTAGAGTTGAGGATCGTCGACCGTATTTTTCCTTTCCTGAAGGGCTGGTTGTCGTCCTCTACTGTCCCCCTCCCCCCCAGGGGCCAGAGGTTATCTCTGTATGCAAATGACTCAGGTCTGACCTTTTGTCACAAAACTCAAAACCCAAGAATCTTACAAACATTAAAACATTTATATCTGATATTATTGTCATTTCTACGACACCCTATGAAGCAGGGGTGTCAATACCTGGTTTAAAGGGTTTAACACCATCAGGCTGTTAACCCTGTTAGTTAAGGGGCCGTGTTCAGATCTAAATTTGATCTGATGTGAAACTGAACTTTTGAAATAATAACTATTTGTAATTTCTGCAACTTAAGGCTGGAAAAGATTATTCATGCGTTAAAAGCAAAAAAAAACCATAAAAAATTATAGACCAGGGGGTCATACTCGTGTTGGTTCAGGGGTCACATTCTGCTGAATTTGATTTGAAGTGGGCAGAACCTTTGAAATAATAATACATAAATAATGTCAATTTGAAATTTTACTCTATATTTTGAGTGAAAAAAGTAAAATTGAACAATGAAAATGTTTATGTCGACGAACCATCCTTTCAATGTGAATAACATGAACAAAGCAGAATTTTAACATTATGCTTATATTTTCATAATGACCTAAATATCTCAATGGGTCTACAAATAGACAAAACATTTAATATCAGGCAAAAAAAAATAGGAAAAATATTAATAATACATACATAATACATATAATATTTATCTTGCATGTTAGATTATCAGATACAGATATTTTTTATAGTTAGGTTTCAGACACGTGACTATGATAACGTCACAATTTCAGCTGGGGGACAGGAAGTAACCATGGAGAATGCCTATGGAATAAACCATTGGAGAAAGTGTTTACAGATTTAGATCCAGTATCGAAACACAGATACATACAGTTAGTTAAAAAACGTATTGTCCATGACCCGTATCTTGTGAAAATGAATACATTTTTGACAGAAACCAAAGATTTTCCAACAATCTCTGCTGTGATTATTACTAACTACCTGGCCCTGCAGTCTTCCTATGACACCAGCAGCAGATGAAAGACTCGAAAAGAGAACAGTCGTTAAGCTCCATAATCCACCATTTTGTTTAGTCACTCGTTCATAACTTTTTAAAGACTCCTCTGTAAACTTTTGTTACGATAATTGGTTGTAGTAGCGTCCTATTGCGTACAGAGGATTTGAAAGACAACCTTTTAGCCCCGCCTTCCCTGCCTATAAAGCGTTCCTCGACCTATACATGTAATGAATAGGGATAGTGCAGCTAGGCTATAAATTAGGTACATTTTAAACAAAACCAAAAACTGTACTCAGTCCAAAAATGAAAAGTACATTCAAACACTTACTGAAACATTAATCATAAAGATGACGTAACAATCAGAACATTTCAGTAACAGACATTTAACACACTTGGAGGTTTCATGCATAATTAATTGAGTTAGTAATCTGCAACTAGTGTTTCTTTAGGCTGGCTACCGACTGAAAATAGGTTCACAAAACCACTTACGGGTCATGACCCACGAGCTGAGAATCCCTGATTTAATCCAATTATGTTGTTTTCTCATGAAACCTGCATTCGTATTATTCATAAGACTCCAAACTACAACCCAGTAGCATGAGCTGGCCATGTGAAGTTAAATAAAATTTGGAAGTCATGATCATAACCCAATTGGTCTTGATCAAGAGCCACCAGACAACACCAGCAATGGTTGTTTTTCCCAGCACTAAAATTGACCTACGTTTACGACACTGACCTTTTGTACCCATGATAATGGTCTGTCTCAGAGGCCAAAACTGAAGGAGTGCTTTGACGTTATTATGCCGTAAAAGCTCTATGGGCAGAACGACACAGACACACACACACACACACACACACACACACACACACACACACCCAAGAGCTCCCATTTATTTCTACAAGAGGCTGCGAGTACCTCACATCAGTTTTTACAATGGTTCTATTGAGTCATTTTAACTATTTAATTGATGGCATTTGCACATCTGTATGTCATCTTGTCGGTTTTTGTCATTTGGAATTATCAAATAAATCAGGAAAAATGATGATGAAACAGGGTACACATGAGGTCATAGTAGACTGGGTGGCAGCATTTAGCCAAAAACACACACACACACACACACACACACGCACGCATACATCTACAATTTCCAATCATTTCATTATATTAACTTATTTGAGCATTTACAATACAAATTACCTGCATACAAGGAAAACAGTCAACAAAATACATGGCAGTACAATACTTAAGTGCATTAATTTGCACTCAAAAATGAGTGAAAATAATAGCATTGATTGAATCCCACCCTCATTTTTCATCATTAACTTAACATAGTTTCAAGTACTGACTCCTGTCTTTAAACTTGAAACCAGGACAATGAACAAATAAGTCTGTATCAGATTATAATGAAGTCATTCACAGTATTTACATTATTTAACCAACATATGTATGAAAAATACAAACAAAGCACATTCATGGTGGCGTTACCATGATAGTCATTCTTCTGTGAATGCATGTGAATAATGCCTACATAACCTTCATATATTCATTTCCATGGCCACCCCCCCACCCTCTGTGCAAAACACAAAGGCCTGGGGTCACAGGAACAACAAAGACCATTTGCTCTTATCAATAACTATATGCTGTAGCTTCGCTGTGATTGGTCAGCTGCAACGCACCCACAGGACCAGAACCAAAAGCAGTTTAACATAAAAAAATAAATAAATAAAACATTACTTTAACATTTATATCTCTGGTTCTATTGAAAATTCCTACATATATTATGAAATAGGAATTGAAATGGGCTGTAGAAATTAATATAAATACAGCTGGTGGATGGATGTTTCGGACTGTGATGTTTCAGATTACGATGTTTCGGACTGCACTTTTTGCAGAATAGGACTTTTCAGACAAATCATATTTTCAAAAACAAACACCATAAATGTATGTTTGTTTGCCTATAATTGTATTATTCACTCAAACACATATTAAAAATGTATACAATATACTCAAATTAAAATATCAAAATTATACAAATTACATTACAAGTATATAACCTCACATTATTTGAGTCAAAAAGAATTTTACACATGATCACACATTACAAATGTATACAATACACACATATTGTTAGGGTTAGGGTTATAAGAAAATATGATTTGTCCAAAAAGTCCGAAACACCCTAGTCCAGAACATCCTACATTCAATACAGCTTTGCAGCAAATTCCAACTTTATAAATTATTAGGGTCCACATACATAAACAATCAAAAACTAATAAAAGTGGGTTTAAGCTAAATATGACCCCTTTAACTGACTAACAATAGCACATTTGTTGCTAGATCTATCCTCTATGTAAGTGTTCTAATTCACAACAGATCAACTCAAGTTGCCACATGCATTTAATATCCTGCTATTAATACGTATCTGTAAAACTGGTGTTAACTGAATGTACACTCACCTCCCACTCATTCTCACTCTCTCTCTTACTTGTGAGATATGAATGGTGTTAAATTAATGTTTATTAATATGAGGAGTTAGAGAATATAGAAAAAGATAAATAAATAAAACAAAAAAACTAATTCACACACTGTTTATGACCTGCCAGCATCAAACGTACTTTTGGCACTGTAAATTGTCACAAACAAAACCTCTCTGGGTGTTCTCCAGTTCTTTAAACTAATATATTGGGCTCCAATGAGCACAGAGCCCTGTGTTTACTGAATGATGCCTGGAGAGCAATTGTTTGGTTTTGGTTTATTGGAATTTATATCTTTTTGGGATTGTCATTTTATTATGTATTATTTTCTTTTGTGAAGCACTTTGTGGCTTCTCTTTTCTATAAATAAACCTTGCTTGCTTTCAACATCATTACAACAACAACAAAAAAAGAAAATTTTTACATATGAAAATTTCTTCAGGGTTGCGGAGACCTCTGTGCACCCCCAGTTTAGCATGTTTTATCACTCAGTCCTACTAACAGGGTGTTTTTTGGTGGTCAAACAGTCAAACTAATATAAATTCCAAGTATAAGGTATTGATGGTCGTCAATATTAAGTAGGGGAGTCAAATTTATTTTAGTTCAGGGGCCACATTCAGCGAAATATGATCTGAAGTGGGTTGAACCAGTGAAATAATAACATATAATACATAAATAATGTCAACTCCAAAAATGTCTCTACATTTTAGAGTGAAAAAAGGAAAAGTAAATAATGAAAATGTTTACATTAAACAATACGAATAACATGAAAGAATACGCTGAATTTTAACAACATTAGACTTCTGTTTAGCATTGCCACATGTTCACTTTAACCTGCAGATCATAGTGGATCAAATGCAAATACACAAAATATTTAATATCAGGCAGAATATTGTTAAAATCGCACTGACTTCTCTTGAAACATTTCAGGTCCTTCATATTTGTTCAACATTATTCAAATATTTTGTGAAATTATACTTTGTTTTAGTGTAAATATGTGAAAATACTTACATTTACAAAGAGAAAAAGTTGGCGTTGAGTATTTATAGACTACTATCAGTAATGCGCAGGCTGACCCGAACTGAGCAGGTTATTGAAAAATATTTTTAATGATATTCAGATTGCGGTCAGCCGGGTCCATTGAGATAAATGCTTTATTAATTGAATTTCCGTGTAGGTGACGTACAATGCTGTCAGTATCCTACGGTATAGAGGGACCAAGAGAGAAAGTAAAGTTGGGAGAGTGGAAGCTCCGGAAACATACAAACAAAAAAACTATGGTTTGAGACACATTCACTGAGAATTTTAAAGATGATGAGCAGGTTACAGTGTTTTCTTTTCAGTGGAACCTGGGTTCAAATGTCTCTTTGGGTGTTACAACCCCTGGTTTAGATGCTGCGCATTGTTAACTTTTAAATGATGAAGCAGGACAAAAATATTTTCTCAACATATTAACTTACAAGTAATGACATTTGTTTTTAACACAGAAATAAATGTAGGTATGTGAGTAAGGTCATGTGATGTTCATAAAGACCATTGACTACTTTTTAAAATGTCGAAGTCGAGAAGTGGGTCGGGTCCGTCCTTTTTTTGAAATATTTGTCTTGTGGTCTGAGCCACCTTTGTCCCAAAAGCCACCCTGCTTTATAACTCCAACTGCTAACCCCCTCATCCACAGACTACTACTCCGCTCCAGTTACATTGTTTACTTGTCTACACTTTATAGCACCTTATTTTTACATTTGTTTAAATTTTCAACATATATTTTTATATATACTTTTTAATATTTGTCCTATTTATTTTGACCTATTCTATTTTCAAGGACTGCTGCTTAGTTGTTTGTGCAATTACCCCTCGGGGATAAATAAAGTTTTCCTGAATCCTGAGTTGAGGGTGGGCTAGTTAAAAAAGCGGTCAGTTGCGGCCCGCACATCACTGATTACTATGATAGTATTTTACTGGTCTGACCCACTTCAGATTGAATTGGTCTGAATGTGGAAGCTAAATTAAAGTGATTATTAATATCTTAATATCTATTTTTGCATTTCACAAATTCATGCCATGGGCTGGACTGGACTTGGGCTGGATTTGGCCTCTGGGCCTTATGTTTGACACCTGTGATTTAAAGTAGAAAATAAGTCATAAAAGCTAATAAAGCAGCTACATTACAGATCCAGAGAGTTTTAACTACCCTTATTCCCTCTCCTCATTTACAAATGTATTTCCTGCCCACAGATCCCACCTCCAGAGGCTACAAATCGCACCCCGAAGACAAAAATTCTGGTGACCAAGCGCCCCAACCCGACTCCATTCCCCACTGAGACCCAGGACAGCCAGAACCAGCCTCACCTGGTGGACCAGCGGGACTACTCCACCGAGCTGTCCGTGACCATCGCTGTGGGAGCCTCCCTGCTTTTCCTCAACATCCTGGCCTTCGCCGCTCTTTACTACAAAAAGGACAAGCGCCGGCATGACGTCCACAGGCGCTGCAGCCCTCAGCGAAGCGCCGCCAACGACCTGGCCCACACCCAGGAGGAGGAGATCATGTCCCTGCAGATGAAGCAGCACTCGGACCTGGACCGAGACTGCAGAGGGGTGGGCGACTCCCTGCACCCGCACGACGTGGTGCTGAGGACTGCCTGCCCACCGGACTACACTCTGGCCATGAGGCGCTCGCCGGACGACATTCCGCTCATGACGCCAAACACCATAACCATGATTCCCAGCACCATGGGGGGGCTCACCTCTCTCCACTCTTTCAACACCTTCCCCAGCAGCGGGCAGAATAACACCCTGCCCCACCCACACCCGCACTCACACTCCACCACCCGGGTATAGCCCCCTGTGAACACACCCACGCAGGCAGGACTCTGATAGCCGAGGCTAAAGCTAACGCCACTGCAGCAGCAGAGACTGAAGGCCCACATGCTGACACACACACACATGTCTGCAGCAGAAACGCCAGCCTGGAGTTGCCAGAGACCCTTGGAATTCCACTGGGATTGTATGATACCCTGTTAATACCTGAGGGAATATTTTTGGGACTTGGACCAGAGGGGAGGGGGGGGGGGGGGGTTAAAAAAAAGAATTATGTTTTATTTGGGGGGGGGTTTGTAGAAAAATAAGAGACAAGAAGAAAAAGTACAAATAAGGAGCTAAAGAAAAACAGCCTCACAAGCTAAAACTAAGAGGAATATGTTTTTTTTTTTATTATTATTTTTTGTTCTGATATTGCTGCAAAACAAGGTACAGTAAACTACTTTTTCTTTCTAGTGACAGATATTGCCTTCGGGATCTTTTGACAAACGACTGCTTGACAGTATTATCTGGAAGCTGAACAGAGCATCAGACACGCCTCGGAGGTGAGAAGAGGGGAGCACTTTGTAAAAGAAAGAAAACATATTGTTTTCCTGTGGCATCACACTGCAGATTACTCTTGTGTGGAGGGCACAGAGGAAATGCCACACAAACCAATTTAGGCATGTATTAACTTCATAAATGGAGGCTATGTAAGATAAAACATTTTGTGTGGAGGATCAAAGAAAGGATGGAAAACTTCAAGGAAAAAACGGAAACCCTGTCTGCACAATGGAAAACTTTTGAGGAAAATACGTCAGAAACTTTTCATCCGTTTATTTTTGAGGATCAGGAACAATTTTATTGTATAGAACCTATTTACATATCTAGATCTGTACACTAAGCACCAAGGCTGTTTAAGCCCTCTTCTCTTTGGGGGTGGTGGGGAGGGGGGGGCGTCTATACTGCAAATCTGCCAGCAGGACTGAACAAGAGGAGACCCACCTACTGGCTTTCCTGCAGTTCCAACTTCAACACAGAGAGCTGGGGGACACAAGGAAAATTGGATATTTTAGCACGATGCGCATGACAATTTATCTGCTTGATGGCTGCTCTGCTGATTATGTCATTATTAAGAATAATTTTCACCCTCTCCCTTGCATTGGAGCAATTTCAGATGGATTTCCTGATTGGATTTAAAGGAAAACACACGCCCCAAACAGGACCATGGGAAATGCAGTTCCAGGCTGTGAAAGTTGGAGGGTTGGGACACAGAGGGGAAGACTGGGAATATGGTCAAATTTCTTGCATAACAATATAGCTTGAGTGGAGCTGGGCATATAAGGACTAGTTTTGTACTCTGTGTGTTGGTACTACTTTTTGATAGTGGTTAAATCACATTACACTGTATCAATCAAACTCATTGTACCTTCAGTTGAGATCAATGTTCTATGCTATTCTACCTATTGGACCACTTTACCATATAGAAGTGATTACCTGCACTGTTTATTCCATTCCCCCTTTTTTTGTTCCCTGTTCCTTTGATTTTTAATTTTTTAATGTTTTTTTTAAGTGGCAGGTGCGCTGACTGAACAGACGATACCCATGTGTATGAAAAACTGGAGAGCGAACGTTGTGGAAAATGTGAGAGAATCTCTGAGCTATGTAGTGTTTCTTTTTCCTTTTTCCAGCCGGTTCCTCTGTAGAGGTGTTTAATGATGAATGCCAGGAGATGACTAATACAAGTCAGAGGCCAAGCACAGACAGATCACATGCGGTAGAACCCGATGTTCTGCATGGAAATGCACAGCAGGTGGACGGGAGATGGAGCCAGGTCAGGGCAGGTCAGTTCCCAGGATGCACATTTTCATCTAGTTTCACTCGTTAGTTAAGCTTTTAGAGATACAATATAGCGTTGTCGGAAGGAAAAAGGAAGGCATCCCAGAGCAGCTGAGACCCAGTCACCCCTCTTTACCTCACATTAAAGTACTATAGTCTCTTTTTTTGGCCTGACTTTTTTCTACTAAACATATTCTTGCTCTGTTACACTGATGTGTCAGGCCAGACTGTTTAGCAAAATGCCCCCCCAACCACCCTGCACCCCCCCCTCACGTCCCGCGCCTTCAGCTTTCTGTCTCTTGCAAAGTTGTCTGCCATCGCTAACATCTTTAGGTCAGCAAAGCCTCAGCAGATAACAACGTTAGCCACCAGAGTAAGGGATGTGTCACACTGCAAAGCTGACTGCAGTCGCATCTTTAAGAGGTTGGAGTCACTGCAGGGGTAAAAGTGGTGATCTTCAAAAAAAAAGAAAAAAGCCAGATAGAGGAATACCCTGGATGGCAAGCCCTATTGTGCTCAGATATACAAATGTGTACGCTAACGCACAGATGCTCCTCGGTAAGCTGAAACGCTTGTCTCCCTGTTTTCTCTTCAGTTAAAGTGGGGATGTGTGGAGGACTCTGGTGTAAGAATACATTCTGCCACTATCACTTCGCTCTCCGGCGCTGTGCAGTCATTCAAAATAATGAGTACACACTACTGTTACCCCATATAAACACTGGTGGTGGTGGGGGTGGGGGGTACAATCTATTTTGTTATATATTTCTTTCTTTTTTTTATATATATATATATAGGATTTAAATTGAATAAACTAATTACAACTGAGCCATCCAGATTGTTTCTCTGGATGAAATGAAGCGCCAGCACTTGATCTGGGATTTACACAACAGCCAGATTCCAATGCTATTATCACACATCGTCCTCATGGACCAGGGACTTGTTTTCTTTAAAAACAGTCTTCTCTCTCAAACAAACCCACAACTTCAACAACAAATAAAGGGGGGAAAAAAGGGAGAAGAAGAAGCGGGAGTATTAGAATCAAGCAAAACTCCCATCAATACACCTTAGCAATCTGCTGACCCACACTTACAGTACAGTCATATGCAAATAGGAATATCTGTGTAGAACTGTGAACTAAGTAATTAGGCCTGGGCTTTCCAAGTGTTTGGGTATCTACTCCAAATATTGTATAAAGGCTAACACTGATTGCTTGCAGTCGGATTCAAGATTTATTAGACCCATATAAAAGGCAACATGACCTTGTTTTTGTGACCCTAAGCCAAGAGCTGAAAAGTGTTTCACAAGATATGGAAGAGAACCTTGGAAGAAAATGAAATGCTAATGTTGGCTGGGCAGCCTACAGTCAGGAAATGTTCAGAAAGAGTCCCAACAATAATAGCTTACAGAAAACTCCGTTCAATTACTCAGATCAATATCTAATAACCTTAATTCAAGCACTGACATTGCAGCACAAAACACATTTATGTTTTATTTCATTTCAGTCATCACTGTCACCACCTGTCAGTCATCGTGTGGCTTTGACCATCAAACTACATCAAATTAATTGGATTTTTTCAAATCACTCCTTTGTAGCCCAACTACACCAATTAGTACTTGATTTTCATTCATATATATTCAGAATTTGCCATGTTGTCTTTGTCAAAATGTCTAGGTAGGTACTAATAGCACTCTGACATAAAGAAGGAAGTAGTATGTGACAAACCTGAAATTCTGAGATACCCAGATACATGCTACATTAGAAAAAATCTAACCAATACCCTGCGTTACAATCATGTTCTTCTTTTACTGAACATTTAATGTGCATTATAGTCGCCCAATGATTTTAATGTAGTTAAAAAATGATATAGTTCTGCTTTTCACCTACTGGTATCATCTTAACTTGCCTTGATCCAACACAGAAAGAACAGTAAGTACCAAGAGATCATATTTTTAGTGTCACCTAAGGCAATACAGTAAGATCATACTGATCATATTTTGGTTGAGCAAGAATTGTAGGATAATCTTTTATTCTAACTTCGATCTTCCTCTATTCTGTGATTCATAGTTGCTGTTGTTCTAAAGATGGTCTCAAAATGATATTTGCTCCAATGTTACGAATGCAGAGCCCGTCGAAAATGTGAGGTTGTTTGCTACTAATGTGTTATAGAAGTGGCTGAAAGGAGCAGAAAGAATGACTATAATAATTAGTTGTTGCTGCTGGTGGAATTATTAAAATGCAGTTTCAGATCAGGTAGACCGCCTACCACTGTAGTGGTTTGTGGCATGGTAACGCAGGCCACACCAATCAACTTCCATCAAACACATTTTTTACAGGGTCTCTGAGAACAACGGATGTGGTCTATATTCGCATGATGCAGCTCCATACAGTGAACATCTTTAATCATTATAGATTTCAGACTGATTCCACAAAACACATTCATGCACCTAACACCTCCATGTGGTTGCCACGTTCATGTGCATCATCCCCAAAACTAATTTTGTCAACAAAAAAAAATCAAATAATATGAAAAATCAAAAGTGTAGCCAAAATGAGGGTTAAAACAATAACTCAATGATGTCAGTGCTTAGAATCCTAATGATATTTTGTCAGTCATGTCTGCCTTCATGATCTACATATATAGTAATTAACTGGAACAGAAGCGCATTTGCTCTACATTACTAAACCCATGACATGCTTCTGGTACAAACAGAGTACATCTGTGCATGTAAATATCACAGTAAATGTGATGGTGCATTAGTCAACACCCATCCAATTCAACCAGTGCTCTCCAGAGCAACGACACTGGGGCAAAGCAGGGCTGCCCACTGAATTAAACATGTAATTGCACTGATGGGTAAATAGTCGAGCAATTGCATGGAAATGCTAAGTAGATGACAGCAGACGAGGAATGCTAATTAACAACTTGCCATACGTTCAAGTGGTTGATTGATGATGATAGGTGATAAATACAAGTCAGCTGTAGTGTGAGCAACAGTGGCAGTCTGCACCTGACATATCTGAAATTAAAAATGGAAATTGCCGGCAGCCTCAGTGAACTTAATTCATGGTGGCAATTGCAAAGACGCGTTAGCATGTTTTGTAGCTACAAATAAGATGCTGACAGAAGTTGTTGGGAAGGAGGTGCTGTAACGCCTCATGAATCAGAACTTATATAAGCAGGGAAATTACTTTTAACATGGCTAACAAATGGCAGAAGGGAGGCATGAAAACCAAAGCAAAATTAAACCATATCATCAGTCAGAAAAACTCAAGCTTTTCCCTAAATGACCTTCACACCCCGGATGACAAGCCGAAACTTTACAGACTGAGCGCTAACGACTGCAGTTTACACCACATCACTAAAAACTTTCATTAAAAGACCAGAAAAGAGGAAGAGTCTTATGAGATTGATGACTTCTTGAGCTAGCTGCACAAATTGAGTCAACTATAGTAGAACGCAACACATGACTGATTACAGCATTAGCATACTGCAGTGTCAGTGCTGATTGAAAAGATTCAGTTCCACTTTGCGTGACATTCCTATAAGGGATTCATAATTGGTTCAATTAGATTAATAATTGAGCAATAACCAGTTTACATTGACTTTATAAACACATTAGTCACAGTTTAATATCCAAAAACTGAAATTAATCATATCAAATTTGCAGATTCATACATTACTGCTTTGGCTTTATTGTTTGTGTTCATATTTTCAGCTTTCTCTCCACAACTGTCCATGTTTTTATCACAGGGCTTGATGTGATTTATGCTGTTTATGCAACATGGTGCTTCCATAATTGGTATCTTAAATGTTAGTTACTCATTAATACATGGGGGTGTGCTCTACACTTTAGGAGGCTCCCATTTGCCTGTGATAAATGACAGTAATAGTAAAAGTAATAATCTTTCTACAAAAGAAGTGAAGTTAGTCACCATGATGGAAAACACAGCTTTTTGGATTTTATTGTTTGATCATCACCACCATTTCAACATTTTAGATCAAAAAAAAAAAGTCTCACTTTGCAGCTTGTAATGATGTAAAATTTTTAATACTGGAGCAATGATTTTACTAAAGTAATACCAGTATAATTATTCAAATCAATCAGACCAGAATATCTCCTGGGAAAAAAAAAAGGTTTAGTATTTATTATGGAAGTTACAGGTGCAGGTGTTTTTAGAATGAGCTACAAGTAGTAGCCTCCTACAATTTAACATTATTTTGCATTAGCTTAGATTTTATGCCATAGTATTAACTCTAGTCTAGTAAAGCTTGAACCATTAAACCACTGACAGAAAAATCATGTCCTTTGAAACTGGAGTCTTCATTGGTCCTTCTGGACAACCAAAACATGTCTTTTCAAACATCAATTTCCATGCATTGGGTTTCAATTTTATATCATATTCCATACAGCAGGTCTCAATGTTCACATATTATTACAACTGTCAAAGTTCTGCCTCATTCTTCATTAATGTAATTGGTAGGTTTCAGTCACGTGATTATGATGGCATCGCAAATTCAGCTGGAGGGAGTGAAGAGAGTGTTTATTGTATGGATTTAGATCCAGTGTGGAAACAGATACATAGGAGCTCGTTAAAACATTTATTGGACCTGATTGAATCTTATAAAAATTAACGAGATTTGGGCAGAACCCAAAGATTTGCCAGCAATCGAGGCTGTGGATATTACTAACTACCTGGTCCTGCAGACATCCTACTACACCAGCAGCAGATGAAAGACTAGAAAAGTTTGGTGGCATAGAACGTTTTTAATCAGCGGGTGGGTCCATAACCTCAGTACCAAAAGGCTCAGTGATAATTATTGTCTGGTCTTCATCAGGGTGAGTTTTATTTGTAAAGATATGATGTCAACATGTATGACATGTTTGTTTACATTAGTCATCGCTAGCAGTAGCAACTAATGTCAACAAACATGCAACGCATCTTGATGTGTCTAGGTCAGTGTTTCCCAACCCTGGCCCTCAAGGCACACTATCATGCATGTTTTCGATGTTTCCCTCTTTGAACAAACCTGACAGTCATTATCCTTCTTCTACAGAGTTGAATGATAAGCTGATCATTTGAAAATGGGTTAGTTGGAGAGAGAAATATCTAAAACATGCAGGATAGTGTGCCTTGAGGACCAGGGTTGGGAAACACTGGTCTAGTTAAACCATATTTCAACTGTGTAATAATGATATGATAATGATATAGAGCACAAAAAAAAAGTTAGCTTTGGAACATACTTCTTGATGAAGTGGTTGCTGAGGACACAAGCATTAGCATCTGCTCCTCCTGACCTCAAACACAGATTTAAAATCCAGTTTTTACAATATTTTTCTGTGAGCTTTTTCCATTTCTCACTTTTTTGATGACGATCTTTGGTAAAAAAAAAAAATTCCGACACAAAACATAGACATTTTCCCAACAGAAACTCACTCGGCTTCACTTCCTGCCCTCCATCTGAAAATTGCACGCCAACAATATGGCGATGTGATGTGATGAAACCAACCTATTGTGCAGTGTCACTGGAAAGGCCTCAAGTGAATGAATTCCTCCCCCCTGGTGGATGATCTGTGTATTGCATGTATCTGAGTGTACATCAGGTTTTTCAAGAAAAAAATGTATCACATTGATCATGTAGAGGGCTTTAAAAGCCATGTACCAAATATATCGTTATAGGGTTAACACGCCGACTGATGAGCCAAGAAATAAGTAACATTTATCAGAACCACTAAGTTGATTTATTATGATTATAAAGGGAAGCTGACTGAGCATTTTTAAACCTGACATATGGGTGTGAAATGGTCCTAAACAATCCAAGACCACAAAGGATTTAGTAAGAATTTATCAGACTGAACACAATAAAAGACTAAAACATGTTGCTCATCATTCCAAATGCTGCAATAGTCAAGTTCTTTTTTGTTTAGGTTTTTTGATGAAAGAATTAAACATGCATCAGATTGTGTTAGGGTGATCATTATGACATGTAGTGCCTAGCCAACATATTTAATTTAATTTCATTGTTCTCCTTTTTGATAAACTTTAAGCTTTCACCATCTTCTATGAACCTGGAGAGGATGACATGCATATTTATAAGCGCTAGTACCGGCATTAGAGCATCTCACAGTGGTCAAACACATCAACTAGATGTACCCATTTTATTTATTTTTAGCTTTCTTCTAAGAGTCTAGTGTCTGGGTTTGAGCAAGGGCTTAAATAATGTAGGGCTAACAGTTTATGAGTAAACTCAATCAAATCAGCCTAATTTTTGTGTTATTTCTGACTCACCCTCATGTGAAGTGCCATTGCTGTAGATCATTCATGTGACTAAAAACACGAGATGTTTGTTGGATTTCTGCAGAACAGTAGAGCCGAAGTGACACGTCCCACTTCATTTATATCATTTATACTTGACGACCTTCTGTGATTTGTAGGGACTCAATTCACAAAAGAGACATGATGTTTCCTTGGCGACTGGATATTAAATTTCTTCTAATGGCTCTGTTTAAAGACAGGACGATTTACCTAGTGGCTATTTGAGAGAAGAGACCCTGGGCCTTTAAACAAAGAACTAATAACAATAAGAAATGACAGAACAGTTAAACGAGCAAATAAAATATGAAGGGAAGCTAAAAGTTAACTGCAGGTTTTACACTGTTTATGCAGCTGTGTTCATATTATGACTTTCCCCTCAGGAGAAGGGTAATAGGGCCATCGCTTCTTTAAGTTCACTGGACCAGAAAACCATATACAATCTTCAGAGAAAATCAATCTGATGTTTTACACCATAACTTGGTCTCTGGCTCTATGTGTGTTTGTTAATGTCACATATTTTTCCTAAAGAGTTCAGTGTTGGGAACGTTGAATGTGTGGTCTGTCGGTAACTGGCAAGGAATCAGTGGTTTGATTACATAGAAAATTTCAAACACCTCCTGCAAAAGCAAAACATTCTGGTTCGTCGTGACTCTTTCTTTTACATTTAAATTGATGATGATGTCTGTTGCACATTCTTCATTGTCAGTGAGACTGATTTGTCGAAATATTATCCGTAGATGTTTATTTCTGCAATGTGCCTATGTTTTTTTTTTTCTTCTTCTTTTTCTTCAGTTTTTGTGCTTATTTATTTAATATCCTTTATCGTTTGTGTCTTATTACATCTGGCTTTTCCTGAATAAGACTTGAATTTGGATTTATTGGCTGCGAGCTTGTAAAAGCACTTGTTTAAAAAGAAAACAGAGTGCCCATTCATTCAAATGGCAGATGTAAGATAGTAGTCCCATCTAGGGTCACCCTCCTTGAAAACTGTGTCTCCATCATGGAAAAACAGGGGAGGGTGGGGCTTTGAAACCAATCCAGGTAGCATTTCTCTTCAGTCATTTTTGTTCGAACACTGCAACATGAGTATGTTTTAAAGAGCCAGTCTAGCAGAGGATGGGAGGGAGATGGAGGGTGGGAGTGGGAATGGGAATGAATCTATATATTTTGGACTGGCGACATTTCGGAAAGCCTCTCTCTAATGGGACACCTGACTTTTGTTCCAGTGTAAACATGCCCTAGTCCTGGTTTTCACAGGTGGCCTGTGCTGTATGGGACAGACCGGGATAAGAGGAAAACAAGCACTGCGAATGAATGTAACGCAATGTGCCATTTTCTAACCTCAAACCATAGCAGAGGTGACAACGAAGAAACCTCATGTTCATCCCGAGAGGTTTTTTTTTTTTTTTTGCGAGCAGTCTGATAAGTAAAAGGTGATTTTTCTTCTTTAAATGCTGCGTGAAACAGGGGGCACCATGGGAGCTGGTCTGGCATTTGTAATGTAGATTATTTGTCACTTGTCTTTCTTTCTGGTTAAATAGTAATTACTCTTCTGGAGCACAATAAATGATTTTAATATGCTGACATGTTTTTTTTTTCTTCTTCTTCTTCTCTTGCGTCTTCACTTATTTGTTGGTTTGTTGGTTTTTCTGTTCCGTTCTCATCAAGATGACTAATTTAATTGGTGAAACAAACATCAACATTCACTCGTAAAGTAATGACTGCGACAGATTATTTGAGGCTAGATTACGTATGTTTCAGTGGCATGCTTATCGAGACCATGTCAACACAAGGGCTGAAAGATTTCTACACATTAAAATGTAGCAGAAGAAGAGATGCTTAGATAGAAGCACAAAGATAGAAACTCGCTGCACTCTCACAAGATATTTCATCACATCACAGTTGCACCGGTGCAGGATCAATGGCAGACAGAGCTAAGAAAAGTAACAACTCTTACCTTTACGCTGTTTCTTTTCTCACTTTTGCCTTTCAGCAGGAATGACAACTTTTAATAGCATCCACTGATCAACGCGTAAGGAATTCCACAGGGGCCATGGTTACTTTGAAACATAGGTGTAGCGCATCTGAACAATAAGGCAGAGGAAACAGAGGTCGCACTTTGGGTTGTTAGAAAGTCACTGACATTTTTGACAACTATTTAAACCAGATAGAGAACGAGAAGCAGCCGTATACTATGTAGAGACGTAAGTATTGACAGTGTTAGCTTTTGTTTTTACTGAAAACATCATGATACATTTTTACATACCAGTCAATAAATGTCAAATCAATGTTTGTTTTAAAGGTGTCATTCTGACCACTTTTCCACGATTCTGACCACTTTTCCACGATCCTTTTGGAATCTGATGGGTCACCCCGACTTACCAACACATGCTGCGATTCATAGAAAACAACAGAGAAACGAGCGACTCAGAAAAAGTCTGTCCACTACACGTCACAAGGACATTGGCATCACCCACGTGGGGTTAAGCCCGTCCCCCATTGCAGCGAATCTGAAGTAGCATTAGCATCTACAAGAGAAGACGGCGCCACAGTAGCTGGGAAAAAAAATGGTGGAGCAAACTGGTTCATGTGCTCTCTGTGGAAATAAAGCATTTTTTCTGCAAGTTTTCAGAACGAGCGATGGTACGAAACCTAGCTGGATGCTACTCTGGTAAAGGTAAACACACACATTCTGAGCCAATCAGAGACGCCTCATCACCGTGTCATTTACATGTATGAGGAAGTACCGATAAACTCTGTTGTTCAACCTCAAGTCATTTTTCTACCTTCCAAAAAGTGCTGGAAACAAAGAAATATGGACGTTTTTTATTTTTTTTAAATAGAACCAACACACAATGTATTCAATTAAATTAAATTCAATTTTATTTATAAAGCCCTAAATCACAACAAAGTCGTCTCAAAGGGCTTTACAAAAACACAATCAACTACAGAGATACACGAAAAGGTCCCAAGCATCCCCTGTCCTTAGACCCTCCTTCTCGGCAAGAAAAAACTCCAAAACCCAGTGGGAAAAAGAAGAAATCTCGAGGAGAACCACATTGAAGGAGAGATCCACTCCCATGGACGGACAGGCTATAGATGAACGTCCATAAATAAATGCAGGAAGGGGGGCTGGTCCAGACAGGCAGGGGCAGTGGTCCGGGGTCACAGGTCGGCACAGGCGAGAAACTGCAGATCCTGTCGTCCATGGCTACCGTGCAGACACTGTCAGGCGAGCCACCAACAAGAAAGAAGGAACTCAGTGTACTGTACTTCCCCTAGGGCAGTCCAAACTGATCAATTCAATAACAATGGAGAACACAGTAATATTGAAATGTATGAAATAACCATGGAATGACTCCTTTCAATTTAAAGGCTGATTTTCTTCTTCTTTAATGAGAGCTTTCATGGTTTTAAATGGAATCTGGAGATTGACCATTTACAACAAGAATGAAAAAGAATTCAACATTGAGTGGAATTCAGTAAAAAACAAAATGTCACGCCAGCCTGAAGGCATCAAAGCAAACCCAGTGGATTGAGGACCTGATGATAGATGCTGCTTTCCTCACTACCTGAAGCTCCCAGAGGGAAGACAAGTCCCTCTGTCTGACTGATGATCTTGGAACAGATTTTTACAACAGCATCCAGGCTGTTTTTGGTCTTTCAGAGTTAAATCAGTGAAACCACAGATAAAAGAGAATCTTAAGAGGCCTTGAATGAATGAACAATGCAAGTTATTTAACATGTTAACCCTTGATGTGTCAGTGGTGACATGTTCTAAATGTATGATTGTATGTATGATTGCTCGACAGTTTCATTTACAGTCGTTCTGATAAAGTAGACCTTGTTCTTTCCATAGACATTTCATTCTTTTGGATGTTTATTACAAAAACGTTTTTTAATAATGAACAAAAGAACATAATGTAATAATATTTTGTAATAAATGTCCAAAATGTAATGACTTTTTAATTTCATTTTCTAATAAATTTTGCCGCGTTATGTAATAATGAGAAGAATATTACAAAATGCACTGTTTTATTCTGTAGAAAATGTAATAACATGGTGCATTACATAATAACTCTAAAGCGTAGTTTATTTGTTTGTTAATTGTATTTTATTTTAATTTAAAGTATTTGTAAAAGCTAGGTCTATTATTAGTATCACTGTATTAGCCTAGTAGCAGTAATTAACAATTACTGTCATTCAAAGGTTGAATGAAGTAACGGAGAATATTCTTTAAATTACAGATTATTTTTATTGGAACCAATACCACATCAAGAATCAACAATAAATGCAACCAACACATGCAGGCTTGTGGACAATTTAAAATAATAATGAACTAATGAATATAAGTTCTACCTTAAATAATGTAAGTGTTTTTCTACTTGTTTTCAGAGCTGCTGTGACCACATCATTTATCCACTAACATTTATTTATACAAATATGAAATTGCCTCAAAAGGCTAAACAAACAACAACATTTTTATTTCCAAAATATAGCTGTAATTTCAAATAGTCCATGTCTAATATGTCTAATTACCAGTCAAACCATTAAACACAAACAGCTCCTTTAGTTTTAATCCCACACTGCAAAATTAAATAACCTATTACATAATGCGGCAAAATTTATTACAAAACACAGCAGTTTATTACAAAATAAAATGAAAAAGTTATTAGATTTTGGACGTTTATTACAAAATGTTCCGTTATTACAAAACAAAGCCTGCTTTATGATTTTTACCCACTCTATTAATGCTGCTTTATATTTCCTCTACACACACTCAACCACAAAAAAAAGCCAAACTGGCATTTTGTTTTCAGTCTAATTGGAAATCAATCGAAATTCATCCTCCTTCTAAGAGGGTGACATTTTGCTGCTCTTTGCCAATGATTAGAAACAAATTATACCAGAGACTGACTGACATTTGGAGAACAGGCGGCTGTTTGGAGTGCAGTGTAAAGGATAAACACAGATGTATTTATGCCCTCTGCTGTGGCCACTGGGTGTTAATGTGTGTGTGTGTGTGTGTGTGTGTGTGTGTGTATTCCTATCTCTATGGGGACACTGATATGTTTACACAGTCACACCATGGGGACCTCTGACACTACTGGGACCAAAATTCAGGTAACAATGACAGTTAAATATAAATGTCGGGGAAATCTCGGTGAAGTATGCAAATTTGTGCAAATGATGTCCCCTATAAACACGTTACCTTGTTTTTTTCTGGAAGTACCCATAAAGCATTGGGGGAAACAGGTGCAAAGGAGAATGTGTATGTTTCACAGTTTTGAAGTTGTTTACTTTTTTCCCAATTTATTTTATCTTTTTTAAATTGTGTTTTCATTTTTAAATGTAATTTAATTCAATCATTTGATAATTAAAAAAATATATGTGTATGTATTTTTTTAATTTAAATTTTTAATTTATTTTAAAAAAGTTTATGTTTACTTTTTTCCATTTATTTTATTTTTTATTGTAATTTGTTTTATTGAATTTCATTAAATGTTTTTTTTTTTTTTTTTTAAATGTGTTTACATCCACTACCCAATGGATACTTTACCTACAAGTGATGATAACAAACTTGGTCCTCATGAGGCATGGAAACCAGTGTATGTGTGTGTGTGTGTGTGTGTGTGCGTGCGTGCTTGTATTCCTATCTTTCTGGGGACATTATGTTTACACAGTTACACCATGGGGACCTCTAATACTATGGGGACCAAAATTCTCCATGAGGGTTAGATATAAATAAAGGTCCCAAGTAGTAAAATAGAAATGATGTGGCCTTATAAATATTTTTTTCCCCAGAATGCATGAGGGAAACGGTTATCAAATGAAACATTTATTTTTCAAAGGTTTGAAGATGTGTTTAATTTTTCAAAAATATAACTATTTTATGTGTTTTTTAATTATTTCTTTATTTAATGTATTATCGTAATTGTGTATTCATTTTTTATTTATTTTTTAAATACTATTTTCTTTATTTTATATATTTATATATTATTTTTATTCATTCATTTTTGTAATCTAATTTGATGTTTTTTATTATTTTATTTTTTGTTATAAAAAAAATATATATGTCTTTTCACTCACTACCCAATGGCTACTTGATTACAAACTTGGTCCTCATGAGTCATGGAAACGTGTGTGCGTGTGCGTGCGTGTGTGTGTGTGTGTGTGTGTGTGTGTGTGTGAGACCAAGGCCACACACCACTGTGCTGTTCATCCAAAGGGCCTTGTAGGAAAAGCTTGATAAAGGAGGTTTATTTACCATTATAATGCATCTCATCTGTGCACATCAAACACGTCTGCTTGGTCTGATAACCCGCTCTTTAATTTACCACAACTGTTTGATCTAACTGCTGCTGCCGCTGCTGTCCCTGGGCCATTGTCGCTAACAACACAACAGTTGGGTAATTGCTGTGTGTTTTAACAGTGTTTCACAAACAGAGCATCTACGCCACACCTATAGCACACACAGTAGATGTAGATGTGAACGTGCTGCTTCTGTAACACAAATATATTGATATGAATGTGTGTCTTCGAGCAATTACGAAGGCAGTTTCTGTGACCTCTAAAGTCTGAAATATTTATTTTTCACCAACTTCTAAGTGTTTTGGTCTTCTTTTGTGTGTTTTATTTCTTGCGTCGGTTTTGCAGTTTTTGCACCTAATGAGAAGAGGGGTTGTATAATAAGTAGAAAAATAATAATTACAATAATAATAAATAACAGATAAATCCGTTTGAACTTCACAGATGCCATTTTTTTTTTTTTTTTACATTTTAATTAGACACATTTCAGTTTACTGTTGTGGTTAAAGGTTAATATGATCATGTTTGCAGTGATGATGACATTGAAAATGTTTCCACAGTTTTTAGACAAGATGTCAAATGGAGGTAGAATGAGTGAGTATATGGGCGTATATGGTCTGACCTCATGAAGTCACATTGTGTGTCAGGCCAGTTATTGCATTTAGCATGCTATATGGAGGTCTACACATATTCATCACCATTTGATCATGTGGGAATGTACATCCAGATCTCCAGTTTACATGTCTAACCCAAACCCTAAACCTAAACTTAACCCCAGTCCTAAACTCTACCCTCACCCTAAACCATAAATATAAACTGAAGTCCCAGGGCTGCATGTGACTCTTTCATCCTAATCCTGAGGCTCCGAGTGCCTTGGGAAAATATATTACTCACAAATATTAGTACTCCCACTCAAACCCTAAACAATTCAGCAGACAGACAGAGGTCGGAAGCTATAAATAGCATTTTTAGTGCCTCTAGTTTAAATGTGCATTTCATTTATTTCAAATACATGATCTTGTGGACCTCTTATTATAATGTATAAAGCTCATGACCACAAACTTCTCTACAGTTTACAACAGATGTTTCAGCTAAGAATTAGTGATTATAACTTAAGGGGAACTGAAATTTATAGGAAAATGAAGTGTAGAACTAATAATAAAAGTCAGTGTGTCTGTTAGTGGGGTACATCTGTGGAATAATCTGGATCAGAATCTAAAAAAGTCATCTTCAATTTGTGTTATTCAAAAGGACGTATAAAACAAGTATAATAACAAAATATAGAATATTATCTGAGTAGTTGAATATATGGTTATAAGGTAGAAGAAAAGGTGAATGAGTCTTATATTGCAATAAAACTATCATGGTTAAGATATATCTATGGATCATATCTATTAATTATTGTTTATGTAATTGTTTTTGACACCACAAACTAATACTTTGAATTGTAAATAATGTATATAAATGGTTATGGATGTTTTTGCGGTAATGATAAAAAGGACAAAGTATATTGTGTGTTAACGCAGTATATTTGAATTTTTGTTTGTAAAAGGGGAGTTTATAAGTTTTACTTCCTCCCACTCCTTTTCCAGTATAAGGAAAAAAAGAAAAGTTGACTATTTCATTGTTGTTTTGATGATTATTGTGTGCTCGAAACAAAACTGAACTGAATAAAACACTGACTCTTTTAGCCTGGAGGGGGAAGGGGGGAAACCCTGTTTTATATTATTTATACCTAAAAACTCAATAATACTTTTGATTAATCCACTTTTCCTCCCCTTTCCTTGGCTACTGAACAGATATTCCCAGCTGTTGGAAGTGTTTTGTAGTCAGCTATCATGAAAAAATGCACCAAAAACAACCAGTATCCACGTGTTTACAATGGTAAACATGGATGACTGGGGTACAACTCCTGATATAATGCGGAACTCCGGCTGCACTCCTCAAGAATGGGCAGGATTTTCTGGTAGGAAATATAAAATCGAGATTTTCTCCCAAGATTCCGGAATTGTTGAAGGGAGTACCAATGATAAATTATCTTTAGAATTGAATGTACTATCAGCGTTGTTCACTTCAGTTCACCTTTAAACAGCTGTTAAGGGAGAAAAAAAAGACATGCATGAATAACGTTAAGAAAACTTGTAAACTCATGAGTCACTCAGTATTGAATACAGCCTCCGTTAGTATCAATAACTGCAGGATCCTTCACATTTACAGAGAGAGTCAGATTTACATCATCTGATTGTTCTGCCTATGTTGGTGTGCTGTTGGTGATGCAGAATGGTGGACTGACTGACTCCTCAGCGTTCTGGATCCAGCTCTGATCTTTGACCCATAATCCTCTCTGCTTACATCAACCATTGCATCACTGTGACTTCCTGACCTGTAGTAAGTATAAACCAAACTAAAAGCACTGTGTCTGTGAATTAGACAACATAGATAGCCTAGCTACGCTATCCCTATTCATTACATGTATAGGTCTAGTTGTGCTTCATAGTCACAGGAGGCGGGGCTAAAAGGTTGTCTTTCAAATCCTCTGTATGCAATAGTAGTTGCATACAGCCAGTAGTAAACGTTAGAGAGCCGGAAAGTTCATGGAGGAGAAAGTTAGGAATGACGAAAGAAAATGGTGGATTCTGGCATTTAACGACTGTTGTCACTTTTGTAAAAAAAAAATTAAAGACGTTTTCTCACATTCTTCACTCATCTTTGGTAAAAGGAAATCACCACCCATTGTTGTACTTCTTCTATGGTTGTTTCTCCTGCTGCTAGGAGGGACCAGCACGGCTAGGCTAAGATAGACAAACGGATGGATGGATGGATGGATGGATAGATAGAGTTGATTTATTTATTTATTGTACTTAATATTGCAAAGGACAACTGTGAATGTAAATGAATGACAAACTTATCACTGGCACTTAGCTAAACACTGAATTCCATATATGTCTTGAGGTCAAGCTGTAACAGAAAATTTCTACAATTTTAAATGAATTGATGGAAAGCACCACTTTTGTCATGACTAGAATATTTATGATCAGGGTCATATGGTGGCATGTTTTGCCATCATGAAATATGGGTAGATTTAATTGGCATATTTCTTCCCGTTCAGAGCAATAAAAATGAAGATGTTCTGCTCAAAGAGAAAGAGCAAAGGTGGTAATAATAAATTAGAAAACATCTATTGGTTTTCTCATTTTTGCTCAAGTGGCAGTGGTTTAGAAATGAGTGAATTAATTAGTTTCATTTTCAAAAACACACAAACATCTCTGATCCTAATGTAACAGACAGTGTTGACATTTACCTTCATAGGGATATTTGAAAACTACAAAAACATTTCGGCTAAATCCCACTTCACCCCTTCGCCCTCCTCCTTACCCCCTGTATACATATCGAGGGAACTGATTCTTGATTAAATGGAAGGGAAGGGCTAAGGCGGAAGGCTGTTGGGCCCTCAAAATGATTATTTGCCAAGACCACACTACCAAAAGTAGAAGAAATCAGCATGTAGAGCTCTTTAGATAAGGATGATTACAGCTAAAAATGACAAAATATTTTATCAGAAGGGCCTTTTGTTTACACTGGAATTTAGTTTTTAGCAGGTTGAAAATGCAAAAACACATTCCAGAGTGACCACCATCAAAATGTGATCATTTGTTCCTTATGCTAGTATCAACATTTCTTGAAAATTTTGCCCAAATCTGTCCTCAACCTCTTGAGTTATTTTGCTTACGGTCAGACAGACATAACTCCGCTCTTCCGTGGTGGAGTAATAATAACAGAGAATGCTGAAGTAAAATATTAGCCTAGCCGTGCTAGATTCCTAGCGGCAGCACATGTAATGTTCTACAGTAGTAGTCGAGTTATGCTCAATTAAACTTTTGGCTAGATTTCTCTAAAACTGGCCGATGACTCATGGTGAAGTTTAGAGTCAGAGGGTGGGCGTAACAAACGATTCGGAGAGAAACAACCGGAAACAACTATAGAAGAACAAGAACAATGGATGGTGATTTCCTTTTATCAAAGATAAGTGAAGAATGTGAGAAAACACCAGCAATCTTTAAATATTTTTTTACAAAAGCAACGACAGTTGTTAAGCTCCATAATGCACCATTTTGTTTGTATACATGTAATGAATAGGGCTAGTGAAATCTAGTCGATTCGAGACTAATAAATACAGCTACTACTCGGAACATTTGGATATCATGTACAAGATGTTTTATTCTGATAATTCAAGCAAAAAGGTGAAACCAATACATTTTATAGATTCATGACAAAGTGGGATATCCCAAACATTTCTTTGTTGTAATTTTGCTGATTATGATTTGCAGCTTAGTAAAACCTCAAACCCAAAAATTGAGAAAAAAAAAATATTGCTTGAAGCTGTAAAAGTCCTAATCAGGAAAATAAAAACTAATAAAAGCTTTAAATACATTGATTTGCATACTATGTGTCTATATAATATATACAGAATAACACTTTCTCAGGATATTAAATTTTTCGAGTAGCAACTGTAAAACAAAACAGTTTGATGTCAGTAAAAAAAAAAGGGTCCAAATACTCTAAATGTTCCATCCATATAAATGGATGTTTTTAAGGCAAGTCTTTATAAGGTGACAAAACCAGTTCAGTCAGGACCACTTTAGTCAAAATTCTTTTATTAAATTTGCACTAAATTATATTAGGCGGTATGGTTCTGTTCTGGGATCTTCCTTGGTCTGTGATGAGAAAAGCACACCGTTCATCTCCTGTGTGATTACATGGCTGACGGCAGTGAGAGCAAAGCAAGACCCCATAGAGAACATAATAGAACAGGCATCAAAACCAGTAACATGACATGATTAAGACAGATGTTGCATTAGAAGGGGAGGAGCTGGATGGCAAAAGCATCTTTCAGGTGGAGCAGAAAGAGCAGGCAGCTAGAGTGATATTTAACCAATAGGAAACCAAGAACAGTTACAGCCGAGTGATCAGCTGATGAGGTTTGGCAGTCAGTGGTTATCTGTGAGGCGCTGTGCTATAACTTGACTACACACCAAACTAACAAACATCCTCACAGACAGTCAGTACGTTTAGATGCACTTAGTGAAATTCAAACTATTGCCTTAGTCCGACTAATATAAAAGTTTCCATGTAAGCACCTTAGTTGGAGTATAATACAATTTAACTGGACTTTTAGTAGTGGGAGTAACCAAGTCAGATAATATGAGTCTTAACTGAAGGTTGCACGTAAACAGCACCCGACCTTAGCTCAAATACTGACTGGCCTGGCCACGCCCCCTTCAGGAAGGTGACCAGAGACACAGCATGACAACATGTACATTATTGTAATAAATGAGAGTGAACACTTTGTATGGCTGTGGTCCATATCTTCTTTGTATGTTGTTGTCCTCCTTCCACTACATCTACTTCAAATCTGCTGTTTTTGTTTAGTTATGCTTCTTCAATGGTGCAAACCAGAAGAATGCCAAAGCGAAAGGGCATGGAGCACCACCTACTGTCTGGAAGTCCAGCATACCTCACTCAATAATTCCAATTTCTTCTGCACATGTAACTTATTGTGCATGTAAATGTACTGAGTCTCTTAAAGGAGTCATTCCATGGTTATTTTATTAATATTATTGTTTTCCTCAGTGTCATTGAATGCATCAGATTCGAAAAGGAGTGTGGGAAAGTGATTTGTTTGCAGGCCTACAATAGGGCATCCCGAGGCCCGCCCATCCCACCGGGCCTGACCATGACTTTATTGCTTTAGTGAAATTGTTCAAAAATGTTTTTATTATGTAGAAAACTAAGGTAAATGAAGTTACCATATGTGGTAAATCTGAAATATTTATAAAACTTTCAGGCCAAAGTGAAAACTGACCAATAAAATAATTGTATGGCAAAAAAAAAACCCAAACCAAACTAGAAAATCACTATGAGAGCGCAACCCCCCCCCCCCAACCCTGGATCACCACAAAAATCTAATAATTTCCAGATTTCCCCATTACCAACCTACCCTGAAAATTTCATCAAACTCTGTCCATTTTGAATTGTCTTGTACACAAACACACCAACGAACGCCGGCAAAAACATAACCTCCTTGGCATGACAAAGATTAACTTACGAGGTTTCCACCTGACAGCGATGATATATTTCAGTGTAAGACTTTTGTGATTCTGTACATAAGTCCCTGAACTTCTCACAATCTCAAATCCACACCTGGACAGTTTAACTCTGATCACCTTCATCTCATATTGTTTCTGACAGTTAAAACTCAGAACAGGAGTTAAGTTACACTTTAACTCCACACCACTGAGAGTATTACTTTTTCGTCTGACTGCACCAATAAACTAATTTCAACATGTTCGGAATCTGACAGTTTTGATTTACACCCTGTTATTCCCAAAGCACCTACCACAAAGCTAGGGAAGGCAGTCTTGTAAAGAAGCAGTTCCCAGTGTTTCCCTTCCTTGGAATAATTACTAATAATTCCACTTATTGGTTCCATGATGTCATTGTTATAATTTTCTGTTTTCTACAGTCCTGTCAGTTTCACCCTTTACCTAGTTTCTGGCTTTTCTGCATCTGTCACCTTTAACCCAATTCCTAACCTGAGTGATGAGCAGCACCTGATGGCCCAGCTGTGGAGTGCTGCTATTTAACCAGCCTCAGTCTGGTTTCTCATTGCTAGATAGTTAAGTGTTTGCTTTGCTTTTCCATGGTGTCCTTAGTCTCTGTTCCTGTTTGACCCCTGTCTGCTTGCCTCCGTTCTGCCTAACCATGTCTCCAGTGTTCTTCCTCCCTGATCTTGACTGCCTTCGCCTGTCCTACGTACAGAGAACTTTTCCATCTGTGTGTGTGTCTGCATTTGAGTTCAGCCCTGGTACGTAAGTTTGTTGGAAAAAAAAAAAATTAAAAAACACACACACAAGTTGTATTCTGACAAAAATGCCAAGACTGATCCATTCCAATACCGTATTGTAACAAAAAAAGGTTAATTTTAAGACTGTCAAAATTGACAAGTTAATATGGATTAATCCATCATTATGATTAATGAAATTAAAAATATTAACACACTTGATCTATGTGCAGCAGAATGACAGAACAGTTCTGCCAACGCATTTTTGTGGGTTAGTCAAAATGTGTTAATGGTCAGTTGATCTGGTGTCTCACATACTTTGTCAAATTGTATCTTGATGAAGAGATACAGCAGCCTCTTCAACTTGGAGAAATGGCCCTTTTGAAAACTCATGCAAATGAGCCACAGCTGACTCCTCCCTTCTCTCCTGCGGGTTGTGGAAGCTTCACTGTACAACCATATATATTTAAGCCATGGTCAGACACTGAACAAGAGGCTCCTGAACACCTTCAAGAACTAAGGATACAGCAAGATGTTTCTACATGGTAAATTAATTTTGTCACTTTTGATGTTTCATTTTAATTTGTTGCGACATTGACTATAGGGTGTTCCTTCACTACTTAGCTTAGCACACTACTAACCCACTACTTTATTGGGTGTTTGTTAGTTAGCAAAGGCTAGCCTCTAAAACCACATTCCACTGGTAAAAAGGACGCTCAAACGTTGTAATTAACTGCCATCAGTGTTTACAGGGTAAAAAAAAAAAAAACACCCCAGAATTGTCCGAGCTGTTTGACAGTTGAAGTAACTAATTTGTTTAAGCGTCTAAATGCTATGTATTTAACAAATGCCATATTAAGTGGTTTGTAACATAATATTGAAATTTTGTACAACATTAAAGTGATCACCTTTAACTATCTTTCCGAACACAGATGTATTTGTGGGAATTGTGTTTCAATGTTTACAGAACGTGAGAATATCTGCTGCGGTAAAAATGAGTGCTTGTTGAATTCCATTTTATTCTGTAGTCACTATATTTTCTGTATGTCAATCTCCTAATATTCACTTTTTTTAATATACTAGATTAGAAGAAGAATGCAGCAGCTTCAGAACCCACCATCATGCATGGTTGACCATCCAGGGCTTGTCTGTATGTTTGAATGTGTTCTCACTACAGAATACATTCAACATATACAGAGCAAACTAGGGGACTTTATGCATAAGGGGAATGAATTGGTAAGTGTTTAATATAAATGCAGCCATTGTAATACAAATATGATTAAGGAAGAAAATCTAATAAATGGCTGTACCCTCCAGTTTAAATGTTGCATGGAAAACAATGAAGGCACTTAGAATTTTTTATTTTTTTTTATTAAACAAAGACATTCAGTGTAACCACTGACACAAAAGTTAAATGATAGTGAATAATAACAAATGGTCAGTTTCATCACTTTGTTTCACACAAACCATAATACAGAAGACATAAACACACTACAAATGCATGTGTGCTTTGTTCAGCCGTTACAGAAGCTTTGTCAGCTGGTGTTGTTGCTTTCTGGGGACGAAAATCAGGGTGGTCCTGCGACTATGGTCCGAGTTCCCTGATTCTCAAGGACAGTATGTGGGGTTCAGACCTGCCCTTGATTGAACCTCGACATGGAGCTGGCTACCACTTCCAGCTTCTCAGGTTTGTCAAACTGGCCAGAGAGATGCACCGAAGAATGAACAAGGGTCCCAGAAGACTTAAGTTCAACATGTCGACCACATAATCTGCAATTCAGAAATGAATATTTGAATGAGAACTCAAGTTTTGTGTAAACAAAAGGCACTTCCAATAAAATGTTTTGTCTTTGAACCGCAGTAGTCCTCATGTAAATGGCTCTTAAATTACCACAATGACACAAAGCATGCATTAGGCAGTGGTTGTGCTAGCACTAAGGCGACTGCAAACATGTTTAATGCAAATATAGTCCCTTCTTCCTTGAGTCTGTTTGATCCAGCAAGATAAAATGTGACCAATGTAGATGAAAAACGTATATTTAATTGTGATTAAAATTAATCCACAGCAACCCTGTGATTAATTGGACTAAAAATGTTCATCTTTTGACAGCTCTAGTTAATTTACATCATGTCAGACAGTAGGAAAATAAACTGATCTCCTCATAAGCTCTGTAAGCTCTTATTCCTTACTGCTGAGAGGTCATATGACACATGTACTGTAAGTGCATTAAACGGCAACAAAGAAAATCTGAAATTTGCAACTTGAAGCACAAGCTTATAAACACTTTGTTTTTGCTCTGACAGTCGTTTTAAATGCGTCGCCATGTAATTTCAGTAGTAAAGTATGGTTGTATTTCACCAGTAAATATGACAGAACCATTTTTTAACAGTTGCAGAGATTCCAAAAGCATAAATGGGTTAGAGCCGTTACACATGCAGAAGCATTTAACCACATCATCTAATCAAACTGCACCAATGAAACATCTTTGGCTGTTTATTGAAGGTCAGCAGCAACTCTTCCTCTGGCACAGGCAGTAACATTAAATTCCAACTTCTATCAATACTGTTAATGTTTGCGATATTTCACTGTCAACCTGCTTTACTACTGTTTATGATTAATCTGAAGGTCCAATAATTGCATTTAGGTGACAAGGCCTTGATGCTGTACCAGGTAGGTTTCATATTTAATACCTTTCATGACCCCTTGAATTGCGTTTGAATCAAATGCAAAATATTCGAGCATATTTGACACTAAAGATGAAGGCAAAAAAATTATTGCTCTATAATTTACTTCCGAATCCAATGAGATCAATGTCAAATACGCACAAATATTTGATTTGTTTATTTTGATAATTAATATTAATTTAATAGTTAATATTTTGATTGATGGCAGATTTGAAAATGGAATTGGTAAGTGATATTGATAAATTCTCATCCCTACACAGAACATAAAGTTTATGTTAATTCTCATGCGCTTCCAACACTCTGCTGAACATATAGATTCAACCAAGTCTGTATTCAGGAACCACAATTAGATTTTGCCCTGGAACATTTCCTTATGGGCTCATTTGAAAGCTTCCTTTTAGTAAGTTCTTGATCAATCTGTCTGTATTATCCATCCTGTGGGAAATAAACTGCTTGACATTTTTTAAGCAGTACAATAAGAGGCTTTCCATCCAACTTGCTCTACCTGAAAATTCCTGAATTGTTTTTTCTGTAATCAGATTTTGGAATCCACATGACCTCCCATCTGCGCCTCATCTATCCACACTAGAGATGCGTGGATGGCTGTTGCGAACATGGAGATTACAGATGAAGTGACGGAAAATACATTTTTTCACCGAATTTGGGCAGGTGGTGTTTGAAGCACTAAAAAAAAAAAATTTAAATCAACACTTTTAAATACTGTTCCAGGCAAAAAAAAACATAATTGTACCTTAATTTATGAAAGACCCAGCTGATGACTAATAAAAGTAACGAAAAACCTTTACGTCAATTTTTCGTCTCTGAATACAAAAGAAAATGTAATTAAACCCTTCCCTCCTGAGACATAAATACAGTACTGTACATTCTGCTGTTGTAACCAATTAATTTCCAGTAACTAATCAATAAAATATCAATCAAGATTTGTTATTGGTAATTATTCCAGCAACAGTTAGTTTTTTAGGGTTAGTAGTTTTTACCCACAGCCACTTTAGCTGCAGGATATTGTTATTGTCAACCGTCCATCATTCATGAACCGTGGGAATTTTAGGTAGCCGGGGTGTGGGCGGTGACTGTTGCTTTGTAGCAAGAGTGCAGTATGTGAGATGAACTTTGCAAACTCAAGACACTCTATAAACCAGGGCACATTTACAGTTTTATTTTTCCCATGCAATCAGGAAATAAGCGTTTATAAATATACTAATTTAATGTTTAAAAAATTGGATAGCTAGATGGCTTAAGTGGAACCCCCCCACTCTTACCTCCGCTAGGGATAATAACATTTCCAAATGTATAGTAGCATATTTTGATGGAATAATGTGAATCTGTAGAGATGGTGATTTTGACAGAACACCGGTACTCTCTCCTAAGCCAATTTATGAAGTTGGCTTTAAGTGTCTGGTTTAGAACAACTCTAAATATCATGATATGATGCTATTGAAATACATTTGATTTGAAGCCGTCTATACTGAGCTGCTTTATGGCAGTACGCGCAATTGTTTGAGCTGCACTACAGTCAGACTGAATTCATTTTGGGTTTATATCTAAGAAGGAAAGATTAAAACAATGAAATTATTAACTCAAATTCCCTCGCCGCTCATTAGATATCCAAAATTCTCTGCGCTTTGAGGCAGATGACTCACACTTTCCCCCATAACAAGCAGTTTTAATCACTCTTTTGTTCTGTTCCTGACAACACACGCAGCAAAGGCTTTGTTCATCTTCTGTGTTCAATTTAATTGGGATTTGCTGAGTTTCTGCATCGTTTGAGTCAGTTCACTGGATGCTACCCCTCAGGTAAGGCAATTAGGATCAGTGCACGGTCTCTCTCTTGTTCAAGGCACGCCTTCTTCTCAAAAGAGCTGCTTGTGTAGAAAACGCACAGTGGACATGATCACAGCTGTGTTTACAAGTTAAATGATCAAACACTTTCTGATTACAAATAACAGCTGTTTAGCACATTTGAGGTGTTTTTAAATCTGAAAATTGACTCCCAACTCATCCGACACCATAGATCCTATTTTTGGGACAATGGCAGGTAAAAAGAAAAAATGTGATTTGACGTTGTTTGAGGTGTTGGTAAATGTAAATGTAGGTGTAAGGTAATAAAAGACAAAAAATTCTGCTTCTGTTATGTAAATGCAGGCTATTATCGCATTACCATCGATAGCATTTGATCACAGCAAATGCATGTTGTCTGAGTTGGAAAGGAATCACTGTCAGTACGAGCGAATGAAGCATTTCTCTCATGTTTCGTTCCTGTGTCAACGAGTGATCAGCCGGCTGTGATTGAACCAAACAAATTAAATCTGAGAGGATCTGATGCTTCTCCCTGCCTGTCCATCTGAATATCTTTGAGCTTAATAAGATCTGGCAGTCGGCCTGTTCCTATTGTCTGTTTGGAAGTGAAGAAAGTTGGAACTGTCCAAAGTAAAGCTAATTTAACAAATCTGACAGCGAGCCTCTACGCAGCATCTAAAGGTAGATTGTCGGATGTTGAACTTCATGTTACTCGAGTGCAGAGGCTTTTCCACACGGTGGCACCAAGTATCATTTGCCCTGATGAAATCTTATGCTGCCACCCCATTTTATTTGGGCAGCTGTGGTTCACCTGGTAGAGCGGGTCGTCCGATGATCGAAGGGTTGGCGGTTCGCGTCCCAGCTCTGGCTGTCCACATGTCGAAGTGTCCTTGGGCAAGACACTGAACCCTAAGTTGCTCCCAGTAGGGTCAGGCAGCGCCGGTATCTTGGCAGCAGCCGTCTACTGGTGTTTGAGTGTGTGAATGGGTTTCTGTGAAGCGCTTTGTGACCCATGTCTGTGAAAAGCGCTATACAAATAAAGATTACTTACTTATTTTCAATAGTATTTCAATTAGTGATTTATTGTCCGAAATTCATTGACACTCATAACTGTCTATTTATGACTACCATTTCAAAATCGTCCTGCCCCCTTATAAAATTTCAAAATGGTTTCACCCTGCTCCTCTGACCTGTCTGCGACTCCAGGCACCGCTCATGATTCCACCATCATTCTTACAAGACATTTTGATGGAAAAGAGACAGATTTTCAGTTGTGACTTATCTGATGTGAAAACTATTAATAACTAGAAAAGCACTCTGAGAGCACAGATCTCCGCCAAGGTAGACACCCCCCACCCCCCCGGGTCAGCACCTAAATGAAGTCAGTTCTTCCTGTTCACATTTCCAACATATCCTGAAACTTTCATCAAAATCCGTCTATAAGCGTTCGAGTTATCTTGAACACAGACAGACAAACAACAACCACCCACTTTGGCAGAAGTAATACATTGGATTTACATAGCACTTTTTTGGCCACAGTATTATTAAATGACTACCTGTAAAGCAAATGTTTTGCATTGCTTGCTACAGAAATGGAACCCAAGACTTGGGGTTGACATGAGGATTTACACACTTTTTCAACAACTGCCTCCTGGAAAACAGTGCTTTATCAAGACTTAAACTTTGTGTCAAACTCACTAATACAGAGCAAAATGTCATTGCATTTGTCCACTATAGTATCAAATAACTTGTCCTGTCAAACTGTTAGAATTCCACTTCAGATTAAACATTGTTATGGACTAATTTTGATTACTTATGATTAAATATTCATTTTTAACTTGCGTGATTCATATTTCATTTTGTATGACCAAACAGACTCAAAAAAGAAGGGAATATATGTGTATTTAACGTGTGTGTGACACATTAGCAGAAGTGCGACCAAAATCCCTATCTAATGTACTGCCTGAATTGTGTTGCATGAGTCATTTGCACTGCAGAGGCGGTAATTGCATTAACATTTAACATAACAAATTAATCATGATAATTTAATGAATGTTAATGCATACATTTTGACAGCTATAAAGATATAGAATATAGTCGATAGAACTTGCAGAACATTATAAGCAATTTTTTATCCTCCATTTTATTTTTATTTACTTATTTTTGTGACGACCTGTCACTTTCATTCCAAACTGTTCTGCTTTTGACCCAAAGAAACGATCGATAGTTCACTGGAACATTTAATGTTTCACAGTGGATTTCTCGTATTGAGAGTGTGATTAAGCAGAATCAATAGTGCTTTATCTGAGGCTCAAATGAAAACATTAATCCTGTGGCTGACCTGCATGATAAACCGTACAATGCAGAAGCTCAAGATGCACTGAAACCTTCATTTCACTGCAGAGACTTTGAGGCTTTTCTGCAGTTATAAAACAAACAGTGTCACCGTCTGTCACACTCATGACAGACAAAATGACTTTGGATGGAGTTATCTGATGGAGTAACTCCTCCACTGAGGACAAGTTTACGGTTTGTTCTTTTTCTTTTCTCCTGAGTGAATGTTTGATGTTAACTGCTGTCTTGTGTCATTTAGATGCTGACTTTAAGTATATTAACTGACTACGTTTAAGTTCAGACAGGTATTAGAAAATGTACCGTTATTACAAAATGCGATTCGACACTTCCTGTCTTGTGCCGTACAGTGTTCATACCAGACCATGACAGGCAGTAAGGACATCTATAGAAGCAGCTGAGGATTTTGGTCGACATGCCGAATTTCCTCAGTCTTCTCAGGAAGTACAATCTCTTTTGGCTTTTCTTGATCATTTATTGGTTCCTCGCTGATGTAAGTGCCGAGAAACTCTAAGGTTTTCACTGTCACCACCGCGATCACATCAATATGCAGCGGTTTAAGTGGCTCCTTCTTCCTTGTTCTTGGGTCAGGGATCATCTCTCTGGTCTTGTCTGTATTGAGATGAAGGTTGTTGTCATGACACCAAGTCACCAGGTTTGCCACCTGTCTTCTATATGATGTTTCAACCCCACCAGTGATCAGGCCAATGACTGTTGTGTCATCCGCAAATGTAATTATGCTGGTGTTTTCCTGGGAGGCTACACAGTCGTAGGTGAAGAGCGGACTCAGCATGTTGTCCAGCTGAGTGGACATTTTTGTAACTCCATAAAAAAAAATATTTCATGCCTAAAGAGGAGTAAAAAATCTTGTCTAAGTTTCTCATAATTAATGCATCAAAGGATTAAAACCATAACAACACAAGGTTCCAGAATTTTTTTTTTTTTCCCTTTTCATGTTCAAAAACAAAAAAACATATGATCACCGTTCCCAAATCAGAACACAGTAGGTGATTGTAATGCACCTTAAGACTAAATGACACCTGCCACAAAATGGAAAGGGAAAGGAAAAAGTTAGTTTTGGAGTTTTGTGTATCCTCTAAATCCTCCTCCAGCTTATACACTGAACCTTTAAGCCAATCAGACACGTGGAACACGGTATCATACCACACACTGTATCCTCACTCCGCAATATGTCCACAAAAACAGATTTGTCAGTACCCTGGGAATAGCTTTTACGTTTTACACTTCACTTCATAACACTATAGGATAACCTATAAATCAGCTTCCAGTTGCTAGTATTTATCGTTCTATTCTAGTTCAACCTATACACTGGATATGTATTACTAGTATTTATTGTTGTACCATAAAAATCTGCTAGTATCGTTTATCTAATTTATTTGCATACTGTGCTTGTTGATATTACCTTTGTGCTGATCATGTGACCGTATCACATGACTGAATTTTTTATGTTAAATACATCTGTGTCAACTAAGCCCTGATAAAAGTGGTCTGACCACAATGTGTTGGCTTGTTTTCTCAGTATCGTAGTGCCTCAGGACCTCATCTCTTCTATTATAAACAGTATATTGACTTTCATTAACCATGCAACATGATTCAGAATTTATATTTTATATTTTTCAGAAAGTGTACTGTACGCATGTACATGTAGTCAATGAATCAACCTTTTATTTGTCCCCCAATGGGGCAATTTGATTCACAACAGTGGTAGCACCAACGCAAAACAAATTATACAATAAACAGACAAACAAATAAATAGGTCTAGCGTAAAATAAATGAGTGGGGAGGGTTAAAATTGCCTGTTCCTCTTGAAATTTAGAAGATAGGAGTGTTTAAATCGATGTTTTAACAGAAGGAAATCTGAGCAATGAATCAGATGGTAGAAACTGAAACTGTTCATTCAATGGATGAAAATAGTCAGACAAGATAGAATTTTCTTTCCTAAGAAGCTGTTTGTTGTAAAGTTCTTGTACAGTTTGTTGTGCAGATGCTATGACTTTACTACTCACACTAACAACCTTATTCAGTACGCTTCTCTCTTTCAACCTCAAGGATTGAAACCAGCAAATAAAAGAAAACATAATCACAGACTCTATAAAATGATAAAACATAATCATCAGGACAGGGTCGACGTGGAATTTAGCTAGTTTTCTAAGATGGTGCAGGGACTGTTGACACTCGTTATAGATTAAGTCTGTATTTTTCTGAAATTACATCTTGTTAAGATGTGTGTATTTACAAGACCCAACAAGTTTAACTTCCTGTCCTTCTATCACTGTAGTATCAGGAGTAGACTGCACATGTCTAAAATCTATAAATCTATAATCTAAAAAAATATTCCTCACACCAGTTTAAAAAATAATTAGCCACAAGACCATAAGAGGTTTCTGTACCCTTTAGCAGACTGACGTATGTCATCTGCAAACTCCTATTTGATTTTCAAAGTTGCTACGACAATCATTTGTGTGTAATTTATACAACAAAGGAAAGAGAACACATTCTTGGGGTGATCCCATAGATGTTGCATATATCAGACACTGTAGTCAGTGATTTATAGTCGAACACTAAAATTGAGACAGTACATATGCATCCGTGTGTTATGTTAAAATACTACCGCATTATGGCATGATTGAGCTGTGCATTAATTCCAAGGATAACTGTATCCTCATGGTATCTGCTTACAATTGAATGCATTTCCTTCCATCTATCGCCTACATATACATGTTGAAGCATGAAAGCAGAACGTCTTCAGCATCTCCAGCATCATTGGCGTGGATCCTCTCTCCTGACAAGACACACTTCTACCCTCGGGTGTTGAATTTCCATGCATCGCCGTCCGTCATTTTGGGTCAGCATCACAAACGATCCTCCCACGGGAACTGATAGGACAGGTACAGAATATCTCTGTCAGTCCTGACACACAAGTCACCTGAGGATGGATGGGATGTAAACAGGTAGAGAGGGAGGGGAGAGGAAAGCCCTGTGGAGGAATGGAAAGAATACCAGAGTGAGGGATGATGAAAAAGGGCGAGTTGACAGGAAGGGATGGGAATGTGAAGAACACATGGAGGACACGGCTTCAGTTGTGGTGCTCTTTAAACCTCACCTATTACATATTATTATTTAGCCAGTTTTTTTATTATTATTCTTTCTCTTCTGCTGTAAAACTGTACATTTCTCCACTGTGAGACAAAGGTTTATTAAACTCACAAGATTAATATTAATGTAATCAGTTGCCGCTTTCCCACTGTAGGAACCATATGTAGTTCCCGGAGAAAAAAAAAATTCTCCCTTTCCCACAGCGTATCAACTATATAATTCCTAGACTCTTTTTAGTTCCTCCTGTCAGGAAGGTTGTTTTTTTTAGTTCTCCAGGAACTATATGACATGGGTGATTGGTAGAGCCCAGACCACGCCCATTTCCAGTATTCCTCCTCTTGCAGTACTGCTATCTTTAAAACCATCTGTGTAGCGTCAGCTGTGTTGGGAAAAAAATACGGAGAATGTAATAAATGGACCGGTGACATGGTTTTGTTTTTGGGTTAATAAGGATGTTGGTTCATGCTATGACATTAACATACGTCGTAGTATCACCCGCCGCTGGATTCTTCATCTCCTAACTCTCTCTGTAAACTCCTCCATTCGACTTTTGGCTATGTTAGGATACAGACTTTGTGTCTTTACATTCAGAATTCTGGGGTCACCCTGACCTTTGATTAATGATAACTTAGGGAAAACAAATATCCACACTGTATTCCAATGAATTAACACTACCATATCAAATTGAATACCTAAGACTTTTTCAAATATATTTTCTCACTTCGTTCTCATAAATCCATTACGCTTGGACAGAGACATTCAGACATCTCCATCCTTACTTCAGAACAGAAAGGCAAAAGTCAATTTGCTATGTGCAGCTCTACTGCACATGGAGAGTTTAAGCTCCAAAGTGGACAGATCTCTGATGTTAGTGCTGATATGTCATAACCTCTGTGAACAAAAAAGAGGCCCTTCCCCCTACAAATTCCAGAGGGGGCCAAAAAGAAATATCTTGTATTTTTCTAACAATACAATTGTAAAACAACACATACTAATAAAATATGCAAAAAAAACCCAATTGAATAGTGGCATGTGCACTACACTTGGCCACTCTGTTTGGGCCACATTCCTTCATAATGTATGCGTAGTGGTAATGACTTGTTAATTAAAAAGCACAGGGTGTTTTTGGCCCCTCTCTGGGATTTGTAGGGGCAAAGGCCAAATAGGCCCCTGCTTGGAACACAAAGTGTTAAACAACAGATACCAGTTTAGACATGTTAAAATTCTGTTCCGAAGCCATTGTATGAAAAGGTAAAAAAAAAATCTGTCCAAAATCTGCTCGACCGTGACCTGATCAGAACGTTCACCTCCCCCTACTTGTCTCCAGCGTCTGTGTCAAAAAAAGGACCAGAGCTTGCATCTGTGTATTGATTTTCATAGGCTGAATCATTAAACGGTTCCTGACCACCAACGTCTTTGCATCCAAAACTTGTTCGATACCCTTGGAGGGTAAGAGGAGGGGCTGCATCTTCCATTTGACTTTATGCTCTGGTAGCATTTGAAAAGTACATGAAGGGAGATGTTATTAGCTTACAGAATTTGGATGATGCACTCTGCTTTCCAAATACATTTGGTGATCATATCAATAATTTGACGGAGGTGGATGGGCCAACTTAGACCACTACACAGCTCCCATGTCAAATCAATGTGTTGAGGATGTATTCAAAAGTGGATCGTGTGAAAATGACATCTTACAATTTCATTAATTTGTGTCTCTATATGAACAAGCTAGTAAGGAAAATAAGGACAATTTTAACAATATTCTGCCTGAACTTATCCTTTGTCCATGTTTCTTATGGATCAATTCTACAAAGACACTAAACTCTTAGTAACACAAGCAGAAAATGGTTCAAATTGTGTCTAATTTTCTTTAGACAATTCAGGTTGTTCACATTTGTTCAAATTCTTCACATTTTATTGTTACAGGATAGTTTGTAAATGTAAATATTTTCATAATTTTAACGTTTATTTTTCCACTAAGGAAAGTGCTGCACACTCCTGAGTTTTTAATAATGAATATGACAATGTTTCGGCCAGTCGGCCTTCGTCAGGTCTGCATGGGATGAGGACCATCATGGTCTGAAGGCCTGTGTGGACTGTTTGAGGAGTATTCTGTCCCATTGTTGATTGAACTTGATTGAACACTGAGACTCCGTCTGCATGGAAACGAGTTTGCGTAAAACAGATGTACTTTCTTAATGGATTGGATGGCCTTTTCGTCAAAATTGGACCGGTCTTGCAGATACCCGAAAACAATCTCTTTGGAAATTCTGTTGGAATACGGTGCTGTCTCTGTATCCATCTTGAAGAGTATCCGTATATGTTCACACCCATGTCATCACCACATGACTGGAAAAAAATGACAGCCTTACACCCATAGCATTCATTCTTGTCACAGACGGTATCAGTGGTGAATGGGTTAGGGTGTTCGCAGTGTTATTGTTGTTGTTTGTGTCCAGTGTGTGTGTTGTGCTGGTAGAAAAAGGATGTGGGCGCATACACACTACTTCTATTGTTCTCTTGTATCCGGTGGGACTGGCTTACAGTGCTCATACTGGTGTGGCATGTGAATTGCATCATATTCAGCGGTATTTCACCCCCATGCTGACACAGATTTTTACTAAAACAGTTCTATGTTTGCATGACATTTTTTTTGACACGGTTTCAAAACTAAACCAGTATCAAACTCATCTGGACGTAGCCTAAGTGCCTGCACACCTGTTGGACCCTTATTACGTATCAGGTGGGAACAATTGAGTCACCTTTTAAAAGACAATGTGTTTCCTTTTGTTTGTTACGTGACCTGAAGAACGCTGACTGGCCGAAATGTTATCAGATTCATTCTTAAAAATCCCTCACCTGAAACTTGGGAGTGTGCGGCACTTTTCTGTGTTTTTGAAGTGGTTTAGTGATTGCCAGCACCTCTATCTCCGGTGTTCATTTTAGCTCCTTCCACTAGTTTTTCCACTAAAACAAAGACAAAAAGAATTGAGGTTGTCATCCTTTATAGACAGAGGAAAAAACTGAAAAGAAAATTTTGTCAACTTTTTTTTTTAGGTTATCATGCTCTTCAGCCCTTTGGAACATGTGGCAACCAGCATCTTTGAGACCCGTGGCCTAAAATGTCTCAAATGTAATGGTCAAAGATAAACCTGCTGTCAAATTACTCTATGGCACAGCACGTTGATCTCATCGCAGTGCAATAAATTAAGAGATGGCGACAGGGTGACAGTAGCAGTGTGCAGCAGAGTTACCATCCACCTACAAGGACCCCTTCAGAAGGCTTTGATTGGACTGTGGGCTGCAGCATCTTTACAGTTTCTTTCATTCTGTCGAGCAACACTGTAATTTGTCGAATTCTGCAGAAAAACTTTCAGAAAGCCCACTTTACCAGGGTCAAGGTAGTGTTTGGTACTTATTTGTACTATTTCTAAAGTGTTCAGATATTTTTCTTACTTTTACATTGGTTGTCATAAACTTGCCAAACATAACTGAAAGCACTTATACTTTAATGAATAAAAGTGTTGCATTCAGTTGGAGCAGCTTTTTTTAAAGAGGTGAAGGTGGTATTATTATACAGTGTAGTATTTTTTAACCCATTTTATGTTAGAAAGCTGCTCTGCACCCAATAATAAATAAATACAAACACTGTATAAACACTTACAGGTGTTATTTTTCAGACCTTTATGGTGGTCATGACCACGGCCATCACACTGGTGTATGAATGTTTGGTAATGGTCAAAAATGTCAGTCTGTCCCAGGACAACTGTGGATACATATGTACTTTACCACCACCAGAGGGAACATGTGAGAGTAAATGAATAATGGCTCAATCATGTAAAGTGCTTTGAGTGGCCAAAAAAATGCTATATAAATCCAAACAATTATTATTTTTGTCTTACAATTTTAAACATTTAATTGACTCCATACAGTAAAGACACTGCCCTTCCAAAAAAAAAAAAAAAAAAAAAAGTTGCACATGCAATATTTGACTACACCACCTTTGGTTTTTGGATGGGCAGTGCATAAAATCTAATTAGAAATGAGTAATGCTCGATAAAAAATTTTTTTTTAAATTTCAGCTGACATGGAGCAATCAAAAAACCCAACAATAACAGCAATAACTAGATCACTCCAAGAGCTCAGACCTCCGCAAAGCAGCACCAGTCTGCCAAGGTTTGGATCTGGATGTTCGTAAGTTATTTATAAACTAGTGTTCTGTGTTCACTAACGATTTATTTTATCGGTCATTAACAATCTTTTTGACAATCAAATTTGAGAAATCCTCTGTCCCGTTGTTCAGATATGTCCATTTCAATATTCAACCACGTATGATGTCACTCTGACGATATGCGACAAGGCACTGCAACCAAATTTCACATGTTAGATGTAATGTTAAATATGAAGCACAAGATTTTGTCTTAACCAATAACCTGTTTAAGGTAAAGGTCATACATTTTGCAAATATGCCATTGGTTTGACGTCAAAACATGACGTCATCGAGCCTATTGGTGTTATCTGATGTCTGAAGGTAAGAGGAAGTGAATGGGGAAAGAAAACCATCGGATACTATCTTGTCAAGATTCTGAGATATTTTTGAGCTGTGGACCTTCACTGTGTTGACCTTTGACCTTTATAGTTGAAAATTTAATGGTTTCTTCCTTGACGCATTATCAATTTAATCAAAATCTGCCCATAACCTTTAGTTCCCTCACTCTTTTAATGTCTGGTACAACTAAAGGTATATTTGTTTAGACAAATATAATCATAACAACAAAAATGGTTCATAAGAGTTTAATTTCAGAGCTGATTTTTATCCATTTTCCATATTTTCTTGATAACCAAAATCGCTTCAGATCACTGATAAAAACAGTGTTTTTATTCTTTCTATGTTTTCTTTTGTCTGTGATTGAATGTTTTTCTAGGTGGAGACAAGTGGTAGCACTGTTTGTTTTTTGTTTTATACTAATGTCAGTGGGAAGGTTAGCGATCCAAGCTATAATTATGTGTGACATTGATGAAAAGGAAACCAAGCAATGACTGATTTTATGGGAAAAGGTTAATTATGTCAGCTATAAGTTGACTTTCTTTGTTTATCTGTCAACATGTCACACAGTCAAATATTAGTCATACCATTTATTCACTAAATATCTCATTTATTAACTCACTCCTGCAGTCAGTAGAAGGATATTTTGATCTTAGAGAGGACCTTGAGTTGTTTTTTGTTTTTTCTTGGTATTTTATAGACTGCAATGTCTGAGTGTGGAGGGAGAAAAAAATCCCTTTTATTATATCAATTTGCCTGGTGGGGAAAATACAGTGATTTTGTAGTGAATCATTTTAATAAAGCTTTTAATGCTGTATCCATTTTCTACAGTAGGCTTCATTACTCATATTTTCATCTATGCCTTCAGTATTATAGAGCCCAGAATACCAGGGACTGTTTATTTTTATGCCATTTTCTTTTTAAATAGTGCTGTCAAATTATTAAATATTTTAATCAGATTAATCACAGGGTTGGTTTGGATTAATTTGGATTAATCATGATTCAATATTAATTTACACACACACGCACACACACACACACACATGTATATATATATATATATATATATATATATATATATATATATATATATATATATATATATATATATATATATATATATATATTACATACTGGACCAAGTAAAATTAAAATTGCATGAGCAAACACACTCAAGTACGAAGTAAATATATCTACACTGTGCTGAACGATGCATTAGCTAAAGTACTAGCAGAATCCCAGACTAATGTATGGTTCATATTAATGTGATATTTTCAGACGGAAGTATTTAGTTCCTAGAACTATGTTCTTAGAATTACTCTGTGGGAAAGCACCTAATCTGGATATTTCATGCCCATTAGCACATCTCTGCCCAAATAACACAAATTAAAGTGAGAAGATATTGTAAAAATAGGTAAAATAGTAAGTACATATCATCAATGCTACCTTAAACTATAGAAAAAACATGTTCATGGTACATGTGAACTTCACTTGTTCACAATCAACTTCCTGGCTATGGAAGCATGGTAAAATACTGAACAGAGAGAAACATAATCATGATTAATTGAAATGAATCTAAAGCAACCCGGTGATTAATCTGAAATTTTGATAGCTTTACTGAAAATATGTCTGAACTTGCTCAAGCTGATTATTTAAAATGTTCAGTAGTTCACTGAATAGGAAGGAGCAACACAGCCAACAACCTGGAGGGGGTGGGGCCTGAAGTGGCTCATTTGCATTTAAAGGGGCCAGCGCTAAAAAAAACCCAAAAAAACCCAGACATGAATCAACAACACTAAAGCTTCAACGTTGTCATTTTTTAATGTCAAGAGGAATCACACATCCTGTTACTGTATACTTGATTTCAGAGTATGAGGTATCACACTGAAACCACCAAACTATGACTGCAAATTAAAGATAAAAGAGGTGTTTGGTATAGATTGACAGTATAATCATAAAAATAAAATACCATACTTGTTGTGTTTTGATGCTCTCAGGCTTCAAGGCACGCAGTCACTGAAAATAACTGATCTGCCTCAGAATGTGCACATCTGATGCTTCCAGCTTATTTCTGTTGCAAGACGGGAGGTCGCCAAGATGCGGCGGCTAACGAAAAGTTGACATAATAGGCTCTGGAGATGTCAGTCATCAGGGGGCTTGAGCAGTTTGTGTCTGATGCCTTTTGCAGCAAACCTGAAGGAGGAGGAAGAAGAAAGAGAAAACAGAAATTTTATATATATATATATATATATATATATATATATATATATATATATTATTCAGCCAGCTTTCTATTGCAAGCTTTTCGTTTCTAAGGGTGAGAGGGATAGACGGATCCCTCGGGAGGTTAAAGAAAGGCATACATGTAAGCTAGAAAGACAAAGAGCATCAAAGGGAAAAGGAGAGAAGACAGAGAAAGAGACGAAACATGACAGAGGCAGAGGAGTCATTGCGAGGTGTCTCAGAGCTGTCAATCACACAAGAAAAGCAGATCGCTCGCTCTGTGGCGACCTGCAGAGTGAGAAGAGGAATGGAAATGAGGAGGTACTGTTTCCTGCAGCCGTCAAACAAATGCACTCAAAGTCTCGTATGAAGTAAACAGGTCGAAACGCACTCATGGCAGATGGGGCAGTTGGCCCAGGGCATGGATCACATTGATAATAATATAACAAGTAAGGCTGTCAAATGATGAACTTTTTTAAACGGTTTAATGATCACGTTGCTTTGGATTGAGTTGGATTCATTATGATTAAAAGTCTCCGTGATGGTCGACTGCTTTGCCTTGGGGGAGGGGTTTAGTCAAATTTGTAAAAAAAAAAAACAAAACCCAGAAATATATTAAGAAGCACAAAAAAATGCGGTGGAATGTGGAGCTTAAGTCTCCGCCCCTTTTGGGAGGCTCATAGGGTCAGAGATCGGGAAATTAATGAATGATATTCAATGGGAAATAAAATGCTAAAATGGTATCTGGTTTGTCATGTGACCTAAATCACACACACGTTGTACCTCATAATAAATGATAATTATTGACGTGCATTTTCAACTACTTCTGTTAACCAACGGCTGATTCATTTGTGAGTAAAACCTGTTAATAATTTAGTGAGTGATGTCACCACAGACTCCACATCACGGCTGAAACTACGCAACGTATTGTAGTCTCTTACTAAACCCACATAAACCCTAATGTCACATTTGCTTCCCATCAAAAACAGGTGGTCTGCCTATGCCACATGAAATATTTCTTATTAAACGCTATCATATGTGAATTTCAGAACACTCGTCAAACAGAATCAGAATTTAGCTTGACTCGCTCCATTCACTCCCATTAATTTTTTGAGGGGGAGCTAAGCACCCATGGACCTGAAGTAGAAGAGTGTGACTTGCCCTCCCTATAAACTATACAAAATATGCTAAAATCCACTGGAATCTCTCCCAACAAATAAATGAACATATAAAAAGGATGGAAAATCATACAATTATTCTAAAAGTCTTTTTAAAATACCCCAAAAATGTATAATTTATCCGAATTATATTGATTTAACACCTTCAAGAGTTTTATCAAAACTGTAAACTATTCTATTGAATTGATCAATCAATCAGATCAATCATGATGATGAATTAATCATCATGATTGCCATAAAATCCAGCTTGGTTCAAAGCAATAACCACTGTGAATGACAGGCTTCAGTCATCACATTGTATTTGGATAGGTCTGCTGAGTGAGTGTATGTCATCTAGAAGTCATTTTATTCTATCACCAGGAATAGCATATGGCTTCTTATCAAATATTTGAAAATGTGTGCAGCAGCTCAACCCTGGTCCCTGAAAATATGGCCCTAATTTTTCATAGCAAAAGAGCAGTTTTTGAAAAACAGATGTTCTTTAACCAAAACCTTTACTAATCCCAAAAGAAGAGCGATTAGTCGACTTGGTCAACCATGAAATTGACCATGAAAAGTAGTTGATGTCAATTTTTGTGTATTTTTTTTTAGGTGAGTAGTTGCTTGACTTTTGACTGCCTGTTTGAGAGAGAGAGAGAGAGAGCGCCCTGTCACAAAGCCATCTTAAGTTTTATTCTGTCACACCCTCTCCCCGGTTTCTACCCATTCATCCCCTCCCTCCACTATAAATTAGTAATTACTAATCACAAAATATGTCAAAATATTAATCATTAGCACAGGTGAAAGTAAGTAGAAGTACTTAATTACTGTACTGAAGTAGATTTTTAAGTATCTGTACTTGAGTATTTATTTTTCTGGCAAATTTTTACTTTACTTCCTCTTTACATGGTCAGAATAGCCTCATTACTTTTTTAAACGACACATGTAATGGTACGTAAATAAATTGTAAATCGGTGGAGAGAAATTGTGACTTTCTGATTTTTTTTTACCTCAGAATTTGGACTTTATCTTATAATTTCTACTCTTTATCTCATAATTGCATATTTCTTATCTCATATTGATGACTGTGTATCTCATAATTTTGACTTTTAATCTCAAAATTATGCATTTTTTTAACCTCTTATTTATTACAATTGAATTTTTCCTACATTTTCTGTCCATACCCATACTGTGACCTGATAAAACACATTATCTACACAGTAACTCATTAGTAAAGGCTTTAATTTTGCATACTTTTGAAAATTTTATGATTTTTTTCTGGTTAAATATTTTATTCATGGGGGGAAAAATGTTGTTTTACTTTTCTACTTTATCACAATTGAAAAGTGGTACTTTGGTTTTTTTTTGTTTGTTTTTTTTTTACTTCAATGGAGTTTAATCAGTACTTCTACTTTTACCATTACCATTTTTCACTCAAGTATCTGTCAACTACAGATTGTGAGTACTTTTACCACCTCTGATCATTAGAAAATGAGTCATTACTGGCAGTGATGAAGGAGTTTAACCACTAAACAAACACGAGTATTCAAGTAACCATATGGCTGCATACATTCTATCACGTCTGCAAACTGAACTGGTTTTCCATGTAAATACTGTATACAAATGCTTAAGAGACTAAGACAACATGTAGCCACTGACACATTTTGATGCTCAGTGAGTAGTGCCTCAGAAGTAGCTAATACAAAATCCTTTGTTTACTGTTCCTCGTCTTTTTCCTGTACCATTAAAATCCCACTTTGTCTTCTCCTTCTGGTCAGTAAACCAGTTTGGTTGTTCCCCAGTGAGTCTTGCTCCCACCATGAATTTCCTTTGCCAAGCTGTTTGTTATCTAAAGAAGGGTCTCAGAATAGACTTACTGCTCCTCAACATCAAGAGGATTTATTTGAGGTGCTTTCAGTATCTTTTAGGATGGCTCCCTGGTGAGTGGGAGATGACCGCAGGGCAGACCTGGGATCCACTGCACAGATTATACTGTATTTCCACTGACTTGGGAATGCCTCATTATTTCCCCAGGGGAGCTGGAGGAAGTGGCTACAAAGAGGCAAGTCTCTTCATCTTAGCCTAGTCTGCTGCCCCCACAACCCAGACACAGATACAGTGTGTGGCAGAAAATGAATAGATGGAGTTTATAGCCAATACAGTTTACATTGGGGCAGGTATTAAACTGTATTTTCTAGGATCGCCCTACGGAAGTTATCAGTCTCAAGCTGTGTTTCCATTACCCTTGGAAATTCGCAAAATGTAAATATCGCTATAAAAAACTGGTAATGGAAACACCAGAATTTTGAAAAAAAAAAAAAATAACACTCAAATATCGATAAAAAGTTTTCACGTTTTCATGAGGTGGTTTTTCAGACGTTTCGATATTCTAATATACCGCAATATATGTCACAGGATGTGACTACATAGTCACATGATCATTTCTCTTGGTGTGAAAATGACAGCCGCAGTCACTAACCATAACAACCATTGCCTGCTTATAATTTAAGTACTGAGTATATTTACACTTAATATTACGACCTGACAATGTAGGGACCACATGTACAGACTCTTATAATGTGAGACAGGTAGTTTGTTTTATATGTTAGCATCTTTAAATAGTTCACCAGTGACTTTTACTGACGAGCGAATTAACCGATTCATTCATGCTAATGCTATTCCATGCTAATTCGCGGTTGTCATTTAAACACATCTAAAGCATATTTCCACTTAATATTTCGGTCTGAGAATATAGGGACCACATGTACAGACCCTTATAATGTGAGACAGGTGGTTTGTTTTACATGTTAGAGTCTTCAAAGAGTTTGCCAGGGACTTCTACTGACGAGAGAATTAGCCAATTCATTCATTCTAATATCAAGGTGATATCACGGTCAAAGGATCTGAAGCTCCGAAGGTGACAGCAGGGAAATGTCGTGGGATGATATTTCACGAGTGTTACGATGTTCCTGCCTCTAACAACCGTCAATGGAAACATGTTCAAAGCACAAATATAGTTTTCAGAATTGTATATCAACAATGTATTTAATGAAACAATGTAAAAGCTAAAAACACATCAGCCTACGCGTTACGGCCAAGGGTCTATGCCCTGATGAAGGCCCTTGGTTTACAACACGTAGGTATATATATATATATATATATATATATTTCTGAAAATCTCGAAGTGCCTCTGCTCTTTTTTTTTTTTCCTTTTCTGGACTTTGACCTCACCCAGTACAGATGAGCACCTGAGTAAATATAGTTTTTTTCCTGAATGCTCATAGCCGCTTTTTTTGCCTTCGCAAATATACTTTGTCGAAGTTTGACGAATATCGATATTGTTTTGCAAAAAACTGTCATGGAAACGCAGCTTCAGTCATGTGTAGTTCTTGTACTGTTTAAGTGAGGAGTTAGCTGGAGTGTTAGTAAAGGCTCTTATTTACTCGGCAGCTTTCATTCAGTGTTGACAATGTTGAAGACATTGAGAACAAAATCACAGCCTTGTTTCTTTTGCTTCATGAATGGAACTTAGAAACATCTCAATCACCACCAAACGTTCATTCTGTCACCAGTGGCAGTGGAAGCTGATCCTGAGTGTCACTGGCGACGTACGTATTTCTGATTTAACACTGAAATTCCAGTTCAGGAACATGAATGGAAATCGCTATAGGTGCTTTACTGCTGACACATCCTCATCATGTACAGACTGTCCCTTTTGTTAAATTTTATAAACGGTAGAAACTCTTTGACAGGGTCTGGGTTTGCAGGCGCACTCATTAAAGTGGATTTCCCCCAGTCATGATCATTAATGTTTTACTGTAGCTCATTAAATTGTTTAGCCATTTTGAGCAGAACATATTCTATTGATGCCCATTAGTGTAAAACTCAAATAAATGGCCATTGTTACATCTTGACCTTTATCCCATTTATTGGCGAGTGTACTCTATCAATAACACAAAGAGAAGTGTGGGAAGTAATTATTGGATCATCAAGTGGACTATATACGTACTCATTTAGCTTTGTTCCAATTTTACTGCTTGCTTAACTAATGATTAAATTGTGAGAGGACACAATTGTTGTCTTAAAATGATCAATTTGGGAGGCGTATTGAATCCATATTGTTTTTTCATCTAATGACTATTCACTAACATTCAAAGGTCCAGTTAATATGAAACGTTTTAGTGTTTGAGATTTTCAACAGTTGCGAACAGAATGAAATTACAAATGCGACTACATTTGTAGTCGTACACACACATGAAGATGCCTATTGAACTGCATTATGGTTTGGAAATGCAACTGTCATAAACTGTTTTCCACTGTTAACCCTTTAAACTTCCATTCAATTTTGCATAAATTTCTAAATAAAGGAAACAAAGGAATGTTGTTGTTGAACCATTTTAATAACATGCAGTTAGTGTTTGATTATATTATTAATTAAAATATTAAGAATAAAACTGGATTATTTGAGGTGGGTCCTGTTAAATTATGCAATAAGTAAAACATTTGTGGATGTTTTGATGTGTTTTGGACTACATTTGGACAATTTTCCTGGTTTGTTTTGGATGTTTTTGTTGGACTATGACTGTGTTTGTTGGAATATGGTTCCTCTGTCACTAATTATGTGACATAAAGGTTCAAATCAGCTGTTTGACATTTGTATTTTGAACAAGCAAGTGATTCTACCTGTTGTGTATATTTTATCTGACAGTGGTTTATATCTTCTGATGTGTGAGAATTTCTGTTAAACTACAGTAGGTCATGTGACATTTGGGACAGGTTTGGGTGGTTTGCTTAACATTTTTGAACGACTACTTCTGGACCCTTGGAAGTTTAAAGGGTTAAAAGTGGTACTGAAAAAAGAAATCTCCAATTTCAGTGAGGAGGGAAAGAAGAATATAATGGTGTTTACAGTTGTGTGAATATCAGTCGAGATGGGAACATGTCACTGGAGTACCATATGTGGTCTGAATCACATGGGAACATTGCTATTTAAAACACAGATACTCAAATTGCCCAATGCATTACTTTTTCAGTTACAATTTTATAAAATAGATCCTATTTCTGTGAAAGATTTTTTCATCACTTGTATGTAACTGTACTTATTTTCATGAAACTGTGTAAGATTAGGACTAAGGACTTGAGGTTGTCCACCATTATTACTCAACCAAGGAGCGGCAGAGTTATGGTGTGGTCGGCAATTACTACTCAGCCAAGGGATGGTGGAGTTTTGTAATCATCTGGGTTTGTTAATTGACCAAATTGAGTTTTGGTCAAGTATGTTGATTGGTCGCATTTACTTGTGCATTTGTTTGTCTGTTTGCATTCTAGCAACCACAGTTCTGGAGGAAATTGGCTGTAATTTTATGAGAAGTTTCGTCCATGTCACCTGCGCAATGGGATACATTTTTGTGGATCTAGGTCAAAGGTTAAGGTAAACTAAATTAGTCAGTGTCCAGTACTAGAACACTTTTAATGCGATTGATTTCAATCTTCTTGGGTATATATAGATTTGATATAGGATTCATCACACTGAATATTAGACTTTAAATACTTGACCTTCATGGTCAGTGTCCAAGGTCAAAGTTGACCAAATATATTTTTTGTTCACACTCTAACGTTGTTGATTCTTGACAGATCGTTCCGAAATTTGGTGTATAGAAGGAGACGGACATAAGGTAGAAACTGACCGAATTTCAAGTATCGTGCTATGAACGACATTTCATTTGATTGTTAGCAAGATAGCTCAAAAAGTTATGGATGGATATCTGCGACAGGCTAACCGCAACATGTTGCTGCAACAGCATACAGAGCATTTAATTTTGTGATAATTATGAAGCAGCAGCTCGACCGAATCAACAAACTAATGCCGGGAGTGGAATATGTGCGTCGTCACGACCAGACCAGGAGCATGTGCAGAACGACGGAAATAATGTTAAAGAGGAATTAACTGTTGATAAATCTGAGGAATTAACAAATTTGGAATTAAGATGAGAATAAACCAGTGAGTTTATATGGAATTAAGTTTCATTTGGAAAGAGGAATGAAACTTTATTCTGAATTAAATAGGAATAAAAACTGTCATGTAAACAGGGCTAATGAGATAAAGTGGTTAAAATCTATTAACTACTGTCTGATGGTAATTAATGGGTTATCAAGTACATTTGTTTTACCTTTATAACAGTTCATTGTCTTTTTTTTTTTAGTTGCTGATCATTTGATGGAGATAAAAATCACATTTAGAATTCCATTTCATCGCATGAACACAGTTGTGTGATAGAATAATTTTGAAAACTGTGAAAGATGTGAGGAGAAAATAACTGTGTTTTTTCTGTGTTCCGTGGGAACAGTGTGTCTTGAAGGTTTTTAAGTAACTGTGCCTTTTACAGAATCATAAAAACCTCAGTAGTAAACTTCAGAGACCTAATTTTAGGTTTTTGGTGGCTTTATGCAGGGTTGCAAAACTTTTATTTCTCATCACAGATTACACATAAAACGAGTTAATTTAAAAAAAGGAAAAGAGCTTTGTCATTGCAGTACGACTTGCATAGAGGTTATTTTTGTTGGCTTTTATATGTTCTTGCTTTATCTCACCTACATGCCAGTTCTAAGTGACTTGACCTTATCTGACATGTGCCTTTTTAGATTATTGTTGTAAACCTTTAAACCAGGGGTCTCAAACATGTGGCCCGGGGGCCAAATGTGGCCCACCAAACTTTCCAATGTGGCCCCTGGCCTGAAGAGAATAATAACTAAAAAAAAAAAAAAAAAAGACAAGTTAACATGACCAGTATTTTTGGAATACAGTCGCCTTACGATCACGTCGGACAAGAGGCTTTGGCGGTGACTGCTGAACAAATCTGGAACTGCATGCATGAAAACACAACGGTATAAAACCTAGCACATCTAGAACCTGTGGGTCAACACGCTAACATCAAATTTAATACCATTTTATGACTTTTTCTTAAAGATATTAAATGCAGATTTGTAAAATCCAGCCATTTAAGACTTTTTAAGACCTTATGGGGACACCGAGTACATTGTATAGTATTGCGTTGTCGTCTTGGTGCCATCCCAGCCCCTCCAGAAACACATTAGCCCGCAGTGGGAGACATGGCCTGAAGTCAGTGGGTGCTTTCAGTTTGCAGTTTGTGCATCAGCGGAGCAGCTTTAGTCTGACCTTGCCTGAAGGAGGCCGGAGAAAGACTTTGTCAGCTTCAGAGATCCTCATCCGAAGAGACAAGAAAATGATTCAAACCCTCTGCTTCATTTAATGCAGGGGTGACCACCGACACACTCCCTCAGCTTGATCCCACCCCCTCAGTCCTGCCACGCACAAGGAACAGGTCACTGTCACTAACAACCCTCATCTCCAGCACTTTAAACTAAAGTGACTCACTACTGCTGATTCACTGGTTTTTGGAGGTTTTTTAAGCTCTGGTCTCGAGTGACAGCTGCACTGTAAAGAGAGAGGACTTAAAAAATGAGAAGCAAGTGATTTCACTGACATTATTTGAGTAATGATCAACTATTTAATTCAGGGGTTTCAAACATGCAGCCTGGGGGCCAAATGCGGCCCACCGAACTTTCCAATGCGGCCCCTGGGCTGAAGAGAATAATAACCAGTGTTGGGGAAAGTTCACCTTGATTAGGAACTAGTTCAAAGTTCAGTTCAACTTACTCAATATGAATTAGTTCAGTTCATCGTTCATTCTTCCAAATTATGAACTAGAAGTTCATGGATCCCAAAATGAACTTTTTCGTTCTTTTTTTGTGTTATGATTGTAAACTTATTATTAACCGTTCCTGACGTTATCCTGACCGTAGTCAGGAAATCAGGGGAAAATGCTGCCCCTCCAGGGCCGAAGTAAGTACCTTTCCCCGGGGTTAACTACCCTCTGCCGGTTCTTAGAACACAAGGAGCGGTTTCAGTGAACTTCATTTTCAATGTTTATTTCCAAGAACGGGACAACACCTGCTCCAGTCGCCACTTTCTCTCTCTCTGCTCCGCCCACAACGCTTATCATTGGCTATTCCACAACATTATGTTGCCAAAATTAGTTCAGAATAATACAAAAATTACATCTATGATACTGCTGTGTTTTGATCCCATTTGATACCTTATAGGACTCAATAATTACAACGTGATAAGAAGGAAATATGAACTACATAAGAACGCAGTTCAATAAATGCCAGAATAACCGCGTTCACAACTTCCTGTTCATTTGGCAAAAGTGAACGAGTCGTTCACGTTCATCAAAAATATATTGTTCATGAATGATCGTTCAATGAACTAGTTAGTGAACTATTAGTGATGGGTCTGTGGAGTTAAAAAATGAGAACAAAATGCAGACAAAATGTAAAAAAATAAAATAAAATTCTATTTGTTACCTACTTCCTATCTGCTCATTTGTTGTTGTTTTTTTGTTCTGTTTTTTTTTTGTATATATATGTATACGTTTAGTACTTCAATTAGTTATTATTATTAATTATTATTATTATTATTATTATTATTATTATTATTGTTGTTATTGTTATTATTATTTTTTATTATTATCATTTTTGTACTATGCACTCTATTGCTATAAGATGAATTCAGGTTAATGGGGAAGTGAAGAAGGGGTAGGATTAAATAAGCTTATGCTTCATCCTACTCCTTTTCGGACATGTCATTGTGTATTATTATTATTATTGTATTGTTTATTGTTGTATTGATTATTGTTGCATTCTGCACATGTTCGAAATAAAGCATTCAAATCCAATCAAATCAAAAGTAGATGTTATAAGTTTTCTTTCCTGAGAACTTTGAATACACTCTATCATCACATTTTATAAGTAAACATCACATAAATAGTTTGAGTAATCCAACAAAACTTTTTTTTTTTTTTTTTAATTAAACGTGATAAAATGTGCTTAGTAACAACTTCTGGGTTAACTGTGTGGTGCCAGTGGAACGTTTTAAACGACACTTCCACTTGTTCAATACATTATTATTGACAGAATGAATGATGGAATTGACACTGACAAGGGAATTAGAAAATTAATGTTCTACCCAAGATTTTCAATCCCAGCTCTCATAGAGCTATTAGTCAAAGAGTCTTTCTGTTGTAGATTGACATTGACTAGAGGAAGCGTTCACTCAACGGCCACAGTAATAAATGTGAACTTACTGAAGCGCAATGTTATTCAGCTCCACTGCCCGGTTATTTTATAAAAGGCATCTGTTTTTATTTATGCTCAGACATTATAGAGATTTAAAACGGGATGAAGAGGGTGCTTAAAAATCTAAACCGCCATCTCCATAATCTCCAGCTCAGTAGGCTCCGCTGGAGTGAGAGAATGAAAATTACAGCCTGTCAGGCATCAATGACATAGAGAAATGGGAAAATGGTGGACTTTTAACAGCCAGGCTTTCCTCTTACATACCCACAGAAAACATTGTTGCTGGTCTATTTAACACTGTGTCAAGCAAGGTCACTCCCCCTTAGTTAAATCTGCAAAGAAATTCAACCTGGGTTTTCTTAATATAAGACAAATCAGCACGATAACGGAGATGAAAGCTTAATTGAGCTGAGACTTTGATAATATAAGCATTTTAGGCCAGGTGAGTCTGCACAGAAATAATATCCTGAGTTTATAATTCAAGCACCCTCTGAAACTGTTATTGCTCGCAGTTACCAATTTATTGAGAGGCTCTAATACTGTCTTCAAAGTTTAATCGTAAAAAAAAAAAAAAAAAGCAATGCACAGGCAGCTCAGATGCTGGATTTGTTCTCCTTGAAATGTCTTTATATAAAAACAAAAACTTCTGCAGAGGAAAAGTAGGAATACTTCAAAACTGCAGCCTTAAAAACAAAAACTCCACATTAATTGTTATATAAAACATATTTTTAAAAATGTTTTAATTACCAACAGCCTGCTCCTAACCAGTATCACTTCCCAGTATACCCAGTTCATCATGTCTGGATAAACTTAATGAACCTGTAAAATAAAAGAAGAAAAACAAATCTGGTTATTTAATATAAATATGTATATATAGTAAACTGAGGTCCCCACTAATTAAATAAAAATGATGTGATCCTGTAAATACATGAATACATTTTTTAGGGAACGTCCCCATAAAGCATGAGGGAAACAGGCGGAAAGTGAAACATGTTTTTTAAGGTTTATTTTAAACAGAAAAAGTAGTATTAATTTGTTTTGTTTATTTGTATTATTTATGTATTTTGTTTATTTTTTAATTTTTATTTATGATTAAAAAATAGGATTTATTGTATTTATTTCTTAATTTTTTTAAATGATAATTTCTATTCATTCATTTTTATGCATTTGTTTTTTTATGGAATTTTCTCATTTTTACCATTATTTATTTTTTTTAATTAATTTTTCACTCACTACCCAATGGCCACTTGATTGTAAACTTGAGACATGGAAACGAGTGTGTGTGTGTGTGTGTGTGTGTTAGGGGGAACACACCACATAACAGATACTTGATTAAACACACCAAACATTTCAAAATAGAGATGAGGCACGTAATATATATTCAAAAAGGAGTGAGAAGAAGCATAACTTCCACCTCCTTCTCCTGAAATCATTAACAATAACATTCTTCACATTGTATAACTTCCTAGAACTGAATACTTTGCTTAAACTATAACTTTAACAAGTTTCAAGAAGGTTCATTCAATGCATAAAGTGTGGGACGAAACCCAATCAATGCTCTCGTATCTGTGTGTAGGAGAGACCAGGTATGGATGTAAGAAAATAAGTAATTATTATATTATTACATTGCTTATCTAAAGACATACAGGTATTATAGAGAAAATGTATAGTAAGAAAGTAGGTTGTGGTATTTTACAGATGCTATATAATGAAATATTAACTTTTTATGAAAGCTGCATGTTCTTTACACATATACATTGACAAATTGATCAGACAAGGATATTTAATCAAAAATACAACAATATAGTCATATTGAAGGCAGTAGAGTGGTAGTTTTATGATCGAAAAGGTGAATCTCTGGCTGATAATTAAAGCTCATATATTATCGTGTGTTTAACGTGTGTGTGTGTTTGTGTGTGTGTGTGTCCACTGAGTGCCGAACTGGTGTTTTAAGCTAGTTTCACACACTGATGCGACCTGCCGCAGACACCTCTGACTACTCCAGACACTCCAGTTCAGGTCAGTTCACCACAACAAACACCATTGAATACGGCATGATTTTTTTTTTAAGCTAGCTGTTAGCATTAGCTCTTAGGACGTAGCTGCCGATCTAGCTAGCATAACTGGAGAGGAAGACTGAGGCTAATGGAGAAACCCTTCTCTACCATGTTATTCCTTATTTCTTTGTAAGCTATGATTCTGTTTTACTATGAACACGACTTATTTCAACCCTCCCTGTGGTGTTTGTGTTTGTGGTTTACGGAGCATGTAGCTTCAGATTGACTTGAGTAACGGTCAGTAGTTCAGTTTTTCAGTTGAGCTAATGTTTAAGTGAAACAAATGTCATTAATGTTGAGTCATTACAGCCATAAAACTTAAGTAGAACCTCTTAAAGGCATTGATTTAGCCTTAAGTTTTACTGTTTGGTTTGTCATTGGTACATTAGTAACGTTTAACCAATGTCTTTCAGGGTAGGACTCGGTCATGATCTATTGTCACAACATTTAAGGATCATTAGGTTCATGAATGCAACACACTTGAGTTTGTTTGGTGGAAATCATACAATAAGGCTGATTTCTACAATTGTGTGGTGTTTATGCTGGGGAAAAAAATGTGATTTGTGGATGTAATTCTTTCACTTTAGTCTTACAGAACGGGTACAAAAACATCTTTTTTTGCACATTGTCAATGAGAATAAGGTGAGCACATTTCCCTAGTCTGAAACCGGGACACTTTTGCGTTTGAACATGCCATGCAGTAACACCTTTTTCTTTTTTCTTTTTGCTCCACTGATGCAGCAATTGAGTTTAAAAAAAAAACACAGTAAGTACTAGATAGCCCAGAAACTAAACAAAACAAGCTAAGAGGAAAAACCTGCAACACCAGTGGTCAAACCATAATCAATTAGACCCTGCTTATTTGGAACTGGCCTTTATTTGTCAAAATATAAATGCACCCAGCCTTTCAATGGACCTGGACTCGGTAAAACATAAATAAATAAATAAATACACGTACACATACATTGTTACATGTCAAAAATTTCATTAAGTGTTATTTTTTTGGTTATTTTAATAATGAATTTTCATAATATTTCAAGAAAAGCTCATGTCCATTAGTCCTTATTCTCATTACCACAATATAATTGAGAACTGCATTGAAAAGCTACAGGAACTTGAATATGAGCTGAAACTACCCACAATGCATCTGTACTAACAGAAGATCAAAGATGGCTTTAAGTTGAGTCATATTTATTTTATGGTCCTGTAAAATTTTAGGATTTGTCTCAAAACTACATGAACACAACAAGACTGAGTATCATTACCCAAATTAGTCTGCATTTCATAATGATTTGGTAATAGGGTATTAGCTAACCTGACTGACATGAGCAGCAGCACAGACAACACCATCTTTTTTTTCCAAACATGATGTGGACAGTGTGGTGTGTGTCTTGGCGGCCTCTGCCTTAAAGTTTTTGCACTTGTTGTAGGGTGACCATATGACCAGATTTTGTCTGGACCGACAGCTCTAAAACTGGGCCAGGACTGATTGCAAGTCTGAGTCCGGGTCCGGTTTTAGGGCCGTGGGTCCAGACAAAATCTGTACATATGTTCACCCTACTGATGTTGTTCAGTTAAATTTAACAGGAAACTCTTTTCTAACATCAGCCTTTGTTTTGTTGGGGTTATAATGTTGATGCTTTGTGTCTTGTTCATTGCTGGACAGACGTGTGTCCATGTTGTTGACAATGTGATGACATCATCACAACTTGACTTTGACTTTATTGATGGATGAATCGACTTGAAAACAACTGAAGTTGGTGTAATGCTTTCCTCTGTTGTCTGTCGACTAAAATTTATGAAGATTAATTTTTTTTCTTTTTTGTCAGACAGAAGGGGAAAAAAGTTTGGTTTAATTTTTTTTAAGTTAATGTTGATCATCTTTTAATTTTTTATTTTTTTTTTAATGTTTATATGACTCATTATTTTTGTACTCTGAACAGCACTCTGGAAACTTGAAAATGTGCTTTTTAAATAAAAAGTCCAATTATATTTGGATCATGAGGTTTGGGATTGACTTCACCAATGGTCAACAGTTCAGTTTTCTTTTTCAGTTTACGTAAAACAAATGTGATTAGAGCCGTAAAAATGGAAGTGAAACCTTTTAATGTATTGATTGAGCTTTTAATTTTTACTGACTGTTGGGTGTGGCAGTATCAAGAACATTTAGTTTTAAAGCGTTCTATATTCCCATTTAGCAGTAAAAACATTTTACCATATTCTTGTAACTTAATACAAGTTGTCAGATAAACTTCAATGACTTAACTTTCTGCAAACTTGGTTAATGGTTTTTATTATTTGACATCATTTCAACATAGCTTGGTCTCTACAATGATTCCCTTCCATTGAACATACTTTTGTTCAGTACTTAGTGGTGTCAAGCCCCTCTAATGCTTAAAGTCATGGATATAAGTTACAAATAGGTATTTTAATTTTGTTGGCAAAGGAATATTGTGGGCATGTCATCTCATTTTGCCACTTACTCAAACTGTCAAAGCATTAAATTGAAAGTCAAGATGTCAAAATGCTCATAAAATATAACCACTTAACATCAGCCACTATGGGGAATGTAATACATGGTTATAGGCTATTTGAAGCCTATTTTATTCAACTGCTGTGACTGAGACATCTGTGCGTGTCTGTCGTCCACACATCTGCCAGACACTCATAAAAACTTCCTGTGAATGTTGACATAAGTGTAATTTCAGTGACAGATAATATGTTAATGTCAAAATTGGCATATTGCCTGGAAAGGGTGAGATTGTGATGGACAGCCACTTTACAAGGCAGTAATGTATGTTTTACAATCATATAGTGGATCTCACTTTTTTTTTTTTTTTTTAACAACATTTATCCATTGAAGCTAGAACATTTTGAACAGAGAGCTGAGCTGCTTCATACACGTTTTAAAGTTGTAGAGTTAATAAATCATTTCTTATGATACAACTTATGGACATGACAGAATATTGAACGCACATACATGACACTAAGTGAAAGTTAACGTCAACTCTTATGAGTTAAGATGAAGTTATGTGCTTTTCCAGTATTGATTTTTGTACCGTCTGCTTTTGTCTGAGACAGAAAGGAAGTACTTAGTTTAACAGGATTTATTATTATTATTATTATTATTATTATTATTATTATTATTATTATTATTATTATTATTCAGTATTTTTGGAAAGCAAAATCATGTTTTTAATGCAATAAATGAGAAGCATTCATGTATTTACTTATATATGATAACATTTATCAGGGTTCCCACAGATCATTGAAAAGTCTTGAAAGGCATTGAATTCATTGTTCTAAAAATAAGGCCTTAATTGGCATTAACATTTTCAAATTTGGACACGTTAGTAAGATTATTGTTAGTTTGAAATAAATATTTGGTAACATTTAGGCTGTCTATATTACAAAAATAATTTAGGGTGTGTAGTAAATGAGGGTACATCATTATGTGGGTGTAGTATTTTTTTTTTTTTTGCAAGTGTGTGTGTGTGTGTGTGTGTTATATATTCAAAATGTCAAAATTTTGCTTCTTGATGCAACTGGTTCATGAATGTAGCAGCAACTGGACCAAAAAGTAATGTTCTTTTTAAAATAAACAGTTGGTAAAACTGCCCCCAGGTATTTCATGTGGTGTTTTTTTTTGTTCCCTTTTCGATTTTGGTTCATTGTCAGTTTGGTTTTAAATTTAATTTCAAACAGCATTAAAAAAGAAAAAAAAAAAAGTCTTGAATTGAACTTGCCCTGAGCTATAGGAACCCTGTTTACACTGAGCCCATTTATTCAAATCCTCTGTAGTGTTGCATAATACTGACAGCTAAACAGCAGTGTATATATGTGTGTAAAAACACTATAAGCATGGGGGTAGGTTTTAGGTTTTTTTGTCTTCCAAATAAAACATGAACAAAGCAAAGGAATTTTAAAGAACAAAATAACATGTGAGGGTAATTTTTTCTCCGCAGTGGATCTTTTTATTTTTTTTCGCTCTATAAATATGAATACTATCTCATATTATCTCTTATACCTGCATTTTATTATAGGAATTACTTATTTATTTATGAGAGGAATATATAATTTTCATGCTAAAGGAGATGCTTAAATCATATTGTACATACACAGTAAATTTTGCAGTGTTAAATCAACACTTAGAGAGTTTATTTAACTTCTTCTAGAGTGTATTTGGTCCCATTGTCTCCAAATTAACACTGCAAAATCTACAGTGTCTGTATGTCTGTAGAGTCTACCTACCAACCTACTGTGGACAACCATTCCACTTATTTTATAATTGGAAAAAGAATACCCTACCAAGTGGTGTGAAACATTTAAGCAACTGCTGTATTTGATTGTTTCTTTAACCTTTATTTACCCAAGTGTGTCTCTGAGATCAATTATCTGTTTTTCAAGGGAGACCTGCCCAATCAGTGCATGTGGTACCTGGAGAAAACATGCAAACTCCACACAGAAAGGTCATGGTGTTGGAATAGAACCACTGCACCACCATGATGCCAAGTATATGAAAGTCGTGCATAACAATTTTCTTGCAAGTTTGTGAAGTCTGCAGTTTGATTTATGCTGAGATCCAATCTTTACTTGCTGTATACCACCTCCTTTCATGGTCACAATAAAGTTTATTTTTTTACTTATTCATCATATCCCTAAGGTTATCAGCAGTGTCTGCACAGAAGCACGTTTGTTCACCTAAGGACCGTACATCCTTTACACCAGTAGAAGTAGGTGTGAACACTGTATAACTGTTGAAATAATGTATATACTGCAATAAATGTGAAACAGGATGAAAATGGTGTTTGAGGGATACTTATGTACAACCCAAACTGACCCAAAAATCCCGAAAACAATATACAGTGGTACCTCAGTTTCTGAAAGACCCAGCTAACGTTAATTTAATTTGTGAAAGGAAAACGAAATCCCCCAAGATGTAAATACAGTACTGTACGTATCATCCCATTGGCTATGAGGGAGCTTCCCATGATGCTTTTGGTGACCCTTTGACCCTCATTCATCACAGAGTTACTGTTGTTTGGTGAGTTTTTCCCAGTGTGTTCATTTAAACTTTATTACAGTACATATTCGTTATTCATCATGAGCCCAAAGAAAGTGATTCCTGGTGCGAATGAAAAGAAGAAGCGGCTGCGTTATCAATAGAAGTGAAACAGGAGAAGGAGCCATTATTTCATTAGCACCAATTAAAAACATGCTGGACACATTTTATTAACTTTCCGAATTCATGAAAAAAATAAAATAAAATCCCAAATTTTTTTTTTCATGAGTCGTGCTATCGCCTACTCTGACAACATATGCCTTGCACATTTTTAGGAAGATTATGAAAAGTCAATCATCTTTGGATCAATATTTCACCAAAGGTCCGTCAACAAACATTGTTGAAGGTGAAAGTGACAATTAAAACAAACACAATAGTATGGAAATGACCCACATGTCTGGTTCATTTGAATGGTTTAATGTTTCATGTTCAGTCTGTGAAGACACATTTACCCACTGAGACCAATAAATTACATCTAAAATCTACATTTTCTTTTACTTTTAAGACATATTTTATTCAAAATGTGTATACTTTTATCATTTTTAAAGGGTTTGAGGGGTAGTATTTGGGGGGCCTTGGAACAAAGTAGGCCTTTTACATGTAAAATGTGACTCTATTTACGAAAAATTCACGTTACGAAAACACTTAGGGAACAATTTAGTTTCGTAAATTGAGGTACCACTGTACTGTGAAATATTAACTTGTTCTAACTTTAAAAAAAAAAAAAAAAGAATGAATGAAAGACCATAATCAATATTGACTTCACACCAATTGGAGCTTTTTCTTTCAGTGCTATGTGCTGCAGGACATTTTCTAACTTATTTGTGATTTAAGCCCCCCCCCCCAAACATACCCACCCTCCCTTGCAGACATTTGACCTCATTGCCTCTATCTCTTATCATTGTGAAAACACATTTTTGGTGACTGTGACCTTGACCTTTGACCTACATTCAACACAAGTGGCAACATATTAACTTGCAAAAGGGCAAAGAAAATGGTTTTCCTTGCTAAAAATCTCTGAAGGGAATCTGTCATAATGTCCACAGCAGGTTAATATATTTTGTTGCACTAAGAGGTAATTACAGTTACTGTAGTTTGCATTTTATTTCAATCTTTTTAATTGGCTATGTAGTGTTTCGATATACTTAAATCCTGTTAAAATGACTGTGTTGGATAATAGTAATGTCTACATTGATATTTTTTACTTGTTTTATGTTCCATGAGTTGACTTTATGAGAGTTGTGTTGTTTACCTTTTACTATGTTTACACTGTTTGCTCATGTTGGCAAAACGGCAACGTTTTACATTAAAATGTTCACAAAAGTTATTTGGCCTAAATTGTCTAGTTTTATTTTTTTAGACTTAAGATTGTGATGAAATCAAAATCATGATTTTATTTTTTTAAAAGTGTTTTTTTGTTTGTTTTTTTTTGCCATATTGCACATTCCTACTTTGGACTAAACCTTTTTTTTTGTTGTTGTTCATTGTAAGAATTTCACATTTTGACCCAAGAATTATGTTGGAAACTTGAGCCAACCAGCATTTAAGACTTGAGTTTTCTTTATCTCTAACACACGTGTGAACATTTCATTAGTTTTATTCTGGAAGCATTTTACTTTAAACCAGTGTCATTTACCTGCAATTGTGGATCAACTCTTATTAAACAGTTTATATCAGGTGTTGTTAGAAACCATCAACCATGTATTTTTATGTCTTAAAAAAACAAACAAACAAAAAAATCCCTATTCTCCCCTTCATCCGCCGGCTTTAGAATACTGTGACTATTCAATACCTTTATAGAATTAAGCTGATTATGTTAAATAAACTTTAAAGTTCAGGGCGACATAATGTAATTTAAACCTGAGAACGGTATATTTTAATTTGGCTAATCCTACCGAGACTTGGACTCATGTAATTACAGCCGTGGCATTATTATAGAACACTGGTTAAATAAATATTGTTAATAATGAATTAACCGCTGCTGAAAACCTCCATATTTTTGAGCCACATCAAATAAAGGCCAAGCTTTTTCCAATTTTTTTTTTCACCTGAACCAGACACCTTTACCTACATTGTTATGACGAGCTATGGCGTTGTCCTCCTGAGAGCGAAATTTAGCTGATGGCTGCGAAGGATGGATTACTGAGAGGCTCGAAAGCGACGTGATATCTGGGAGGGAAATTACTTGAGCTTAATGAAGTACATAACTCATTGCTCACATGCTACCCACTATATAGCACAGTCTCTCAATCTGTGAGGACAGTTTAGAGGGCACTACACACACTTGTAGAGGGTAATAGTTAATTTTCCTTGCAAGCTCCTCCACTGAGACCTCTTTCCAGCTTGACCCAGTTTGCGGGGGGAAATTATGACTCCATCATTACTTTTAATGGTTGTTCAATCATTATAAGTTATAATGGTTTTTTTTTGTATTTTCTGTGTGTCAAATGTTGAGGACCTTTTGATGTGACTTTTAATACCAAAAGTGTCCATGTATTTATAGAATTGGACATAACAACAGGTGGCAAAAGTACTTTTTTTTTTTTTTCTCTGACACCGATTTATTATATATACATTTAAAAGTATTGATTTTAATTATTTACTGCAACAGAAGTGAATAAGCACATACTATTGATATGTTGGAGTACTGGAGTAAAATGCAGCCTTTTGAGGTATATTTTTAGTGAATGCTTTGATCAAATGGACATAATGTGTTTGAATCGATGTAATTTAAAATAATAAAATAAAACAAAACAAAAATGCTAATCACTGAGTGAATATTGGCCTTGGTCCAATTTGATAATATGGTTTACGTTTCCACGGTGTAACTCACAATATATGACCCTCCATCACTAAACCAGTGGTTCAGTCACAGCAGTATTTCTAGCTTTAGCCTCAAATATGTTATATGGGTCAAAATGATTGAATTTCAAGTTTATGGATAATATACAAGTAAAATGTCTCCTGAACACTAACTAACTTTGAGTTTTTGTTAAATTTCTACCGTAAGTGCTTCAAATCATGCCTTTTAGGAAGAACAACAACTGACTCGGACAGTAATTAAGACTAAAACAAAGAAAAATCAACTCAAAACACGACTTTCCTTCACACTCATGTTAGATATTTCACCGTCATGTTTGGTACCGTTGGAAAAATGAGGATTCCCTCGAGACAACCCTTGAATAAAAATCTACATAATGATATATTTGAACCAATGGGAGGCCTCAGAACAAAGCCTTCTCCAGTAAACTAAATCCCTTGTTGCCATGACGATGTTGAAAAACAGCCTCTGATTGGTTGAATTAGTGTCACACAAGCATTTTTAATAAGCTTAAAGATACATATAAAATCTGAATTTATGAAATTTGACCCACATTTATTCAGTGTGATTGAATAGGTTATTAATCTCACCCAAAATTTTTTGGGAGATATTGTAATCAGTGTGTGTGTGTGTGTGTGTGTGTGTGTGTGTGTGTGTGTGTGTGTGTGTGTGCGTGTGTGTTATATTCAAAATGTCAAAGTTATGCTTCTTGATGCAAATGGTTCATGAATGTTGCAGCAACTGGACCAAAAAGTCTATATATGATCATTAAAACTTCAAACAGATTGCGTAAAATGTTCAATTGTTGGTTGAAAGGGACACAGAAGCACAGTCGACTTCCTGGAGGGGGCGGGACCAGAAGTGGTTACGTGAATTTAAAGGGCCAGCGATCCAAACCAGAGGTAGAAGTACTTCATTTACTGTACTTAAGTACAGTTTTTAGGTGTCTGTACTTTACTTGAGTATTTATTTTTCTGGAAACTTTTTACTTTTACTCCCTAAAGTTTTGTATAAATATTTGTACTTTATACTCTTTACTTTTATATAAATATCTGTACTTTATACTCTTTACTTTTATATAAATATTTGTACTTTATACTCTTTACTTTTATATAAATATCTGTACTTTATACTCCTTAAATTCTCAGAATAGACTCATTACTTTTTCAAACTAGACTATCTCATAATTTGCACTTTTTTCCTCATAATTATGCTTTTTTTTTTCAATTCATGACTTCTGAATTTTTCCTAAATGTTTTGTCTATACCCACTAAACTCAGTACCATGACCCAATAAAACACATCATCATTTCATTCATAGCAAAGAAAAAAAAATGCAGTTTTACTTTTTACTTTATTACAATTGAGAAGTTGTACTTTTTAACTTTTATTACAGTAAAGGAGTTTAATCAGTACTTCTACTTTTACCAGAGTATTTTTTCATACCAGTAGCTGTACTTCTACTTAAGTACAGAATGTTAGTACTTTGACCATCTTTGATCAAAACCACCTTTTTGGTGTAATTTTTCAGAAATATAGTTGAAGATGGACCTGTGGAGTTTAATTAAATGAAGAATTCAAACCAAAGTATAGCATTTACACTTTATGTAGACCAAAGGGAGATGTTTTAAAATGCAAAATTCATTTTTAAAAAGCAAAATATCACTACTTTTTTTTTTTTTTTTTTTTTTAACAGTGTACATTTTTCACTGGCTTCATTTATTTCAGATCATATATACATTGCAAGTTATTTTGAGGTGTTCCAGATTTTCCTTTTGACAATACACAAAGTAGAATGTAGAGATATTTGTTAAAATATAGGAAGTAAAAAAAGTCAGATACAGATAAGAGAAAAGTCTACTTATCCATTATTATATTTACTTTCAATCATAACAGAAATTGATTGATTGTCATGCATTAGATGTGCACATATATAAACTCTGTAAACTCAACAGAGCATTTTACTACCGTTGTATTCATATCATTCCTAATTATGTATGTCATTCCATACAAGTCAAATACCCCCAAGAAACATTCATGTTAATTAAACAGTGAGGATATGACACCATCGATGGCTCACTGCAGTAAATGAAGTGGACCATAAAAGTGGATGAATTACAGGTTTCACTGAAGATGATGTTGGTAAAATTGCATATTGCTTTACACTAATTTAGAACAAACAAACAAACAAAAAAAAACAGAATATAGGCCCAAGTATTTATAGATATTACAATATTTGTATAAATTTGTTATATCCCATCAGTAAAACATCAACAAAAGTAATCCTACACAGTTGTGGAAATAATTATTAGACCACCCTTGTTTTTTTTTTTTCAACTAAAGGTACATTTGTTTGGTCAAAAATAGATCATACATGTTTAATTTTAGAGCTAATATTTATCAATTTCCCATGTTTTCTTGATAATAACCAAAATCATTTCAATTCTTACATCAATATCTATGGTATTGCACTGAAATAAACAGTGTTTTTATTCATTCCATGTTTTCTTTCCTGTCTGATTGAGTCACATGATACACACAGGACTTAGTTTTTTAATGACTTTTGACGGTCTAATATTTTTTTCCCCTACGACTGGACACTTTCAAAGATTGTTGCTGTTGTTGTTTTTAAGAAGGTGATACATATTGTGAATCATTTCCAAACCATCCCAAGGCTCTGAATTCTCTCAAATCCTTTTGGCAAAGGCGTTTGTAACTTCAAAGGCATCTCTGACAATATAAACCCACAAAGAATGTTTTATCAGAGCACCAAAAGACGGTTAGTGTAGTTTTTCATCGGGTTAACCGTTTCCAAATGGTTGGAGTAGTAGATTGGAAGTGAAGGGCGTGCTCCTGGGCGAGAGAGGGGAGAGTGGATGAGAGAGCGGCCCTAATGCGGCATCTCATTACAACCTCTGTCAGGATCCCTCTATTCTACCATCAGCTCCCCTTAACTTGGTGAGAGCCCAACTGTCGTTTCGAGTGAGTGTGCCGCCAAGGAGGCATTTACAAATAAATGAAAAATGTCACATTTGATTTCACTCCTCTCGGACTGCGGCGCCTCAGCTTTGTCACAAACTGTCTTTGTTGGTCTGGTTTCTCGCAGGTCCCGCTCCTGGTCGCCGTGGATAGGCTCTGGCAGGTTCAGGCCCTCTGCGTCTCTCCCAGGGTAAGCCCACAGACAATGACCTTCCCTTAATGTTGCTGAAACACGGATTCCTTGTTTTTTTTTTTTTTTTTTTTTCTCTCCCCTCTCTTCTGTTCCTCTCATCCTTGTCCTTGAATGGCATGCGAGCAGGAAGTTGGAGCCGGTTGCGATGACAGCGAAATAAAGAGCTGGTAAAATGGCGTGGCGTGTCGTTGAGCGAGAGTCAGCATGGTATCGTCTTTAACCCTTGGCTTTGTGGTTCGCCTGGGATGCCCTCGCTTTTGCTGCCGCCGCCGCCACCACAAAGGCTGGGAGTTAAAGACACACTGCACCTTTTTGATGTGCTGCGATCGCCGAGGTTATTTTATTTCAAATATTTGGTGAGAAATTCTGCCCTGTTTTGGATATTTAGATAATTTATTTGCGGCAACACGATGTCTTTTTAAAAAAAAAATTTTTTTTTAATAATACCGTAAAATGTATTCGTTCATTGAAAAATGTTCAATATTCAAATCTGCGCAACGATAACAAATTTTCGGATTCTGTTGCCACTATGGAAACGAAAGAAATAAAAACCTCTGAAATGACTTTCAGAAAATACAAAAACGCGATATAGGATAAAAAATCTCTTTCTGTAAAATGAACGCTTTAGTGTTTCGCTGCAAAAAAAACAAACAAACAAAATCATCAGATAATCGGATTTTGTAACATATGCTCAGTGTGGATTTTTGCTTTTGTTTTTAATGATAGAATCTCGTACATTTTGTGTCATCCCACTCGTTCATTCATAAAGCTAACGACTATGAAGCCATTTTAAATTCCGCTTCACGTTAAATTCGCTGCTTTTCGGTTCATAACTAACCCAGCAGTTTAACAATGGCATTAAACCGTGTTTCATTCCATGGAGTGACTTCTGTTTGAGGATTTCACAGCTTCACAATGACAATAATGTCACACAGAACCATGCTAGTGAGGCACTCATATGTGCTTTACTGTACGTCGTATAAAAGTATCTCAGTTTTCTGTTGCTCAATATGTACATACCACACCAACGCTAAGCACATTCTCTCCTCTTAAGCTCTATTGTCAGATAAAAGGCAGTCTGTACGTTCCCGTGTGATGTTTTAATGGCATGTTACAAGGATACGTCAGATCACAGTGCTGCATCGCTGCTGAACCAGCTGAATGCGTGTTTTGATGTTGAAACTCTTCCTGCAGTAAATGTCGTTTTCATTCAGGATTACTTTCAGCCTGATAATGCAGCCACTTCAGATGGAAAAGACCTGCAGTACAGACTGAATGCATCACATCCTGACATTCATATGCTAAACCCTCTGAACTACAGTGCCTTTACCTGTTTTAAGCAGATTTTGCCGCACAATTATCAAAGAACAAAGTGTGTTGTGAAGAAAACAACTCGGGTTTACTCACCTACTGCTGCTCTTCCATCTCCACACAGCATCTGGGGTTTGTTCCATGAGGGCACTCAGTGAAGTACTATTTGTAGCTTGTAGCATTCTTTTATGGAGTACAAATACCCCATGCCAGTTCTTTGGAATGGGCTGTTAAGCCTCTTTAGTAACACTTTAAAGGGTGTGTGTGTGTGTGTGTGTGTGTGTGTGTGTGTGTGTGTGTGGTGGGTAGGATGTTGGAAGGAGGGGAGACGGACGGCCCGTTAGAAGATCCTGAAGGCAGGATGCCTCTGCAGTTTAAAAGCTGTTAATGATGCATGTCGCTCACCGAGGAATCAGTGGACCACAGCCAGAAGGTTTCCCAGACTGAAAGTGTGTATGTGTGTGTGTGTGTGTGTATATGTGTCTGTGTCTGAACCGGACACCTGTTGTGTTCTCTGTAGTCGACCTTCCATTAAGCAACGAGGATGAATTACAAGTAGCAAAGCCTTGTGTTGGATAAAAGCACACACTGGTGTCTTTCACTGCTGCTGGAAAGTCCAAGAGCTGTTCAGAACCAAAGGTTTTTTAGCTTCTCAATGAGCTCATTAAAGTTAAATTAGTGCAATCCCAAAAATTAAATGATTGTAACAGTATGGAAAATGTAAATCATAAAACACACTGTAATAAATAAATAATAATACAAATTCTGGTGACTTAAAAAAAAACATATATATTTACAATCTTGATTTTATCACAATTCTTTACATTGATCTTTGAGACTAAATTGCAAGTTTCTGAATAGTGCAACCACATAGTGTCCCTATGTAAAACCTTAAAAGAAAAATAACTTTAAAGGAACCTTGTAGCAACTCATAATGTAATAAGCGCTCATAAAGTAATAATCAACTCGTAATGTAATAAAATCATTAGTGCATAACATAACGTATTTGCACATAATGTAGTAATGTAATAACTTATTAAATTATTTACTCAGCTATATAGCAAAACTAGCTCATAATATAACAATGGTTTATACCAGGTATGTCCAAACTATTCCACAAAGGGCTGCAGACTGGTCTCAGTTAATTAACTGACCTCAGTCTTCAGAGTCGATTGGTCAAACTGTGAACTCTTGGTTGGTTGGAACAAAAACCTGCAGCCAAACCGACCCTTTGTGGAATAGTTTAGACATATCTGGTTTATACTGTGAGAAAAGTTTCATTTTTTTTTTTACCTTTCCCACTGCTGCAAGATGAAACATTAACTATGGTTAATTAATGCTTTTGAAACAATCCTATAGTTTATTAAGGTTTCGGCAGGTTATTAAATTTTAGGTAAGGGCTACCCAATGACCTACACAAGATCAGTAAACGATTACTTAAAGCTGTCTTTCCATAGTTATTTCATTAATATTGTTGTGTTCTCCATTGTTATTGAATACATTGTGTGTTGGTTCTATTTAAAAAAAATAAAAAATCCAGATTGCTTTGTTTCCAGCTGTTTTTTCACGGGAAAAAAAATGAGTTGAGGTTCAACAACAGAGTTTACCGGTACTTTCTCATACAATGTTCATACAGTGTCTCTTATTGGCTCAGAATGCATGAAGGAAGACTCCCCTCTTGCTCTGTGTGTGTGTGTTTACCTTGACCTGAGTAACAGCCAGCTAGGTTTCGTGCCGTCATTTGTTCTGAAAACCTGCAGGGAAAAAAAACACTTTGATCCGGCATTTTTTCAAGTTTGTGCAGCAGCTACTGTGACGCCATCTTCTCTTGTAGATGCTAATGCTAATGCTACTTCAGATTCGCTCCTGGGGACGGGTTTAACCTCACCTGGGTGACGCTAAAGTCCATCTGATGTCAGATGGTCCGGCTTTTTCTGGGTCTCGTTCCTCTTGTTGTTTTCTGTGAATGCGGTATGCAGCCAGTGGAGGTGACAAACCACTTTCAAAGGCAGCATGTGTTGGTAAGTCGGGGTGACCCATCAGATTCCAAAAGCAGGGTGGAAAAGTGGTTTTCAGCGGAATGACACCGTTAAGACATTAAATGATTATTGCATATCTCGTTAAAATGTACACTATCAGTAAATGAGAAGTAGACGTATTAGAAAGCTGGTATTTCATGATAATTAAATCCAAATAAAGGCCATTAATAAATTAGAACTAGAGACATTACTAACGTCTAATTATGAGTTGCGTACAAAAACATTATTACGTTACGCGCTCATGGTTTTATTATGGGGCAGCGGTGGCTCTGCTTTACACGTGTCTAGTTAGAACTGTATGATGAATGTGGGTCAAAGACTCAGAAAAGTATCATGAGTAGCTACTCATAGCCAATGGAATGGTACGTACAGTACATACATGACATAGTTACGTACAGTAATGTGCATAGTATTTACATCTCAGGGGTTTCGGTTTCCTTTCGTAAATCGAATTTTCTTTCATATTCAGAGACAAAAAATTGGGGTAAAGGTTTTTCATTTCTCGGATTATTCAGTAGCTGGGTCTTTCATAAGTAGAGGTACCACTATAATAATAATAATAATAATAATAATAATAATAATACTAATAATACCTACTTACAATAGAGCTTCGGCGATTGACATTTGGTGTGAGCAGAGATTCCAGCATTTGTCAGTTTATTCATTCATGTAATTATTTCTTTGTCTTTCCATGCTAACAGTTCCTTTTTTATGCACTTATTCGCATACCTACAATAAGTTGCCAAATGACAGTGAAGTACATAAAAGCACTAATTGTTTAATCTCCGTCAAAAATGAAGTACTCTTGTCATTGTCTGCTGAGCTTCAGCTGTAACTGTACAGCTTCTGTTGGTTTATTCCAGTTCCGGGGCTGTCGCCTTTAGTTTACTTGCAACTATTACCCAATTGGAACAAAAATGCCTCCAGGATATCACAGGACTTACATTCATTTAGACACGTAGGAGCTTCCCACACAAAGCTTATCTTTTGGAAGCTGTTGAACAGCTGGAGTGGAGCAGCGAGGGGTTACATCCCAGCCTGAAGCACCCCTACCACACACAAAGGTTATATCGATTTATAGACTGGGTTCAGATCTTCAGGTCATAGATGAGACTTGGAAACAGGGAGGGACAAACCGATGAGGTACAGTAAATCACCATGGCATGGAAACGCAACTTGCTAATGTTGTTTTTTTCTTTATTTTTTCCGTAGTTTTCTGGAAGGAAAATAAATACACAAGTAAATACATTGTCAACCAAAAGAATGGAAGTGCTGCGGAGTCTTGTTGGAGATTATCCACAAGTGCTTGTTGGAAACTGCTACTGTGTGTTACTATTTAAAGTCAAGTCAAATCCGCATTACCATGCAGGATTTACAACTATATATTCCAAGTAAAAATAAATGTCTTTATTTCTCCATTACAACCACCTCTGGGCTTTTTTCACTGGTGAGTTACACAGTGGTTAGCACTCATACCTCACAGACAGACAGAAGGACCCTGGTTCGATTCCCACACCAGACCTTTCTGTGTGGAGTTTGCATGTTCTCCTCGTGTCTGTGTGGGTTTTTTCCAGGTACTCCAGTTTCCTCCCACCATCCAAACACATGCACTGATAGGTTAATTGGTTAATCTAAATTGTCCATAGGTGTGAATGTGAGAGTGATTGTTTGTCTATATATGTTCAGCCCTGAGATGAACTGGAGACTCATACAGGGTGTACCCTGCCTTCAACCATTGTAGCTGGATTAGGCCCCCAGTGACCCCCATGACACACACCTGAGCTGCACAATATATTGTTATGTTATGTTGTTATGTTAATATATTGTTGTGTACATGTGTGGAATAATCACATGCTAGGTCCTGTAATTATTTTCATTTAATTTTTTATTTATTTGTACATATTTTTATTCATGAATTTTTATTTACTTAATTTGGTTTACTTATTTATTTTTATTCCTTATTTAATTTTTTTTAAATTTCATTTGTTTTTGTTTATTTTTAATAATTAAATTTAATTTGTTTTTGTTTGTTTTTAATAATTAATTCAGTTATCTATGACTTTATTTGTTTTTAATCATTAATTTTATTTAATTATTTCGGCTACAAGAAGGAAGATACTGAAATGAATGTTGGGTGTCAACCACTAATCTGTTTGATAGCTATTATACATAGATAGTTTTCATGTTGCAATATATCTCTCATGGTTAAAAAAAGTCAGTTTTTTTTTCTCAGAAGGTGCAGCCCTACTCACTGTGGACTTTTCTTGACTTTAAATAAATAAATTCTCATTTAGAAGTGAGGTTGTCCCTCCAACAAAGCTAATCTACAGCCTCTACTTCCATAGTATCCAATAGAAATTAACCTTCTGTGAACCAGCTGTTGGTTTTCTGTACATGTTTGTGGACAAAGGTTTCACAGTTTTATACAAACAAAACATGTCTACTGTAAAGTACATTCTATTTATTTAATGCATCTGAGGAAAAAAGCTGTTGCATCATGATTCCAATGTAGCCCAAACTTGTATGTTCCTGAGTCTCAGGACTTTAATTGTTAAAGTACAGTATCACAGGAAATGAGTTGAGCTTCATCCTTAGTTTGTTGGCATTTTTTATTTTTATTTTCATTTTTAAAAAATCTAATGATTTATAATACTGAAAGAAAAAAAACCCATCTCTTTATATTAAAACATTGTAAAATCTGGGTTTTACTTTAAGTTTGACATAGAATACTATGAACAAATGAAGAAAATATGTTAGTTCATCACCTTAATCATCTCCTTGTTTGTTGCTTGTGTTAAATACTTAAATTCTATTGAACATTTTAATGTGAGAAAAGCAGGGCGGTGTTCAGTATGTCCCCAAAAGTGCTGTCATTGTTACCAATGATGAAGGCATTTTTTTAGAGCAGACATGGCTGATGAATATCACCATGTACAGTGCATTATGCTCAGTGTCCTTAGTGTTGACAGAGTCCTTGGTCACTTGTGTTGCGTGTAAGTTGTGTGTGTGTGTGTATGTGTGTGTGTGTGTGTGTGTGTGTGTGTGTGTGTGTGTGTGTGTGTGTGTATTTGTCATGTGAATGATGAGTTCTATTCACTCAAGGTGACTTTTGAGGAGTCATCCATTTCTCCAGTCATTGTCTCCCATTATTTGCTCCAGTGCACCACTTAGGCTACATACACACAAGCAATCATGAGTGTTTTTTGACTTCAGCCTATAGAGTGCACAGAATACATATAAGGCTAGAAAAGCGGCATCCACAGAGAAGTAACATGGAAGAAAATGGTCTAAGAAGTGGATTTTCAAGCACTGCTGTCAACTGGAGGATGACACAGATGTCATGTGGAAGGTTTCCCAGGTTATGGATGGGAAAAAAATGTGTGCAATTTGGAGAGGGTGGGGCGGATCAACTCCTCAAACCCCCCTCTACTTATTATATCACCATACATATATATATATATATATATATATATATATATATATATATATATATATATATAAAGTTCCCCTCGCCCCACGTGGGCGGTGTCTCCTTCAGACTCGGGTCCTCTACCAGAGGCCTGGGAGCCTGAGGGTTCTGCGCAGGATCTTAGCTGTTCCTAGCAATGCGCTCTTTTGTACAGAGATCTCTGATGTTGTTCCTGGTATCTGCTGGAGCCATTCTCCCAGCTTGGGGGTCACTGCCCCTAATGCTCCGATCACTACTGGTACCACTGTTGCCTTCACACTCCACATTTTCTCTAACTCCTCTTTCAGCCCTTGGTATTTCTCAAGCTTCTCATGTTCTTTCTTTCTGATGTTGCTATCACTGGGGACTGCTACATCTATCACCACCACTGTCTTCTCATGTTTATCCACCACCACTATGTCAGGTTGATTGGCCATCACCATCTTGTCAGTCTGGATCTGGAAGTCCCACAGGATCTTGGCCTGTTTGTTCTCTGTCACCTTTGGGGGGTTCTCCCACCTTGACCCTGGGACCTCCAGTCCATACTCTTTACAGATGTTCCTGTACAGTATATATATATATATATATATATATATATATATATATATATATATATATTGTGGAAGTGGCATGATGCAGAAGAAGAATGCCTGAAACTTCTCACTTTTCTTTGACTCCGAAGTGCAAGTCTCCTTTATTTACTCAGATAAGAAAATACCAACATGGCGGTATGCAGGAATTGTATATCACGTCTCACGTCATCAGCACTCATAAAAGGGCTGCGACTACTATACCAAGCACAACACAAAAACCCAATGTACCTACAATATTACATATAACAGAACCCATGTATGAAGGTGAATTCTGTATTAACCCATACTTTACAGGCACTACAATATATTTATTATTATTATGATTTATTTAATTTTTTGCTCTTTCCACCTCGCAGGGACTATTATAACATAAAACTGACCCTAAGTTTAACTAAAGTATTAAAACATTATTCCTTCACCAATCTTACCAACATAATTTGTGACAAATTAGATGTATTCACTCATTGTGTCTGTATCATTAGTGATTAGCTTTAGCGATTAGCATTTCATGACCCTTTACTATCATCTCTACCCTTTGGTTGAGCATGTTTTCAAAACATTAATACATGAATACCAAAGTATTTCTGAAACATGAGGATGATTTATGTAAAATAGAAACTTTAAAACTTTCCTGCAATTTTGTGTCCAAAAGAAAAGATCATAGTAGAGGTGTTGTCGCAGTTAGAATCTTCTTCCTTGGTGGTATACTAGCATGACTTGAATATATCATTGACTGCCCAAGATGTTTGGTGTCAAAGGATGAGATTTAGATGAGATATCAGGGTTCAAATTTACCTCTACCAAACGGTTGAGCTGACCAACAAAGGGTTAATGAATGCCATCCTCAGGGGAGACAAGTAATGGAAATAACAGGCAGGTTGTGTCAGTTTTTTTCTCCACGTATATCCTATATTACTGGCACTAACTTTCACCTGAATTGAACTGTCGGCAGTGTCAGAATTCTCAAACATCCTCATCCACTGGGGTGGTATGGGTAGGGGGTTAAGATGTGACAGACTCATAGGATTCAGCATTTGTGTATCCAGTGGATACAGATTAGATGTTGTGAAAGTTTCATACAACATCAGCTGTACAAAAAAATATAAAAAAAAAATCTCCCACTCTCCTTTGACAAATCACACGCTGTTTATAGCTATGTTCATTGTAAACACAATAATATTGAAAATAAATTCATATTCTTATGGCAGACTACAGCCTTATTATTTTACCCCTTTGGATATCAAAAGAGAGATAACAGAGAAGCAGCAAGAAATGATAAGGAAGTAAAGGATTCGGACTGAAACAGACATAGTTGCAGTAGCTTTAGGTAATACTGTCTGGTTTCTGTGACACACAGGGGAGGTTTTACCCATTATTAGCTAAGCTTGAGGATATTCAGTTCATCCAGGATTTTGCAGCTCCAGCTTAGAACATTTGGGTGTTTTTTTATTAAACTATTGCAGTAATGAGAGAGTGCATTGTGTTGATGTGATGACTCAGCATTATAATGCTAAGTGTAGCATTAGCTATTATGACCTAGCTAAATAATGACCTTTGTCACATTCTGAAAAATAATACCCCATTACCAAACAAATTAAAAAATAAAGAAACATCATCAGTATCAAATGCTGAGTACTTTGGTAATGAGAATCAGTTTTATTATGTTCATGCAGTTATGAGACATATCATGAAACTTTACAGGAGTATAAAATAAAATTGACTCACCTTGTAGATATTTTGGATCTAATGTTGGTACAGATGCATTGTGGGTAGGTTCAGCTCATATTCAAATACCTCTAGTTTTTCAATGTAGTTCTCAAATATATTGCGGTAATAAATAGTCATTATTAAAATAACCAAAAACAACACTTAATGACACTTTTGACATATAACAATATATTTTTAATTGTATTTATTAATCTCGCCCAACATCGGTTGGAGAGATTACTGTAATCAGTTTTTGTGTGTCTGTCTATCTGTCTGTGTGTGTGTGTTTGTGTGTGTGTGTGTGTGTGTGTCTGTATGCATGTGTGTCCCCGCAGAGACATATCATGCTATAACTCAATGAATACTTGAGATATCACTATGAAATTACATGGGCATATACATATAGCTAATGCACATCAGATGCAATGATCCATTTGAGTAAAGGTCAAAGGTCAAGGTCACAATCACATTGGCTCTAATTCAAGAACGGGTTGTCATAGAAACTTGAGATTGGCACAAAATAATGGCGTGATTAAGCATTCCCTGAATACTTGTTTATTTATGTATTTATTGTTATGTTTTCCCCTAATTCAGAGGCCAGAAATTTTGGACGGGCCACATTTGGGTAATGAGAATTTTCCCAGGAAATGTATAAAAAGTGGACGATTAGAATACAATGTTTTAAAATGACCTGGTAAGAAAGAAAAAAATACAATTTCTTCTACAATAAATTGAGCCTCAGGGCCATTGATTTTTTATTTTTTTTTGTTTCATGAGAATCTCTTCATTGTCTTTTTTTTTCATTGCAATTGAATAATTGCACCTGAGGGAGGTTGTATTCAAAAAAGCTAAACTTGTGTGAAGGTCATGTTCACAGTAAAAAAACTAAGCAAAATGAAACTACACTGTGGAATTTGTAGTGTTAATTTGGAGACAATGGGACCAAATACACTCTAGAAGAAGTTAATTAAACTCTCTAAGTGTTGATTTAACACTGCAAAATTTATTGTGTACATCTAAATAATAAATGGCAATAACAATGCAAATCCACTGAATGAGTGGAAGCAAGTGTTTTAGGGAGGGCTGCCATGATTGGACAAACTCATAGAAAAGTATAATGATGGATGGAGGAGGGGTTGGTAGGTTGTAAGACTGCGTGGAATTCAGTGGTGATCGCTGTAACTTCGTGCAGTGAATGTCGATCTTTCTACGGTGGAGGGTAAAGACAGGTTCATCAAGTCAATTCAATTAGAACAGACTGCACCACATGAAAGTGCAGCAATATGATTGATGAAGTGGAGGAGGGGTTTTTGTGCAGGCTCAGGCTCTAAGGATTGTGTGGATAACATAGGGGCTGTGGGGGGTTTTGTAGTCTACAGTGGTAGGTGGATTTGGGGTGGTAAGGGGCAGCTCCAAGCCCAAATGACTGACTGATGTTGCATCTACTTATGAGACGATCAAGATGGACAATGACAGAGAGATCCATTTTTGATTGAAATGACCCTGTAAAAATCTAAACGTTACAAAATGTATTTTTCCTCAGTTCTAGTCCAAATAGGAGGCACCCATCATTCCATCAACACCAATAAACACATGCTGGACAGATTTCATGAACTTTCAGAATTAGTGGAAAAAAATGTCCACAAGTGGTGCTAACGTCCACTTTGACGACGTGCGTCTTGTGCATTTTAGGAAGATTGTGAAATGTGGTCAAAGGCAATCATCTTTGGATCAATATTTCATCAAACGTCCGTCAACAAATATTGTTGAAGGTGAAAGTGACAATTAAAACAAACACAATGGTATGAAAATGACCCACATGTCTGGTTCATTTTAATGGTTTAATGTTTAATGTGCAGTCAGTGAAGACACATTTACCCACTAAAACCAATAAATTACATTTAAAATCTACATTTTCTTTTACTTTTGACACATATTTCATACAAAATGTGTATACTTTTTAAAATATTTTCATACACTTTAGGGTGTAGTATTGTTGTATTCTAAGAATTTCACATTTTGAAAACTTGATCCAACCAGCATTTCTTCATCACTTACACATATGTGGCAACATTTCATTAGTTTGATTTTACTTTTATCAGTCATTGAAGAAGAATATAACATGATTTTTATAAGTATAATAACAATATTTTCCTTTTGCCCTTAAAGACCACATTGAAAGACAATTCCAGGTTCTCAGGAAAAGTACCACTTATAAATTGTTAATTTATCTAGAAGGTCAAGCAACTAATAATTAATGGATTGATCAATTGTTTACATCCCTAGTGCAAAGTGATGTGCACCAGCCGTCAGTCTCTACTAGCAGGATGCACAGACAGCTGTAGGGAGGCACTTGGGAGCTCAATCACACTACTTTATCAACACTGAATAGACATTACAAACAGACTGGCAGCACCACAGATTGATCCAACAGTGGTCAACCACATGTTTCAACTCCCATTCAGGCTCCCCACATCCACCTGGCACATGTCCAACACAGGCTCTTGTTACATGTTATGTCACAATAGCTAAGACTCATAAAGTTGAACAGTCGATACACTCTTTTCTACCAGTGTCGGTCCAATATGAAATGGACAGTTGAATTTATTTTTGCATTTGTGGATCTGTAGTTATAATATATTATAGTCATTATAATGAGCCTTATTTAATGAAATAATAAGGAAATCTCAGCAAGAAAATTCTCATTTGTTCCATTGGCAGATTTTTCTCCCCTCAATGTAAAAGGTAGGGTTATATTCTCCATTTTTATTTTGTGTTTCCATTCAGTATTATGGAAAAAAAAATGTCTTACCTATTTGGTCTGTCACAATAATCAAATCCCAAATCCTGTTAAATCATCATCGGCTGAATTGAATTTCTGTTGCATCGAAAATGTTGGTGTCGTACTTGATTGATACAGTCATAACTGACATCATGCTGTGAACTACAAATTCTGTCAAAAATGAAATTTCCACTTCACAAAACACACACACACACACACCTGGAATGATCCAATAGTAGGTTTGTTTTACTGGGTTTGATGTGATCTGGTGTGTGCACTCCCAGTGGGCATGTTCTGACTGACCCTTGGCTGCACTCTGCTCTACTTTATGCATCCTACCACTGCAGCTGCCAGCTTCATTTGCTTCACGGACACCTCCATGCACAAATATGTAGAGTTTCTGTGAGACTGATGCTGACCTGTGTTACACAGTTGTAAAATATAAATATATCCCTGTCTGATATTTATTGTGATATTAACTCACTTTCCCAACACTGAGGCCTAAAGGATAGTTTTGTTGAGTTTTTTTCCCCTAATTATTCTACGGCCCTCTAGAATGTTGAGACAGTTCCCATTCACTTTGAATGGACATTCCCACCGTTCTGTGGGTGGATTTTTTTCACTGCGCTATTAACGCCTGCTGCCAATGGCAACGAGTTTTGTCACGTCAGATTCACATGACCATATCACTCCGCAGGTAGTTTGGCCACTTTGAAAGTAAATATTCGCTATGTTGTAACTGCTATTTTATCCAATCTGTTAGAGTAGTAGCAGTAATGAACTGTAATAACCCGGAGAATAAGCGAGATAATGTATTGCCCTTCAGCCCAGAAATATTTTTCTAATAGTAACACGTTTGCAATACATTATCCCTGACTAGTCAAACACAGCAATTCATAGAACAATTTTTTATTTATTTATCTATGTATGTATTGATTTTGCTTACCTGCAGCACTGTGGAATCAAAGCCTAGTGAAGTCCATTTGGAATTACTGAACTGGAAAAAAATTATCTAAATCTTACCAAGTTTATTTTTCTCATTTTAAGTGTGATGGGATGAGGTATAAGAACATATTTTTAGACAATAGAGCTTGAAAATGTTATTTCAAGGAATCTCACCAAGATAATATTCACTTGTTCTATTGGCAGATTTTTTGTGGGGCTTAATTTAATTTTTTTTCCGTAATTAAAAAAAAAAAATGCTGATCTTGGTAAGATTTTCTTTAAAATAAGATTTTCAAGATGTGTTGTCTAAAATGAAGTTTTTATGTCAACTGAAAAGGTACTCTTTAGGTATTTTATTAAGTGTGATGAGATATTTGAACTAAAAATTTGAAAAAAAAAATACTTGGTAATTTTTAATTTTTTTTTCAAATGTGGGCAATATACCCAAAAGTCCAATACTGAATGTGTTGTTTTCCAGGAAATATAACCATGTGACCTTACAAGAAATGTAACAATGGTTTCCAAGGACCAGCCATTTTTTGTACCGAAGGCAATTAAAACGATACAGAGAAAGGAAGCTGGCAAATCACTCTCATTTCTTGTGCATTCGTAGGTAGAACTGTGTGCACTTTAATTGTGTCCATCCACCAAAAAGACTGCCATGGCAACAAATGCGCTGTCAGACTTTCATGAGCTGCTCTAATAAGATGTTCCATGGCTACGCGATGAAACACTGACAGGCAGCCATTTTAATTAACTGAATGACCATTCAGGTATTATATGAATGGCATTTTCATTCATTGTGAATCTGAATGAGTTACTTGCTTTTATACATTTGTCATCCTTTTCAGAATTGAAAATCTATCTAAAACGTAGTTTAGATATTTAAATATTAAAATACCATAGAAAATCTGTTATTATTTAAAGTGCTAAACCACATCATTCTTACTTTCAAATATTACATCTCAAATACAATAACAAATACAACTTTGTTACTTCTGCCTATGAGGTAATGTTTTTGCTGGCATTCGTTGGTTTGTTTGTTTGTTGGTTGGTTTGTTTGTGTACAAGAAAACTCAAAAACTTATGGATGGATTTTGATGACATTTTCAAGGGTAGGTTGGTAATTGAGAGATCTGGAAATGATTAGAGAGAGATTTTGTTTCTTTTTTTTATTGAATGGAATTCAAATGGAGTCAGTTGAAATTGCAAGTGATTGATTTTAAAAAAGGCCCTACTAATAAAAACTAAACTGTATGTTGAGGTGACAGATATTCCTATTCCATAACAGACATGATAAAGTGTGAAGCTGAAGCACTGTGGTACTGTTTATCTGTCAAATGTTCACTGTGGTCCGTTTCAGATTCTGCAGCTCTTTCATAGTGATTCATAGTTTGAGTTATTGTTTGTTCAGTGTTAATTGTCAGCCTTGTAAATACATCTAAAATTAATGTTTATTTGCAAAATAATATAGTAAACTATTGCATGATCCCCAAATTAGCTAAATGACAAATGCGCCAATTTTTGACCCATTTCCACTCTACTTCCTGAACTCCTCCAGATGCTTGTTTGTTTTGCTAGCTAGCTCCGATAATAACACAGTGACTTAGTGAGAAAAAGGATGGATGACTTTAAGAGGAAAAGTGGTTCGGGAACTACGTGTCCTGTCGGTTGTACAAACTCAAGAAAACACCTGAACAAGTGTTTAAATAGAGAGCGTTTGGAGCACAGAGGCAATGTCTCCGCTGATTTGGTTTTTTTGCAAGCCTGATGGTGACTTGCCTGGATGAAGGCATTGAATTTAAAGAATCCACTCCACAATGTTTTTTTTGTGTTCCCATCACTTTGTGGATAAAAGACCAATAAAGGATAACACATTTCCAGAGTTGTTCCAGAACTACCCACAGCCAAAGAGCGACAAGTCACCGAGTGGAACACTGGCTCCACAAAGAAACGTAAACTTCATTCTGATGGTAAGTCCAGCAACTTTAGCTATGAAACTGACAATACTGTTAATTGTGAATAAGTTACCTTACACTAACATTGCTACAAGTATTTTGCTAAAACAGCCGATTAGAGATGGGACAAACAATTTTCACCGAATAGACGAATGATCATAGACAGTAGAGCTAATGTTACATCATTGCTTGATAGCCTACAGTGTTCTGTGCTTAAGGTTGCCAAACGTCCCTTGAAATACGGAATTGTCTCATATTTTTCACAATCACATGATCTAACTAGGTTGTCAAAGCTAACAATCCAATTCTGTTACATTAGCAAATGCTGCGCAAATTACTTCCGGCTGCAATTAAATGCATTTCTGGAGGGTAATGTTTCCACCTAGGGTTTGTTGCGTAAAACACTTTCACTTCTGTGAGTGCCAGTCTACCCCGATCTACTGAAAGAAAGATGCACACATAACCCCTTCCCCCCAATCACCATTTGTTCCTTGTGTCAGTATCAACATTCCCTGAAAATTAAATCCAAATCCATTCATAACTTTGTGTGTTATTGTTATTAAACAATCAGACAAACACTAGTAAAAACATAACCTTTACCATTCGTTGGCTGAGTAAAAAAATACATTTTAGCAACAAAAAAAGTCTCCATAATGAATGTCTGGAGTTGCCAGAAATAGGTGATATTAAAATGAGGTCATGAGCCAAACTTGATGACACTATAATAAATAAGTGTAAGTAATGAGCCTGATGCTTTCTTTATTGGGATGCAGTCTGTGGGTACATGGCGCTGAATCCTGGGTGGTTTTCTTTGTGTGAGTGTAGAATATTCATCCACATTACACCTTTTATCAGTGTGGTTTGGGAAAGAATAACTCATAAAGGGAAAATAGTTGTGTTAGAATCAAACCTAAAAGCAAAAGAGATTGTAAGACACAATAAAATCAGTGCAAAATCAGACTTTAAAAATACCTCTTGTATATTTTTCGGCTGATTCAGCTGATTTAAAAGCATTGGGAGTGTGTAGCCTACAGCCTGGATGCAGCCACAGCAAAAACCATGTTGCCTACCAGACTTAACCTGAACCTTTAGAATCCCCTGAGGCCCCTGATTAATGGACCCGAAGGACCTAATACCACACACAGACAGGATCACTACAAATCCATATACTGTTTTAAGCGCCTGGCTATGAGATTATATTTTCTTTGCTTGAGGCAACGCTTTCAGTGACTCGCTGCTACTTTGACACAAAGGGCCACATCCATTGTCCTCAGTGACAGGCTGAAACTGGAGCTCCTATCTCTGCTATCTACAAACATTTCACATTTACAGCTATCACAGTGTAGCGTTCAACAGCTCTGAGATAGAAAGAATACATTCTGCTGACTCATCCTTACAAGGAACTAATGAATCCACAAAGACTATCACTGACACAGCTGCCTTAGTCATACCAGGCCAGTGATTTGTGACTGCTTGATACAAAACGATCAAGAAAAGTACGTATGTGTTTTATATACAGTCTTACAATGACAGAGGATTATGGCCACTGGGGAAAAAAGAGAAGATGAAGAGGCGTAGAGTCCAATCATCAGGACCATCATGGTAGACACTAGAGTAATGGTAGGAGCAGAGCTGCAGTTATGTATCCGTGTGAAACCAACGTACTTTCTTAAGGGATTGGCCTTTTGTCAAAATGGGACCGGTCTCATGGACACCCCAAAACGATATCTTTGGAAAACGGGTCCCAGAGTGGTACTGGATGTGGTGCTGTTTCCACACCCATCTTGACGAGTAAAATGTGTGTGTTCACACCCACGCTGGGAGAAAAAGGGAGGTGGGTGCTTGCACACTACTTCTTCTGTTGTTCATTGTATCCAGTGGGATTAGCTTACAGCACGCATAGCGGTGTGGCAGGTGAATTGCATCGTTTTCAGTAAGCGTTTTGCCTCCATGCTGATGCAGATTTTTTTAATGAAACATTTTTACGTAATATCTTTTTGACATGGTTTCCAAACTAAATCTGTATAGGTCAGCGGCCGCCAAGATGCAAACCAGACTGTCCACATCATCTTTGGAAAAAGAGTGTGTTGTCTTAATGCACCTTAGAGCTGATGCTCTAAGGGTAGCTTGTGGATGCTGCTCATATCACTCAAGTTAGCTAGCAGATGATGCTTATATCACTCAGGTTAGCTCGCGGATGCTGCTTATATTACTCAGGTTAGCTAGTGGGTTATGCTCATATCACTCAGGTTAGCTAGCAGATGCCTCTTCAGATGGCCGTGCGTTTTTGTCTTTTTTTTATCTCAGGTGAAGTATTTCCACACATGCGATGTGTGTCTGTCACTCTCTTTTGTTTTGTCAGACCAACCACCCCCTGTTTTACCTGCAGCAGCCATGTCACCTCTGGCTTAGGTCTGACTGGTCTGTGTTTACATGCCAAGTAAGAAGGAGAGTAAGAATAACATGTTGACTCCTCCAAATGTAGACTTGTGCTACATGAGTCAATGTGATGACTAGTCGACGTTTCTGTTAATGTCCTATTCTGGTGTATCCAGTGGGACTGTCTTACTGCACACCACCTAGAGGTGTTGCATGTGTATTGTATTGTTTTCAGGATGTTACTGATCTGTTCCCAGGGTGGACACGATATCTTTTCTATCTGGTACCGTGTGGATGCAGCTTTTGAAGTGATGTTTCTCAGCCCCAAAAAAGAAAGGTCAGAGGTCAATATAATATATGTAGTCGAACACCTAAGTAGTGTTATCTTCATACTTCATGAAACTAAAGCCCTTGTGTACATTACAGGTGAATAACACTAAACTGAAGTGGAGGAGACTGAACAGGCCTAAAAGCATGTGGATAACACTCAAGGCCACATGACAACTGTTAAAAAATAATACCGTTAATTATACAGCATAAGGAAAATTAATGAAAAATCATTCTGATTGACTGATTTGTTTTTTATTTATTTATTTTTGCAGTGTATAATCTTTTCAATTGGCATAAAAATAAGTCCACATGTACACACATCACACCTTTACTGAAAATTTCCTGGAAATTGGTCCAGTGGTTTTGTGTAAACTTGCTTACAAACAAACAGAAGAGGTAAACATCTGCCACCATCACAGAAATAGCTGTTGGTATTTTATATCAGACTCTACAATGCACAAAAAGAGCAATTCTCTTGGCTGGAATTGGTCAGAATCTTCAGGAAAATTATTCTTTGTCATCATGGATGACAGGTTACAACATATCGAGGCAGTGATCTCTCTCACAAAAGGTTAGCTTTGCATTATACTTACTGCTGACATTTGGTGCTTACATTACACACAGGTCAGTCATGCAGGTGAAATCCTCAGTACTGTCTGAGCTCAGTTCCTCCTCTTAGTTTAATGTTTTCCTGCAGGTTTGTGGATATATTAACCCTTTATTTTCAAGTGACTGTTTTAATTTCCTCATACATTACAAGACAGTGACAGCAATAGTTCCAGTGAGGACAGTGAGTCAACAATCTAAGGTCTAATGTGGTCTACAGGGTCTGTAAGGTCTAATGTGGTCTACAGGGTCTGTAAGGTATAATGTGGTCTACAGGGTCTGTAAGGTCTAATGTGGTCTACAGGGTCTGTAAGGTCTAACGTGGTCTACAGGGTCTGTAAGGTCTAATGTGGTCTACACGGTATGTAAGGTCTAATGTGGTCTACACGGTCTGTAAGGTCTAATGTGGTCTACACGGTCTGTAAGGTCTAATGTGGTCTACACGGTCTGTAAGGTCTAACGTGGTCTACAGGGTCTGTAAGGTCTAATGTGGTCTACACGGTTTGTAAGGTCTAATGTGGTCTACACGGTCTGTAAGGTCTAATGTGGTCTACACGGTCTGTAAGGTCTAATGTGGTCTACACGGTCTGTAAGGTCTAATGTGGTCTACAGGGTCTGTAAGGTCTAATGTGGTCTACAGTGCAGAATGTCAGTTTTTCCATTAAATCGAAATGTGATCATTTGTTTATTTAGTATTGAGATGACATGAGAAGTAATTCAATAAACAGCAACAAACAGACATATTTTGTTAATTTACAGATGCAGTGGTACTTCAATTTATGACATTAATTTGTTCCATAAGTGTTTTTGAATTTGTCATAAATACTTACATTTTACATATAAAAGGCCTGATTCATTCCAAGGCCCCTAGTACTACCTCACAAATTGATCAATCCAAAGATGATTGCCTTTTCATAATCTTCCTAAAATGTCCAAGGCATACATCATTACAATGGGCGATTGCACAACTCGTGAACATTTGTCAGGATGTTTTTTTTCCAACAAATTTGGAAAGTTGATGAAATTTTCCGGCATGTCTTTAATTCTTGCTGATGGAATAATGGCTGCCTCCTTTTTTATCATCTCCTGTTGCACTTCTATCAATGCAACTTTTGGACCGCCTTCTAGACCAGGACTCCCTGGCAGAAGAGTTATCGTAACTCAATAGGACCATTTCCTGGTTAAAGAAAGGTTAAATTAAAAAAAATAAAAATTGATAACGCAGTCCGCTTCTTCTTTTCATTAGCGCCAGGAATCACTTTCTTTGGGCCCTCTTATCTTAAAGATGATCTGGTTCCGTACCAACCCAATAGAACCCTTCGTTCTCAGAATGCAGGTTTATTGAAAGTTCCTCAGGTTTCTAAAAGTACAGTAGGAGCTAGAGCCTTTAGTTATCAGGCCCCTGTCTTATGGAATCAGCTTCCCTTTAATATTAAAGATGCCGACACAGTCTCTACATTTAAAATCAGGCTTAAAACATTCCTGTTCCTGTTTTAACTAACCTGTTCAGGTTAGTTAAAAAATTATGTGGTGTATGAGTCACAGTTCAGTTTAGACTGCCCTAGGAGTTAGAATGCTGGGGAAGTACAGTACACTGAGTTCCTTCTTTCTTCTCTTTCTCTCCCTCACACCTGTTTCTGTAACTTTTACAACCTATCTTTCATACCAAGTCTGTTCATGACTAGTCACCTGGTCCCCCCCCCCCCCCCGGGGGGAGTGGTGGTTTTCCTGACAGTGTCTGCACGGGAGCCATGGACGACAGGATCTGCAGTTTCTCGCCTGTGCCGACCTGTGACCCCGGACCACTGCCCCTGCCTGTCTGGACCAGCCCCCCTTCCTGCATCTATATATGGACGTTCATCTATAGCCTGTCCGTCCATGGGAGTGGATCTCTCCTTCAATGTGGTTCTCCTCGAGATTTCTTCTTTTTCCCACTGGGTTTTGAAGTTTTTTCTTGCCGAGAAGGAGGGTCTAAGGACAGGGGATGCTTGGGACTTTTTTCATGTATCTCTGTAGTTGATTGTGTTTTTGTAAAGCCCTTTGAGATGACTTTATTGTGATTTAGGGCTTTATAAATAAAATTGAATTGAATTGAATTGAATGATGAATAATGAATTTGTACAATAAGAAAGTTTAAATGAGCACACGTGGAAAAACTCACCAAACAGTAACTGTGTGATGAATGAGGGTCAAAGGTCACCAAAAGCATCATGGGTATCTCCCTCATAGCCAATAGGATGGCACATACAGTGCGTATTTATGTACATTATGTACCATACTGTATTAACATCTCAGGAGTTTTGGCTTCGAAAATTTGTGACGAAAAAAAATGTACGTAAAGATTTTTCGTTACTTGGATAACAATAATTCCAAATAAAGTCACTGCTCTATTCTGATCTTAATTCTAACTTTGATAATTCCTCTGATATGTAAACAGTTAATTCCTCTTTCACATTATTATTCCTGTCGTTCTGCACATGGTCCAGGTCTTGTCGCGATGATGCACATATTTTGCTGCCATCATTAGTTTGATTGCTATGGTTGATTCAGTCGAGCTGCTGCTTCATAATTATCACAAAAATAAAATCAAACATCACATGTAGTATCTGGTCTAACATGTTGATAGTTGAAACAAACACAAAACAATAAGTGGACACAATCAGTTTCTTCCAGTAGACATCTAGACTTTAAGCAGCTGTTCTGTCCAATCAGAACCCTCTGTACCTCCAGCTCTGAAAGATCAATTAACTAGAGCAGAATACACCTGTTTCCATGGAAACCTCAGATTTTTAAAAAATATATAGATGTCGCCACTATATGTTGGTGCAATTTGAGGGTTAATGGAAAAGTGACTTATGTCTATAAAGGCTTATGTTTGACTCTTTGAATCCCGGCTGCTACCGACGTCGATCCCAAAGTTTTTCGCGGTCATTGTTGCTCATGTTTGTGTGTTTGTGTTCACCACTGAATGTCACTCTCAGTACGAATGCATACTTCATTCTTCCTCCACTTCTTCTCTGCTCTGTTTCTCTCTATCTTTTTCTATCAATTCTGCCTCTTCTACACAGTCCCTTCTCGACCTTATCGCATCCTACAATGACACATAACTCAGCAGCACACCTGCGATCCGTGACAGCTGAGCCCCTGGCCTGGTGCAATGCTGTCACTCAGCTAGCTAACTGCCATTAAACAACATGACCCTGCCGCCCCATTAGGCTCCAGTCAGATGGGAGTGTCAAACCATTCCCCCATGTGCCTCACTGTTTGGCACTGCTCTGCACATGAGGTCTTGGTGGAATTACAAAGCTCAAGGGGCCACTATCACAGTGGGACACTTCAGTCCTAGGGATCATAAAGTGTTAATGCTTCGACTGTGAAATGCAGACAATAAGGAAAAATAACAGTGGGGAGAAGTAATGGTTTGAATGCTGTGTCAAAGATGTCAGTCATATTGTGGATGCTATTTGCCAGTGGAAAAGTCTGTAATGATGGTAGTGCTTGGGCTGAACACGAAGCTGTGCAACTTTGACCACATTTTGCAACATTTCCTTTCTGGTTTAGCGTTTATCACCAATCACTACGAGGAGAGGAAATCTTCAAATGAAAACCATAATTAATTGATCAGAGAACCAGAAATTTGTGAGACTGCTAGCAATGAGAACAACCCACAGAACAAGCTGTTATCAGCTGTTCTACAAAGTAAGGTAACAGTGGTTTTATAGCCAACTAGAAACCTTTCACTTTGTTACAGAATGTCACAAAACGCTCACAGTGGAAAACAACATCATTGGTGCCAAAATGTTTATACACGGTGACGGCTCCTGGAAATTTTCACAGGAGGGGAAAATTACCTCTTAATGTCTGAGGTGACTCATTCAACTGGTGCATTAATAGGTAGTCATAATTACAGACATTCACCCTATTTTTTTCCTCTCTCTGCAAATTGTAAATCATTGCAATGTTACTAAATCCAGTAGATGGCACCACATTACAGACATCTTTACCCTATAGCTAGCTAATTTATAATACATAATGGTGTGAGGTTGTGAACAACATTTATAGTTGAGGAATAGTTTGACTCAAGGTAAATAACTAATGAAAGAAACAAAGGGCATCAATAGTCAGGTTTCTTTCCTTCTGTTATTTTTTTAGTTGCCCATGACTGGTTTAATTAAGTATATACCTTGTTTAGAAGGTATATACTCAAAACAAAAGAGAGTAACAGACACACATCGCATGTGTGTCTGTCACTCTCTTTTACTTCACCTTGGATGAAAAAAAAAATGGCATGGCTATCTGAAGAGGCATTCACTAGCTAATCTGCGTGATATAAGCATCATCCGCTAGCTAACCTGAGGCAGCAGCACAGACAACCTGTGACAGATGTCTGGACAGTCTGGTTTTCGAGCAGTGGGTCCAGACCAAATGTGGACATACTGTATGTTCACCCTATTGATGTTCAGTTAAATTTAACAGAAAACTCTTTGCTAACATTAGCCTTTGTTTTGTTGGGGTTAAAATGTTAATGCTGGTGTCTTGCAGTGGACATTGTTACATTGCAGTGAACTTTAATACAAGTTGCTCATTGCTGGATAGACATGTGTCCGTGTATTGTTTTTTTTTAGCCACGTGTCTGTGTTGTTCCTCAGCTGACAATGTGATGACTCGACTCCGACTTTATTGACCGATCAGTCGACTTGAAAAAAACTGAAGTCGTTAACGTCCACACACACTCCCACTTGTTGAAGCAATACAGCAACACAAGGGGGGGCTTTCCGGCAATACGACTACCCTAAGACAACCCTAAGACAAAAGTGTCTGTTTTGAACGTCTGGGGTCACCATAAATTTAAACCATGTAAATGATCTTTCTGTAATTCTGACCCTAATAGTATATTTGATAAATAATACAGTACAATATGCCAGGTAAAGTAGCAGCAAGGTTCACTATCATTTACTCACAGCTGTGTTTATATACTGCAGTACTTATAATGAATATGGAAATTAGCTGTTCTAGATTAATTTCCATCAATTATCTCATCATTGGGTGGTAATTAGTGCTGATGATGAGATGCCACTTTTGTAGCCACCTTCTGTTTTCAGGGACAGATGTCTGATTAGTTGAAGGGATTACTTAAAAAAAACAATACATTTGGGTAGTAAATGGTACAGGACTACCTCTCCTCCTTCAGCTCTGTCACTACTATTACTGCTCTATTTTCTTTTCAGAGTGTTAGAGGTATTCTGTAGGGGGGTTGGGTCAGAGGTTACGGGCTTCCCACAGTTTCCTGGTAGTGGATCTCTGCTCTGAAAATCCTTCACAAATGCTCACTTCCATGTCCATCTGAGTTTGAGTCAATACAACCTGATTACATCACATTCTTGGAAAAACTTGATATATAAGCAGATTTAAATTACCAGATATGATATAAATACTAAGAATTCTTCTGTATAATTCTGTATAATTTTTGAAGACATATGTTCTCTTTGTCATTGTGTGTTATTATACTCACTATTTGACTTATTTACAGCAATAATTTTCATTGCTTTGCTTTTTTCTACGTAGCATAAATTTATGTATTTATTTTTTTAGTTATTTATTACCTCCGCCAAGGAGCTTCTCTGAAACCGTTTGTATATAAATGCTTTGTGGTAATGGTAAATAGACATAAAAAAAAGTATTTAGTGTGTTAATGCAGTATGTATTGTATTTTAGTTTGTAAAAGAGGGCGGGAGTTTAGAAGTTTCACTTCTTCCCACTTCTTTCTGAGGAGAAGGAGAAAAAAAAAAGTTTTGTTGACCATTTTCAATGATGTTTAGATGATTATTGTGTGCTCGAAATAAAACTGAACTGAACTGAACTCTGAGTCAGGTCAGTTGGAATACAAAGTACTGACAGATAATTATGGCCTTTTTACCCAGCGATACTGAAAAAAGTCTTGAAGTTTTAAGATTAAACAACTTACTTTATGCTTGAGTCTGCACTATATAATATTTGTGATGTTTACTACCATGAACATGTTTAGTATGAAGTGGAAAACAGTGGACATGGATCGTTTGTCAGATGAACAGTTAACATTTCCATGTGACAACAAGTGATAAGGTACCAACGTGGTGTTCAATACTGCCTGAAACATCTAAGGCCAGATTTCTTGAGATCACCTCACTGTTCTCGGACTAAATAATCTCTTTTAATGTTATTGCTTTAAGTTGTAACAACCTCAGTTAAAACTCTGGAGCTCCGTGCACTTTTTAACACTCAGCGCTGTTTCACAATCCCTCAGGGATGGCAAGGGAGTTCAGTTTGTAAAGAAGAGAGGCAAGAATAATTACAGTTGTGGAAGTGGAGAAAGAAAGACAGTGATAGGAGGGTCATCAGAGATGTGAAAAACTACCCCAAGCAAGAAAATTGCAAGACATTAAAAGAGAGTTAATCATCATCAATTATGATTGTTTTGCCCTTCAGATATATAGGCTGATATGGTGTACATATTTGAGACTGAACACAGTGACACATCATTTTGTGATGTCATCCTCAGTGTGATTGTTACTATGATTGAGGTAGTCATGACATCCAGACCACTGACATAGACCTGTGCTACTGATGGGTCATAGAATTTAGTTACTCCACTGTTTCATGGTGAATGTTTTTGCTGGCATTTATATGTTTCTCTGTCTTTGTCTGTTAACAAGATAACCCTAAAAGTTATGGACGGATTTGACTGAAATTGGACATGTGTGTGTTTCATTGGGATTAGCTTCCAATCCCCATTAGCTTCCACCATAGCGGTTGCTATTTTTAATGGGTTCCATTTAAAATATACATACAGTTACAAACAGTGCTGGGTAAGTTACTTTGAAAAGGTAATTAATTACAATTACTAGTTACTTCCCCCAAAAGTAATTGCGTTACTAACTGCGTTACACCACAAGCAAAGTAATTAGTTACCAGGAAAAGTATTTTTGCATGACTTTTTTTTTTGCTTAAAAATGTCAAAGAAACAAAAAAAACCCCCCAGTTAAACAGGGTATCCATCCTTGTTCTGTGATGTTACTTTGGATGTGATTAAAGATGCTTCCTCAAGTAATCTATGTGGCCTCGCACCAGTTTAGAACGTTTGCTAAAAAACGTAAACAAAACACAAAGATGAAACTTCTATAACAGCAAGACTGTGTGTGTGTGCGTGTGTGTGTGTGAGCGACAAAACAGTTGACTTTAACCAGTTAATGAGGCTCAGTGATCGGTCATGATTTTTTAATGCAGTTCGTCATCAATAGTCCACGTCTAGTCTTGTGACGAACATAAACCCTGCGTCTGCATCCACTGTGTTTGTGAAGGAAGCGGCTCTTTCTGACTCAGCTGTTTCCTCATATGTAACTCCACTCTGTCCTCACATGACCTCCACTCCTCCCCTGTAGATCTGACACTTTACAGGTGGGCGGAGCCAACATGAGGCAGGTCCAGACAGGAAACACTGTATATGTACAGGTTAGACCTCAGACTGGTTTCACTCAAAGTGAAACTTAACCAGTTATTACACGAAATGGAGCAGAAAGAAGTTCCGCTGAATCAGGGGACATTTTCCTGTTCCATCTGTTTGGATCTACTGAAGGATCTGGTGACTATTCCCTGTGGACACAGCTACTGTATGAGCTGTATTAAAAACCACTGGGATGGAGAATATATGAAGAAGATCTACAGCTGCCCTCAGTGCAGACGGACCTTGACAGCCAGGCCTGTCCTGGACAAAAACACCATGTTGGCAGATTTAATGGAAGAGCTGAAGAAGACTGGACTGGGACCTGATGATGATGATGATGATCAATGCTATGCTGGAGATGAAGATGTGGTCTGTGATTTCTGCACTGGGAAGAAACTGAAAGCTGTCAAGTCCTGTCTGGTGTGTTTGGTCTCCTAGTGCCACCAACACCTTCAACCTCATTATGATGATCCTCAGTTTAAGAAACATAAGCTGGTGGATCCATCAGAGAAGCTCCAGGAGAACATCTGCCCTCATCATGATGAGGCGATGAAGATGTTCTGCCGCACTGATGGTCAGCGTATCTGTTATCTCTGCTCTGTGGACCAACATAAACGCCATGACGCAGTGTCATCTGCAGTAGAAAGAACTGAGGTGGAGGTGATGCGACTGAAGATCCAGCAGAGAATCAAAGACAAACAGAAAGATGTGAAGGTTCTTCAACAGGAAGTGAAGAACATCAACCGCTCTGCTGACGAAGCAGTGGAGAACAACGAGCGGATCCTGACCCAACTGATCCGACTGATGGAGGAAAAAAGGCATGACGTGCAGCGTCAGATCAGATCCAAACAGGAAACTGAAGTGATTCGAGTCAAAGAACTGGAGTCGAAGCTGCAGCGGGAGATAAATGAGCTGAGGAGGAAAGACGCCCAGATGGACAAATTGTCACAGACGCACGACCACAACCAGTTTTTACTCCGGTATCCATCAGTGTGTGAACTCAGTGAAGATCTAAACTCCTTCAGTGTGGACATGTGTCCTCTGAGTTACTTTAAGGATGTGACCACAGCTGTGTCAGAGCTCAGAGATAAAGTCCAGCTCAGTCTGACACAGGAATGGAACAACATGTCACTGAGAATCACCCAAACACAGACTTTACTCCAACATGAACCACAGACCAGAGCAGAGTTTTTAACATATTCACGTCAAATCACACTGGATCCAAACACAGTGAATGAATATATGTTACTGTCCGAGGAAAATAAAAGAGTAACATGGACGCATCAAAAACAGAACTATCCTCCTCATCCAGACAGATTCAGTAACTGGTATCAAGTCCTGAGCAGAGAGAGTCTGACCGGTCGATGTTACTGGGAGGTGGAGTGGAGTGGGGGAGGGGTCACTGTCGCAGTCGCATATAAGGACATTAAGAGAAATGGAAACACTCATGAACGTATATTTGGGTTTAATGATAAATCTTGGCCTTTATGTTGTAACACAAACACTGTTGTATTTCAGTACAACAGAGTCCAGTCTTCTGTCCCAGGTCCAGTTTCGTCCAGAATAGGAGTTTACGTGGATCACACAGCAGGTGTTCTGTCCTTCTACAACGTCTCTGAAAGCATGACTCTGATCCACAGAGTCCAGACCACATTCACTAAACCTCTATACGCTGGAGTTTCGATTTGGCCTAAATCCACTGCCCACTTTCCTAAACTCCATTAAACTCATCCTTCTCTTTGATCCAGTCGATCAGATCAGTCTTTAGGAACGACAGGGAAAAAAAGGACTTTGATTTTCTTGAACTCTCACTCCAGATTTGGGCCCATTCAGACTTTTTTTTTCTGAAGTCAACTGCAATCATTGATTTTAAACATGGCCGTATGACTGTGTTTGTGTCTGTGAGTGGGTGGCTTAACTGTATAGTTTTTTGTGTCTTATTGCTATTTCTCAGATTTTTTTTTTTATGATTATTTTATTTTATTATTGTCTTTTTTTTTCCTCCTTTTCTTCTTATTCTCTTTTTAACAAATATTTGTCTTATGACCTTGCAAGGGACTGCAGATGTAAACAAGCTCTAAGCTAACTCTGGTACAACATCAAATGTAGCATTTATATTTTTTATTGTACATTGTCCCTCTATAAATAAACACACTGCTAGATGTGACTATGAAGCAGCCAAATGTGTGTTTGTAAAAGCATGTGTGATGTTCACAGAGCTGAGGACAACACAACAACACTTTTATCCTATCTGTTGATTGGAAAAAGTAAAAAAAAAAAAAAAAAAAAGTGGCAAAGTTTTTCTACTTTGGAGAAATTTAGTTCAAATCCAGTGGGGTTTTTTTCCTGTTTCCTAACGACATGGATTTAGAGACAACAATAGAAGTGGAGATAATGAGGCTGAGCTCATGTATGTAAACCTGTTAATCTGACTTATTTTATTCTTTTACATCTGTACATATGTTACAAAAAAATTATCAATACATCACTCATTCATTCATTCATTTATTCATTCAATAATGGACTGAATCATTGAAAGACTATTTTTGATTACTTCTTAAGTGCATGTAAACACATCATATCTGATTATTACATTTGTCTGGTTACTAACAGTTCTTGGGTTTTTATGGTCGTGTAAACGAGCTGAAAATGTTAGGTGATTAATTTCCATGGATAGATGTCAACCATGTTACAAAATAAATACTTTTTTTCTTCAAATGTGGAACATGACTTAGTTTAATACAGTAAATGACACTGATGTTATAAATATGAGACAAGAGGGGGATGGACGGATGGATGGACGGATGGATGGACGGATGGATGGATGGTGTCCAGACCAGGAGCATGTGCAGAATGACAGGAATAGTGTTAGAGGATCTAAGTGTTTTCCATGTCAGAGGAATTATTGAATTCAGAATTAAGATCAGAATAAACCAGTAACTTTATTCTGAATTCAGTTTAATTGTGAATTAACATTTTCCATTAGAATTAGCTGTTTACATGGTTCATCTGAAATAGGAATGAACCTTTATTCTGAATTAAACAGGAATAAAAAATCATGAAAACGAGGCAATTCTGTTTCTTTGTTGCAATTTTAGGAAGATACAGAGGTGGTAAAAGTACTGACATACTGACAGTACTGCAGTAGAAGTACAGCTACTAGTGTGAAAAACAACAAAAGTAGAAGTACTGATTCAACTCCTTTAGGGGGAAAAAAAAGGAAAAAGACAAGGGAAAAAAAGTACAATTTCTTAAATGTAATTTAAGTATTCTAAATCTTCATTCTGCATTGTTTGGTACCAATCTGAAAGTTCTATGACCCTCCGTTCTTGAGTTATAACTGATAATGTGATTTTTGTGACCTTTCCTCAAATGGATCATTGCATCTGATGCGCATTAACTATAGATACAGATGTTAAGTGGCCGTTCTGTCCAATCAGAACCCTCTGTACCGCCAGTTCTGAAAGACCCATTAACTAGAGCAGAATACACTCATTTCCATGAAAAACCATTATTTGGAAATAACATGTCCATGTAAAGACGAAATAAATAGCTTTAATTACAAATTATTTTATTCTGAGTAAGTCAATCGGAATTAAGAAAACATCATGTAAACATAGCAACTGACTTTTTAGGGGTCATTTTGGCTTTTGTCTAACAGGTTATAGACTTCTACTCCTGTTTCTCTGTATTTTGCATAGAGTTTAGTGTACATTTCTCAGACTATAAAACAGCAATTGCATTTTGCCCCAACTAATCAGCGATATAATATAGTACAGACAAAGCAGAAGGCCTCTCTTTAAAGCCTGAATAGACTTCCTTTTCATGGTGCTATCTATGAAAGATACTTGAAGCTCTTTAGAACTATTGTGCTCAACATCAATGGATGAATTCACATTAAAAGCTATGTACTGGTAAATATAAGTTCTTAAAACATAACGGTAGAACTTACAGTGAAAAGTATTAAAAATGCAACATAAAAAAACTAATAATAATAATTTAATATTTAAACTGTTAAATCTATATGTATAAAATGATAAATCTACATGTTTAAAAAGTTAAATCTACATATTTAAAATGTTAAATCCACATGTTACTCTTAAATATATTCACAGTTTGTGTTTTTTTAATAGGATAATTCTGACAACTGCTGCCAGTTTTTCTTCTATAAAAATTAAATTTTTTATTTCTTTATTCCTATATTCATTTTTTTTTACAGCCCATACATTCCCCTTCATGCATTAGCAACTTGAATTTACAATATTTATTCCGAGGGATTCCAGTCCAACATGAACCTACTTCATGTCATGCATCGCACCACCTCTGGCATGAAAAGCACAGACTTTCTTTTCAGGGTATTTTGCAGCTGATGCTGTTATGAGGTGCCACGATGCTAACTGTGGATACCTACTTGGAATAAGGGAGATTATTAAGCACTAAGAGGATTGGCTGGTGAGAGGCATAATGTGGGACAAGCCTTTCCCTCTCAGGGGAGCAGATAGCGCACACAGGGAGATGATCAATGGTGGAGATAGCAGCGTTGTTTAGAGTGAGATTAAAGAGATTAACACCAGTAGCTGTTTTCCTCCAAGGCTGCTGTTTAAACCCTAAACACTTCTTAAGTATCTGTAGGTTCAGTGAAGGGTTTTTCTTTAGATATGAGCTCCCAATTCTCTTAAGGCTTTTTCCTTCTTTTTGTAAAGAGCCTGTGTAACTGTTCACCTGAGGCAGCTGTTGAGCTTTTTAGTTACCTGACCCCCTTTAAGCTTACATTTAGCCAAGCTTACCTTCCTCAGAGGAGCAACAAATCCTGCAGAGCAGTTCTGAGTTGATGGGTGAAGGGGGGGGGGGGGGGGGGGGGGGGTGGCTGGGACACTGTCTAAAAATAATGTTTGCTGGCTGGAACATCCCCATTTAACAACACTTTAAAAAAAAAAAAAAAGTCCTTCAGAGAAAAGTGAGGTGATGGGGAGCCACTTGCCACACAGACAGGAAGTGTTTTGGTTATCGGTGTTTTTTTTGTTTTGTTTTTTGTTTTTTTGACATAAGTAGACTGTGGATTATGATAGTGGAAATATCCAGAGTGTTTTGTTCGTGCCACAGCCCACAGATAGCCATCAGTAGACTCACACAATAGGCTTCAGTTGTTGCTACCTTGCTACCGTAGCTGACAAACACACAAAATGCTAACGCACATCCTCTAGTACACACATTGAGATGGCAGATTGGAAAGATGTTGAGGGAAAAGAACGGGGGGCATTATCAATAAAAACGTACTCATTGATAACACTATACTTGACATGTTATAGATGTAGTGGAATGTATTTTCTACTAGATCTCTTATTTTTCTGTCCTCTATACCTTTGTTTTTTTTTTTTTTGTATTATTTCCTTTATATAAGAGAGCATTAAGATCACAGAGACAGAGATGTACTGTACCAAATAGGAATGGGCGGTACGGCCAAAAATGTATATCCTGGTATAATTTCATCCACTGGTGGTAAACGGTACATATCACAGGAAAGTACTTTTGTAAGATACTATACATAAAAAATAAATAAACTATAAATAACACCAGAACAGTGCAGTCTTTCATATTTGTGCAGACTTTCTTCATATTCATAGCACAACACATCTCAATGGTAGCAATCACTGTAGCAGCCTTTAGCATGCTAATGTTAGCAAAATCACTAATGAAATTGTTTGTAACTCTGAACAGTCATTTTAGTTGCTAACTCCAGCCAGATACCATAACTAATAGTAACTCAACTGGATATAGTAACATACAGCTGGTACAGTGTTAAATTTAAGGCAGTGTTAACGTTTAGCACAATTGTTTTGTTGTCATCATAAACTTTATAGCTGTCATGACTTTAGCTTGTTAGCTCACTTTTCACACACAATGTAAATTAAATTGTAGAGTCCTGAATCGAAATATGTTGGCATCACCTACCATTATAACTAATAGTACACTACATAAACTATAGGTTTGATATTTATAATGTATTTAAAATAAATGCTTTTGCTAACACAGCATCTAGGAAGACTGTGGTGCTAGCTGCTTCAGTCGACAGATGTTTCAAACGTTGCATTACTGTCATCTACAGGATGAACGGTAGAACAGCATGGTAAAAATCGCTACCATGGACAAAAAAAAACACCTCATAAGGTGTAAGGTAATGAACATGATTACCTTACAAAAAGCATGTTTTAGCAAATGTAAAATAGTGTAAAAAAAGTGTATTATTTATCTCAGATGGGCAGTTGTCTCTGATACTAGGTCTAAAGTCAAATCTCTGTTTTTTTTGTGTGTTTTTTTTAACTAAATACGACATTTTAAGTATGTATTATTCATAATAATGATAATTAACAGCCTGATATTGCATGATAAGTTATTCCTGAAAACAAAGGCGTAAAAGAATTGGCAAAAAAAACCATTTTCTGACACCTAGGGCCTATTATAATAGCAGTCTTAAAAGGGTTAACTATGTATTAAAATGCATGTTACATAGACTTGTACTGTATTATAGGATTCATTCTAGAGATACCTAGATAATGAGATATTGATCGTGGACATGAATCATTGCCAAATAGCTGGAAGCATTTCACCATTTAAAACAGGTTTGGGTACAAGCATCGTCCTGACTGCAACAAATCCTAAGCAGTATGATTAATAAAGACATCCTTCTATTTAGAAGACCAGCTGAAATATTTTAGGGGACAGCACTTCAGAAGCTATTACCATGAAATGGTTGTATTTATCCTGATGTGAAATAGCAGCTACTCTATCACCTCTTACATTTTTACGACGGGGCTCTCTTTCATAATCTCAGCTCTACTCTAATGTGTTGCCCTAATCAGCCTTAAATTGTCATCTTGGTTTGATTTAACTCAGCCATAATGAGAAATCTGCCTTTAGAATGACAGCAGTCATCCATTTATCCGTTCCTCTCACTTCACATGGCCTCTCCGAGCCTCCCCCGAAACATCCAAATTAAAGTTGGAAGAGAGATCAGGGCTGGAATGTGTGATGATGAAAAAATATGTATATTTGTCTGGACCAGAGGTGAGACGTAACTCTGTAAAAGTACTTCATTACTGTACTTAAGTAGATTTTTTTAGGTGTCTGTACTTTACTTGAGTATTTATTTTTCTATCAATTTTTTATGTTTACTCCCTAAATTTTTGCATAAATATCTGTACTGAAAAATAAGTAACTTCAGTGGAGGAGAGAAACTGTAACTTTCTATATTAAAGTTATATGACTATTATCTCACAACTGAGACTTTTTGTCTCATAATTTTGAGTTTTTATTTCACAATTTTAACATTTTATCTCACAAGTTTGACCTTTTCTCTTAAAATAATGATTAAAAAAAAAATCTTTTTTGTATATATTTTTATCTCAATTGTGACAGTTTTTCCTGAGTTTCCTGCCCATACCCACAAAACTGAGTACAGTGACCCTATCAAACACATCATCTCCACAGTACTTTTGAAACTTTTCAGGTTTTTCCTGGTCAAATAATCATTAATGCATTCATGGCAAAAAATAAAGCAGTTTTTCTTTTTACTTTTGTACTTTATTACAATTGTGAAATTGTACTTATTATTTATTTATTTATTTTACTTTTACTTAAGTACACAGTAAATTTTGCAGTGTTAAATCAACACTTAGAGAGTTTATTTAACTTCTTCTAGAGTGTATTTGGTCCCATTGTCTCCAAATTAACACTGCAAAATCTACAGTGTAAAGGAGTTGAATCAGTACTTCTACTTCTACCAGAGTATTTTTTCACACCAGTAGCTATACTTCTACTTAAGTACAGAATGTTATTACTTTGACCACCTCTGCTCTGGACATAGTATTGAGTTTCTTATCATTCATTTTATAGGCATTTGAAAGGCCTGGTTACAACCCAAAATGTATTAACTGCCAATAACTTAATAACTACAAATCATGTAATAATTTGGGTCCATTTTAAACATAATAAGGCCAATAATGTAATAACTTGCAAATCACATAATAAAACTTCTTTACCAATAATGTAATAACATTTTGCCAATGTAGGTCATGATGAAAATGCAGATGTTAACAGATTAAAATATATCCAGTCATTATTATGTGTTGCTTCATTAGTGGACAGATGTGAGAATAAATATGAACAGTAAAATAGTAAAGTACCAATAATGTAATATGATAATGTAGACAGAAAACAGGTTTAGTCAACCCTCTTTTTAAGAGGCAATATTTAGACATTTTCTGACATCAATGTAAAAATAAAATAAAACAAAATGTGTAACATTATTGAGTATTGTTGAGTATAGAGTATTATTGAGTATAGACTACACAACAAAAATCTAATTCTTACCAAGTGTATTTTTCTCATTTCTAATCAAAATCACACTGAAAATAAGACAGAATCACCTCAAGAGGAACTTTTCAGTGAGATAAAAGTACTTGTTTTTAAGCAACAGATCTTAAAAAGCTTATTTCAAGAAATCTATTCAAACATTATTTTCACTTATTCTACTCTCAGAATGTCTTTTTTTAGTTTAATTCAAGATTATTTTTTTGTTTAATAGATATTTTAAGTAGAAAAACTAGGAAATATTTAGATTTTTGCAGTGTATTTTTTTGCTTCCACAGTGACAACACTGTATGTTACCTATAATTGAGACAAAGTAAGATAATACTGATGTTCCACAATGACAACTTTTGTTAACTTTCTTAAGAGCTTTGTGGAAGTCCATAAGTGTCAGCTTTTTTTAAAAAATAAAATAAAATAAAATACAATGTGGTACATTATTGGCATAGTTATTACATTATCAAGGTTTTTTTTTTTTTAATGATGTAAGGCCAATAACAACCTGCCACTAATGTAATACTTTATGATGTTATTGGCAAAAAGTTATGTCATTTGCATTATTATATTTCAAATGGGCCCAAATTATTACATTATTGGCAGTTATTACATTTTAGGTTATTACACCTGGAGTATTGGAAAGGGTTTTTGAAATGAAAAACTAATAGTCTTTGTTAAAAAATATATTTATTAGTATTGTAATGGTGTTGACTTGATGGAAACAGAGTAGGAGTGAAGTCTGAAGGGATCATTTCCACAAAGAAAAGCTCTTTTTGTTCACCAAGCGTCATTCAATCTCCATTTCTCTCCTGTCTGCCAGCGATTATTGAAGATTGAAAGTCAAATGAGACCTGTTTCGATTTAGTCAGTGTTTGCTTGGTGACATGTTTGTTCGGGCTTTGTTGTGTTTTAATGGAAATATGCCACTGGAGTCTCTGCATCCAAGCAACTTTGATCTCTGCTGTTTTTCCTCACATAACAATGCATTACCTTTCATTTCCTTTTCTTGTCGCCCTGACACTCATTTCAGCCTATGTGGATATCAGTCAAGTAACAGTGTAGTGATAATCACTCCCTTACTGCTCTGTGAACATGTATGTGTACTTGTATAGTGTGGAATCTGCGGCAGACATTAGCATTTTTTTTTTTCATATCCGCGCTTGAAATGTGTCAGTTCTAATGAATGTGAAATCTGACTTTTGTATGTTAAATCCAACCACCTAGCGAGCTTATAATCTTAAAACAGATCGTATTTGTGCCTGAGTACAAAGCCTCCTGGTTGAAAAGATGGCTTTGTAGAAGGTCAAAACCTCCAGCAGCACATGTAGAACAAAACGGTTTTATTATGACTAGACCACTGCAGTACTTTGGCTTATGGCTTTCATCAGGGTCATTATAACTAGCTGCATTCAAATAGGTTATTTTTCTTTTTTTTTTTTGTCTTCAGTTTCTTTTCTTTTCTTTTTAACACTTCAAGCTTCCACTCAATGACCCCAAAAGTTTCTTAATAAAGTAAAATTGAATGCTGTTCTTGAACCATTTTGAAAACATGCAATTAATGTTTCCTTATATAGACAGGTTTCAATCACATGACTATGACGACGTCGCAATTTTCAGCTGGAGGGGAGGAAGTAACTATAGATTATTCCGCTATGCAGGAAGCCATTGAAGAGATTGTGTTTATTGTATGGATTTAGATCCAGTGTTAAAATAGAGATACATAGAGTTAGTTAAAAAAAATCTATTAGACGTGACCCGTATCTGATGAAAATATATGAGTTTTTGACACAACCAACAATCTCTGCTGTAGATATTACTAACTACCTGATCCTGCAGACATCCTACTACACCAGCAGCAGATGAAACACTAGAAATGTTTGGAGGCATAGAACTTTCTTGTCAGCGGGTGGGTCCACAAGCTCGGTACCAAAAGGCTCAGTGATAATTATCATTTGGTCTTGTTTTATTTGTAAAGATGCGATGTCAAGATGTATTGTATGTATTAACATTAGTCGTCGCTAGCCGCTAATGCCTCTTGATGTGTCGAGGTAAACCATATTACAACACTGTAAATAAGGATTTAACGACAACCTAATGATAGATAGCTCATCCACAAAAAAGTTAGCTTTGGAACATAGCTCTGATGAAGTGGTCCGGCATTAGCATCAGCATTAGCATTACCAGAAGCAGACTGTGCTCCTCCTGACTGCAAATGCAGATTTAAAATCCAGTTTTTACGGTGTTTTTCTCTGAGCTTTTTCCATTTTTTTTCCTTTGTGAATGACAATCTTTGGTACTCTGAAAATATCGCTTTTCCTTCTCTTGGTTAGAACGATTGGTGCAGCCGTAAACTATACAAAACAAAGACTTTCGTCAAGCTACTTCACTTCCTGCCCTCCATCTGAAAATCACGCACTGACTATATAGAAATGAGACGTCATGTGAAATCAACCTATTACAAAAACTATTAGATGAAAACTGGGATATTGGAAGTGAGGGGGAAAAACATTTCTGAACTGACACATGTCAAACTGGGTACTTATGGGTTAAAAACATAGGTCGAATTACATCAGTTGAATTACTATACCCCCCACTGAAGACCCAGTACCCTCCAAAGAGACCAAAATATGACTCTTGGGGGGGATCAGGTAATTTTGTTGATACAGTAGACTACAATTCAACTCCCACTTTCACTATAGGAACAATAATTAATTAATAATAAATAATTAATATTGCTATTTCAGAACCTCTATTTTGGACCATACCATTTTGATATCATATTTTTGTAGACTACCGCTCTGTTCTTCTGCGGTGGTATGTTTTTTTCATAGTATGCTCCTTAATCCCATTAAAAGAATTGATCAGGTTTCACGTATCTGAGTAATTGTGTTGATTTAATGACACTAACTGTCACAGATTATAATAGAACATTAGTTTGTGTTTATAATGGATATGACAGAGTTGTGTGTTCCCTCCCGCTCTAATGATATAAAAAAAATAACCAAATTAAGATTTCATGAAATAAGCAAACTTCTTATAAATGTATGATTTAGAATAGTATTTCAGTGTATTTAACTTCTATCTTTTGGAAGTTGATCAAACAGACCTCTTTTGGATCTAGAATAGTAATAAAGAGATACTGATCATCAAACTGTGACATGTTTAGACTTGTATGTGTTGTTTTTTTTTTATCATGGTGGGCATTGATACGGTAGTGGACCCTAATGGTCATAGAAGAAATGAAGGAGCAGTACCCCCCAAATATGGTGGGGTAATTCTTACACTGGTTAAAAGCTTGAAAATGCTGGGAAATATGGAGTCTACCGATGTTTCCAAGTACTGATGCCAACGTAGGGTTAATCATAGTTCTAACCTTTGTTATTGGGGAACATTGGCCTGACCCTGGAGAAAAAACCAAACCAGAACATTACCACCCGTGAAAAAAAGAGACCTGTCAAAACTTCCATTTTGTGAAACATTTGAGTGGTTACCAAGGTTTCAGTCATTTGAAGCTTTATTTTTGCACTTTCAAAAATGGCACTTTTCCTGACCACCCCCCACCCACTTTCTCCACAGGTCTCCTTACAGTGCTCTTTCTCTTTTCATTACCAGGACAGTTTTGCTTCAAACTTTGACCTGGATGTTTGGCAGTGCTTTTGTGTGCTGTATATTATGTCCATATAAGGCTGCCTGGATTTGAAAAACATTACAGATTTGATAGAAACTCATGCGTACGAGTACAACAAATACAGCTTCAAATCCTAAATTAACAAAGAATTATACAAGAGATATATAATACTATATGGACTATAGATGCTGTTCCTGCTCCAGAAGCCCTGGAATCATTTCATACATCTATTTTACATCGTTTTGTCTCATTGTATTGAGTCATTGTTCCAGGGTCTTAATTTTCTTAACTTCTTTATTTGGGCATTGTAATAGTAGTCTTTTTTTTTTAGGTTTTGTTCAGTTTCTCTCTGCTTATATTTCATTTGTTTTGGGGAGAGATGCAGTAACAGAACCCTTAAATTATGTTGAAAGTTACTGCTTCAATAAGTTCAACTGACTTCAGCCATAAAGTTAACACCATATTTAGAAATGTTGTTCCTTCCTGCAACGTTAGACTCTCTACATTAAACAAGTTGACAGTGTTATGAAGTAGGACTGTGGGCTTTGTGCACAGCCAGAGTTACTTGGCCCTGTGTTATAATACTTTTATTTATTGAGGTCATGGGCGGCATTCCCAATAATGAAGGTTTGGTCTGTAAGTTATTTTTCCAGTCCTTGAAAAGGAAAGTTACTTGTCAGCAGAGTTGCAATCTGAGTGATGCACTCACTTGCTTTGGTGTCTTATGCCCTATTTGCACAGGATCAGTATTACCTCTGGACCACTGGTAATTCGGATTAATTACGGAGAATGTCTGAGTTGTTAGTCCCGTGCGAATGTGCCATGTCCATGATTGTTTATTGTATGGATTTAGATCCAGTGTAGAAACACAGATACGTACAGTTAGTTAAAAATGTATTGGACGTGACCCGTATGTGATGAAAATTAAAACGTTTTCGACAGAATCCAAAGATTTGCCAATTATCGAGGCTGTGGATATTACTAACTACCTGGTCCTGCAGACATCCTACTACAGCAGCAGCAGATGAAAGACTAAAAAAGTTTGGAGGCGTAGAACTTTTTTGTCAGTGGGTGGGTCCATAATCTCGGTACCAAAAGGCTCAGTGATAATTATCGTTTGGTCTTCGCCAGGGTGAGTGTTTTATTTGTAAAGGTGCGACGTCAAGATGTGTTGCATGTTTGTTTATATTAGTCGCTGCTAGCAGTAGTGATGTGTCTATGTAAACCATATTACAACAGTGTACATGAACATTTAACCACAACCTCATGATATACAGCACATACACAAAAAAAGTTAGCTTTGGAACATACCTCGGACTAAGTGGGTGCTAACACAGGTGTTAGCATTAGCATAAGCAGATTTAAACACAGATTTAAAATCCTTTTTACAGCATATTTCTGTGAGTGTTTTCCATTTCTGAGCTTTGTGAATGACTTTGGTACCTTAAAAAAAAAAAAAATCCTTCTGTCAGTTAGAACGAATGGCACAGCTGTAAACTACACAAAATGGACATTTTCCCAAAAGAAAACTCACTCTGCTTTACTTCCTGCCCTCCATCTGAAAATCGCACACTGACCATATAGGATTGTGACGTCAAGTGAAACCAATCTACAGTATTACATACATCAAAAACAGAAAAGAACATGTAGGCGTTCTATCACAGTACCACCTAGTGGCCTGACATGACTATTCAATTGTTTTTCGCCTACTGTTGCATCTTCCTTCTGAAAACGCTCGTCTAAAACTGATGAAAAACTCAAGACGCCACTTCTTTCATCATCACTGTATAAACATACTGTAGCCTCAGTTGTCTTCTTCCTCTGATGCAATTTCCTGCAAACCATTGTTTTAGCTTGTTAATGATGAATATAGCTCAATATAAGATGACATGTCTTTTTGAGAAATGGTTAGATACATTTCCTTAAAATAATCTTAGTATTCTGATGCAAAACGTGCATGCCAAGTAAGTTTAATTGGAAATAACTTATTGTTTTGTGCAGTGAAACTCTTTCTGGACACCTTATGATAGTTTTAAAAGTCCAAATATGTTGTAAACTAGTAGTGTTGACCTTTCAAATTACACTATGAATTAGATCAAATAACAAAAACTACCTGTGATCCTCTCCTGTGATTAGTATTTGTTGGTTATTCAATGGTTCTTTATGTTTTTTTTAGCCTTGACGCATCTTCTCACCACTTCTATACCACTAGATTTTTGCTTTTTAAACTGTGTGGAAGAGATTAAGGATGTGTTCACTTTATGAGCAAAATTCAGATCTGTTGCTTTGTTGTCCTCATGCCTGTAGATTTGGGGTGACCCTAGCAATTGAGGGGGTGAGGGGCATGGAGGTATACAGGTGCATTCCATAACTACCACAACTGGGGTGAAAACTAAAGTGAAAGTTAACTTGGTACGTCAGAACCCAGGCTTCTTCATCTCTTTATCTCTGGAGCTTACACAAAATGTTGACAGTTTCTAACCTATATCCACTGGGCTTCATGCCTTTGCCCCCCTTTCTGGCTCCCCAGCTTGCAGATACATATCAAACTGTTTCCTCAGAATTCCAGCCTGGCGTACATATGAACAACACACAACATGTACTTTATGTTGTTTTGAAAACTTGGATATCAGTGAGATTTAAACTCATCAGTGGATCTCTCATTCATGTTGGGTTGAAATGCTATAATCTCAGACTGATCCATTCCCAATGTGCATTAATGTGCCTGATTATAAGATTTATTCATGTTTTTGAAGCTTCTTAAAACCATAGTAAGAGGACTTTGAAAAGGAGTGATGGTGAGATCTGAACCACTCATCTTTGACAGTTTGTGCTACTTTGTAGGATATAATTTCAGTGTTATTACGTATACTTTATTCTGTTGGAACACTCGATTTGTTGCTGAATTAAATAAATCTAGCAGTGCTTGTGTATTTGCTTCAAATTATTGGAGAAGACAGTCATTCGGCAGAGCAAATGTATTTATTCATATACAGGATTTTACAAAAATGGAAAAGAGACAAGTTAAAAAACGTGGTTAAAAGATAATAAATAAAACTGTAATAATAATTAAGAGGTGCAGTTGGAACACTTTCAGATGTTCTTTGTGGACTGGACTGGTCTGCCCTCCCTTCATCATTCATCCATATTGTTGTGATAGTGTTTATTATATAATTCCTGTGCATCAATTACCTTCATGTGCCCCAGTCGCTTTCACTTCCTTGACCCTCTCTTTAACCCAAACTGCTCAAGGCGGATGACCATCCTCCAGGAATTGGTCTGCTCCAGGTTTCCTCCATCAATCACTGTGGGTTAATAAAACACCTAATAAAACAATACAACTATATTTCTGTTCATGCAGCAGTTTGTTAGATTTGGCTCCTACACTCTCTGACTATCCAATTAAATGGTGTGAATACACTGACGTCACAGCAGCCTGCTAGAAGGCTTTGGTGTCATCAATTCAACATCTGATTGGTTGAACCGACAATTCCATCAACACTTACGTTTTGCTTTAAAGCAGGGGTGTCACACTCATGTCAGTTCAGGGGCTACATTCAGCCTAATAAAAAGGCTGAAAAGGGTCAGACCAGTAAAATAACAGCGAAGAGTCCAGATCAGGTTTATTGCCATGTATGTGTACACTTACAGGAATTTAATTCCGGTTACAAGTGGTGCCCTCATGTACCAATAAGAAGATCCACATAACAAGACATAATTTACATAAAATAAAAAACATAAAAAAATAACATAACAAATAACATACTAGAGTGCCAATGAGGTTATGTGCAATGGTTTATAAACAGTTTATTTATTCAGGTTTTTGTAAAAGGTTAATTTGTTAATATAAAGATTTTCATGTAATGTAACTTTTTAGATTAAAATCTACAGTTTTCATTATTTATAGGTAATTCTGATAATATTTTACTGCTCTGACGCAAAGGAGATGTAATTATTCTGTACGTACAACCTGAATTCAAATCAATTTTACACTGTTAATAATATCATCATTGTTATTCATCCTACGGGCCAGATTGGACCCTTTGGTAGGCCGTATTTGGCCCCCGGCCCCCTTATGTTGAACACCTTTGCGTTAGAGAGTCTGCAGAACTGATTATGATCTTACTTGACAACAAATGATGGCTGAAATATGATTGGTTAAATGCTTTAAAATGAAAATACATGTCTGGAAGCAGCACAACCAGGAAGTGGATAAACCATCTGGAATTATTTAATAACTATTCATGGACAAAATAAAATTAACATAAGTCTGTGATCCAGATGTTTTTTTAGGTCAGCAGAGAAGGCGTTGCAGGCTCTGACCAGTACCGAAATGCTTCCATCTTAAAATACTACATTAACAGAAGTGTACGTTAGTCAGGTTTTCTGCTAGCACTTTAGCTAACACATTACCAAGCTTGCGAGAAAAATGTTAAGTTCCCTTCCTTCTGAGTCCATAAAAAATAAAATGCTAAATTATTGTTTTCTTTTAATCAGATTACATTTTTTATATTAAATAAGGAATGATATTTAATTGTGATTAATTGAAATTTATCCATAGGAACCATGTGATTAATCTGGTTCAAAATGTTAGTCATTTGACAGCACTAAAATATATTAAGTTCAGAGAATTGCTTTTTTTTCCCCTGACAGTACAATCAAGTATATGTAACACTACTTGTTTTTATCTGCGTGTCGACACAATGATGATAAAGTGGTGGTTAACGGAGCCATTAGACTGAATGGGAGAGCGAGCGATGATGGTGAAAAAAGCCAGAGTATAAGTAGTGTACTAACAGACAAGAGCAGAATGAACAACAGCCTTTTTATTTTTATATTGTTCCATCCATCTACACCGAGCGATGCTGTTATTGATTGACTGGAGTTACAAACTCACTATTTGAAGGTCGATGTCCAGAATCATCCAGAACACAACAAAACTAGAGAAAAATATGAGATTGAAGCAGAGCACAGGGTTGTTGTTGGTAAAAACACCACCATATACCAGCAGAAAGTCAGATCTGATGATTGGAGGTTAACCTTTTTATGATACTACATGTTGCATTTAAAGTTTTATTTCAAGGAAATGTTACTCTATCTTTTTCAGGTGTATGTAGGTAGTGGAAAGTAAAAAACAGTCGTTTTCAAGATAGTTTATTAACACCAAATTATATGTAATATGTAAAGTGAAGTCAATTACATCACATTTTTATATACAATTTATACATATAAAAATTACACGATATTTTACACAGTTATTTGGACTATAAACCCAAACATTCAGAATAATTAAATATATTCAGTTCAGAAATAGTACTACTAAGTCAAATGTTCTTCTTTTTAAGTACTTCCAACTAATATTTTTTTTATTAAGGGGAACTATTATGGATATAAGTGAACATAACTCAAAAAAGATGAGGTACAACTTAGTGGAATTAAGTCATTAAATGTTGAGAATGATATTGTACTGTTATCTTTATTGTTTCAAAAAAGGATGATTAAAAAAAAAAAAACTTAACTGATGTAGTAGATGATGAAATTTCAGAGCACTCCAAATAACCACCAATATCTATTACACCAAAAATATTACAATTACAAAATACAGTTACAGTTACTACAATTTTCAAATTTAAGTATACTTTAATAAGTATCTAAATGTTAAGTTATTTTTTTAAGTTCATCAATTGAAAGTAATTGAGGCGATCGATTGCCTTAAATATTTTGAGATCTGCTAACTAATTTTTGACAGTGGGGTTTACAGTGTGCAGGTTTTCTGGATGTCTATTACAGTTGGTCTCATAAGTTCCATAAGGTTGTTTGAAATAGAAATTCTTTTTATTCACTACAAAAATCTAATTCGTACCAAGTGTATTTTTCTCATTTCTAATCAAAATCACACTGAAAAAAATAAGACGGAGTCACCTGAAGAGTAACTTTTCAGTGAGATACAAGTACATGTTTTTAGACAACAGATCTTAAAAAGCTTATTTTGAGAAATCTTATCAAGTTATTTTTCACTTGTTCTACTTTTGACTCGATTTTGACTTGAAAAACTTGTAAATATTTAAATTTTTACAGTGTACTTCTTTTGCTTACCCAGTGACAACACTGTACTTTGCATATAATTAAGAAAGATTAAGATAATACTGACATTTCATTAATTAGTTTTGTTAACTTTCTTGAGAACTTTGTAGAAGTCCATAAATGTCCGGCTTTTTTTTTTTTTTTTTTTTTTTTTTTGCAGCCAGCATCTAATGGCCAAGAACGGTACTACACTTTAAAACACTTGAAATTCAGTTCACCATAAGCTCTACCGAGTGCACTCTAAATCTTTTTGGTGTATCCCTTTCTATTCCTTCTCGTCCACAGCAGACTTCCATTTGTCTGTCTTTGATCAAATATGCCATTAGCGGTGCTGTATTACAAAGCTATTCCACTCTCTCCAAGTATCTTTATATGTTCCCAGCCTTAGCTTTGATGCTTCATTACCTACACCGAAAAGGTTGTTGTCATTAGCATTTCCCTTCGTATCTGTGTGACTGTCAGGAGGATTGTGTGAAACGCTACTGCAGGGATTTTCATGAACTCTGTAGAAGCGTAAAGCATGGGCGAAAGCAGGGGTGTCAAAGTCGTGTTAGTTCAGGGGCCACATTCTGCCTAATATGAACTGAAAACGGCCAGACCAGTGAAAGTAGTCACATTACATTACGATAATGTTTACATCTATAATGTTTCCTTCAAAATGTGAACATCAACAACTTGACATGTCTTAAAATAGGGCATTAACAACTTCAGTTTCTTTTTCCAATTCGACTTATCCATCAATAAAGTCGAGTCGACGGGTCACAATGACATCACATTTTCAGTGGAGGATCTGCTGTCCAGTAATGAGGAACTTGTATTAAAGTTAAGCAACATCCACTGACAAGACACAAGCATCAACATTTTAACCCCAACAAGACAAAGGCTAACGTTAGCAAAGAGGTTTCTGTTAAATTTAACTGAACAACATCAGTAGGTGAACATATGTCTGGATTTTGTCTGGACCCACGGCACTAAAACTGGACCCAGACTGACACGGGTCTGGTTTTAGAGCCATGGGTCCAGACAAAATCCAGACATATGGTCACGCTACATAAAGTGCAAAAAATTTTAAGACAGTGGCCACCAACACGCACACCACACTGTCCACATCATGTTTGCAAAAAAAGTGTGTTTTCTTAATTGTTTGTGCTGCTGTTCATATAAATCACATTAGCTACTGGATGCCTCTTCAGATGTCGTGCATAACGCTTGTGTTTTTGTCGTATTTTAAATTGGACTTCCATATTGTGCAGGTCACTGTGCTGTTTAGTTTTATCAAACTCACCACCCTGTTTTACCTGGAGCAGCCATGTGACTAGTCTGTGTTTACACGACGAGGGAGAGAGAGAAATAATAACATGTAACTTGTCGAGTCCTCCAAATATATGTCGTCTTGTGCTACGGGAGTGGAGGTGTCGTAAGAAAAACTAGTGAAACTTTAACAATTTTCTGCCTCATTCTATCAGTTTGTCATTGTTCATTGTTAAGACCTTTCCCCCAGTTTCTCACCAGCTTCACCTGGCTCACACTGTGCAGCTGCAAGTCGTTGCTGATCTGCAGCTACTTAAGCAGTGAAGCTTGCAGTTGCTGCAGTTTTGTCAATTCCATAACTCGGACATGTGTTTTCAGGTCTCTGCTCACATAACCTGGACTTTAACTCATCACCATGGACTCTGACTGATCTACCCCCAGGTTTTGTGTGGTTTTACTTCTGTTTCTGTCTCTATTATTTTGGTTCAGTTTTTTCATTAAATCTGTTCTCCCTTCAACACTGTGCATTTGAGTCCTTTCCACCTAACCCTGCATGACAGTCCTTTGCACATGTACGGAATAACTTACATTTCAATTACCAATACACAAAACATTTGGTAACAGGCAGAACATTTGTAAAATTACACTTCAGATATTTCAGCTGGTTCATATTTGATCATGCATTCAGGTTTTTGTAAAGGGATAGTTTGTTATATAAAGATTTTCATGTAACTTGACTTTTGTTTCACATTAATTTGCATTTTTCATTTTGTATGGATAAATTATGATCATATTTTACTGTTCTGACCCAATAGATATCTAGTTATTCTGTCTGTACAACCTGAATTCACATCATTATTACACTGTTAATATCTTCATTGTTCATTCAACGGGCCAGATTGGATACTTTAGTGGGCTGGATTTGGCCCCCTGGGCCTTATGTTTGACACCTGTGGACTAAGGTCTTAATATTTAGAGCAGATCCAGTTAAAAAAAAAAAAAGCCAGATCCTGATTTTCTGCCCCTCGTTCCTGATTATTCTTTCATCTTAACACATTTTCCTGTTTTAATGCATTTTTTTCTGTACCTTAATACATTTATTTTCCCTGGGCAGGTGAGGCATGGGCTGTTTGAGCTCCACATATTGATTGTTGGGAGGAATTTGATGCCTTGAGACTCGCTGTTCGCCTCTCCTGTTCTCTCCTCTACCCTGGGGGAGTTTTAAATGGAAACACATTACTATGATTCACACAGCAGGGAGCTCCATGATTGATAGCATTGCTTACCATTTACTAGTCACTGTCTGGAGATAAGCCCTGAATTTATAGAGTATTGGAAATCCTTGCCGCTGCTACATGCGGATTAGAGTGAGGAACGACTCCCCCCTGTGCTGCCACTAGAGTCACCAGGTTAACTGCTTAAATGGAAAGCAAGGAGCCCATTTTATTGTTAAAAATTATATTTAAAGTTTTTCTTGTTTCAGGAGCAGTGTTACTGTCAATGGAAATGAGGTGTTTTATGGTGTGTGGTCATTTGGTTTGACTCTGCCTCCAATTCCAAGTGCTTTTCAGTAAAACATTTGCTGACAAGCCCCCTTGACTTCACTCACCTTAAAAATGACTGTTGCAAATCAGTTAGGGTAAATGGACTGAGGCAACAAACAGGATTTCTGTGTATGGGAAAGTAGTTGGTGGAAATCCAGCATGAGTACGTCATCAAAGAAAGTGGTCACCTCAGTTCTTTGTGTCCTGGAAGTAAATTACAGGCTGTAGCTTTTATACCTGAAATGATGTTAGAATTTATTTTTAGATAAAATAAATTAAAAAAAAAAAAAAAAAAAAAAAAAAAAAAATATATATATATATAATATATATATATATATATATATATATATATATATATATATATATATATATATATATATATATATATATATATGAAAAGCCTTCAAGTAGTTACACATGGTGAAAATTCAGGCTGGTAATACTGATAATTTATGCAACTACACCCACTGTCTTTTAAATCTAAAACAAAAACAGTATTTCAAATCATAGCTTACTTAAGAATACAAGGCAGAGTCATGTATTATTTATTTTAAGCTGAAGCATATAGGTAGGTTTCGGTCATGTGACTATGATAACGGCACAACTTCAGCTGAAGGGCAGGAAGTAACCTGTAATATATTATGTCTTTATGGAAGAAACCATTGAAGAGATTGTGCTTATACAGATACATAGTTAAAAATGTATTGGACGTGACCTGTATATTATCAAAATTTATGAGTTTTTGACAGAACCCAAAGGTTTTCTAGCAATGCTGTGGATATCACTAACTACCTGGTCCTGCAGACATCCTACTACACCAGCAGCAGACGAAAGCAGTTTGTTGACAGCAGTTGCTACTGCTAGCCGCTAGCAGTAGCAACTGATGTCAACAAATATACAACGCATCTTGATGTGTCTAGGTAAACCATATTACAACAGTGTAAATGAAAATTTAACCACAACCTAATGATATATAGCACATACACAAAAGAGTACACAAAAGAGCTAGCTTTGGAACATACCTCGGACCAAGTGGTCATTGCAGATGTGGGCATTAGTATTAGCAGTAACAGACTCTGCTCCTCCCGACCACAAATACAGATTTTAAATCCCCTTTTTACAGCATTTTTCTGTGAGCTTTTTCCATTTCTCACCTTTTGAATGACAATCTTTGGTACTCGAAAAAAATAAATTTTCCTTCAGAACGATTATCACAGCCATAAACTACACAAAACATAGAAATTTTCCCAAAGCAAAACTCACTTGCTTCATTTCCAGCCCTCCATCTGAAAATTGCACTTTAACTATATAGCAATATGACGTTACATGAAGCCCACCTATTGAGGTACAAAATAGAAATAGACAACAGCAAAACCAGAGGACACAATCATACAAAATATGTGAAAGTAGAAAATGAGTACAATCATATAAATATTCAAATAAATTATTGCTTAATTATTAAGAACTACTCTAAAGCTTGGTGCACATGGCTATGAAGATGATAGGAAAGACTACAGTATGAGTCCTTACAGTCTATATATGAGAATACAGTCCTTAGACCAGCTCAGAGGATAATGACCGAACCATTACATGTTTTTCACTCACAATAGGAGCTCCTACCCTTAGGCAGACGGTCTAGACTGCCTAAGTGCAAACTTAACCGTTTTAAGAACTCATTTATTCCCATTTACATAAAGTTTTTAAACAAAGCTGCTTGAGGCTGAAGGTTGTGCAATTTATCTCATCGTGTTTATGCAATGATGTTTTTATTATTAGCTTTTATTGTGTGATTTTTATGTACTGTAATTGTTGTTGTGATGATGTTCCTGTTGGTACTGACTGCTGTCATTGTGGTTGTAAAGGCATTTGTGGCACAGTTGCAGAGTCCAAGACAAATTTCCCCAAGTGGGACAATAAAGTATATTGTATTGTAAAGATGAAAACTTGCATCTTCATTATTGTTCCATGAACATATAGGATGAGCTGGTGCAAATGTGTGCATTTATACTATTTTGCAAAGCTGATCTTGAACATTGTTGCTTTTCAATGTGCTCTTACACTGATCATTGTTTGAGGGGGTGTGGTCAATTTGTAGCAGGTGCTGCAAATCAATAAACGATGAGAGAGAGAGAGAGAGAGAGAGAGAGAGAGAGTGTGTGTGTGTATATATATGTATATGCTGGTCAAATGTAACCGAGGGCTATTTGTCTTTATTCCTCCATCATTGGCCTTCTATTCCTTTTTACTATAACAGCTTCAACAGGTTATGGGCCCAGGTAGGAGCTTGGAAGCCGATAGAACCATTTAAGTTTTGAGGGAGACGAGAAAAACAATGAACTGTGGGGAAACAATGTTTGTGGCGCACCTGTGTCTGCTTAATTTGAAGGACATCATACTGAGTGAACCACCTGGTGAGGCCAGTGAGGCTGCAGCAGAAGATGAAGCTAAAAATTAAGAAGCATATGCAGAATTTATCCAACTATTGAAAGATAAAAGTCTGTCCCTGATAATGAGAGACACAGTGGATGATAGCAGAAAAAGGCGAAAGATTCTGAGAGGACATTACGCTAGTAAGGGGAAGCCACGAGTGATCAGGTTGTACATGGAGCTTACATCTCTTCAGAAAGCTGTCAATGAGAGCGTCACAGCTTGTCATTTGCACAGACTGTTACAGTATTGAAAAATGCAAAAGAAACTTTAAGTGTTAGCTTGTTTGCAATGATTCTGAATGATCTGCTAAGACTCATTCAAGTCATTTTTCATCCATATAACCCAAAGTGATAAAAAGATAACCTTCAGAGTTAAAAGCAAAGCTAAGGAGCTATGAAAGCAGAGAAAAATAAAATGTTGCTCACTCAGACGATGACAGTGTGATGAAGGTGAGAGGAAAAGACAGCTGGAACATGAAACTGACCTGTTTTAACTGTGGACAGAATGGACATAAGGCTGTGGAGTGCACTTCTCCTACGGGTGAACACATGGAATAGAGACAGTGGTGTAGTTGGTGCAAGAGTTACATGCACAAGGATGCAAACTGCAGACTAAGTGAGCGGTGGATGAGGAGGACCATACGTTTGCTATAAAGGTATGCTGAGTGGATAAAGTCCTGGTCAGTGGAGTGAAGGAAAAAGGTGTCACGGTTGATACAGGAGCCACATCACACATCATCAGGGACATTGCTCAGTTCAAAATCTTGGACAAGTTTCCAGTCATACTAATATGTCCTGTGGCTGTCTGATGGAGACATGACCAGCGGTATCGCCCTGAAGAAAGTTACAGCCAAAGTTCAACTGACAGACAACAAGGGTCCAGTGGTGGAAACGATGCTGATGTGGGTGCTGTACGTCCCATCTTTTCAACAGGACATCTTCTCAGTAAAGGCAGAGATGACCCATGGAGTGACAGTCATCATCAAGGAAGGTCAGAACAGACTCATTCACAAGAACGGTGTAACATTTGACATCCAGCACTGTTACAGATGATGTTGATCACTGTCATGGGTGTTATGATATTCAAACATGGCATGAAATTCTAGGTCACTGTAATTGTGAGGATGTGTTAAAGTTGGAAGGTGTCACAAGAAGAGGGAAGAAAAATTAAACGTACAAGTCAAATGTCTAATCTTGATATATGTAATGACCTGTACTAGACCAGCTCTAGGTTTCATTGTCCATAAGCTATCACAATACTTAACTGAACCTAAAAACCAACACTGGGTAGCTGTCAAGCATGTACTGTTAAATTAAAGGAGGTATGGGCAAACTATTCCACAAAGGGCCAGTGCGGCTGCAAGGTTTTGTTCCAACCAACCAAGAATACACCGTTTAAAGACTGAGATCAGTTGATTAATTGAATCAATTCTGATGTGGTCCTGCTTGGTTGGAACAAAAACCTGCAGTCACACTGGCCCTTTGGGAAAGGTTTCCCCATGCCTGATTTAAAGGGAACTGTGAAATTATGTAAACCTTAACCTTTTTGTGTTTAGTGATGCTAATTGGGCAGCAGATCAGAATGACAGAAGTACAAAGGGTTACTGTTTTAGTTTACTTGTTATATCTTGGAATTCTAACAATCCAGTTGAAAAAGGAATAAAAGAAAAGCAGAGTCACTTTGAGATTTTTCAAAAATATTGTCAACAATGTATTTAATGAAACAATGCAAGATCTTAAAACGCATACGCCTACATGTTGCGGCCAAAGGTCTTCATCAGGGCATACAGGTTAAATAAGCATCCAAGGCTGGCTCAAACAATCCAGTTGCTTTGTCCACGTGTGAGACAGAGTACATGGCTTTGGCATTTACTGCGCAGGAAACGCTGTATCTTGTTCAGTTACTGGGGGGGAAGGACAATGAATGTGATTACATACTCGTAACAATTTCTGAGGACAATCAAGGGGCAATTGCTCTGTCAAAGAACCCTGTGTGCCGTCAACCATGCCATGTAAACATGTTATCAAATATCACTTCGATCTACGCTTCTTGATGGAAAGTAGACATGCTCACTGATATTTTGACCACACCTGTTACTAAAGCCATGCTTGAGAGATTTGTGGATTTTATTTTTGGTATGAAGGGATAAAACCTGAAGAAAAATGTATTACCCATGTCCTGTGTAAACGTACATAATTGTATGTTATTCAACCTAAGAGCAAGTGGAAGTGTTGAACATTGTTGCTCTTGAATATGCTCTTACACTGATCAGAGAGAGTGAGAAATGTAACTGAGGGTTACCTGTCTTTATTCCTCCATGTTTTAGTCGGCCTTCTATTCCTTTTTTTTTTGGCAGCTTCAACAGCTGACATTACTAATGATCAACCTTAACTGTTAATTTTAGCAATTGGCACATAATTGAAATGACTTGGTGCATTCAGAAATATGGTTGTTTCCAGTGAGTTAGCATTAGCATCAGTAAAGACCGTGCTATCAAATGAATAGATGATCACCCAGAAGCCAGTTGATTCCTTATTTTCTTTTCTGATGTCAGTTTCTGTTGGATCAGGCTATAATGAGGACGATGTGTTGTGTAAACCCAACATAAGATCTGCTACACAGTCATTTGTTCCTTTAACTGACAATGAATAAATGTTTTGGTCACTTAGATTCAGCAATTGGTACAACTACAACATAAATGGAACAACATTAACACTCATTTGTGCACTTGGACACCTGATGAAAGAAAGCCCAATATGCAACCTCCTGTTGTCATGTTTGCAGTCTCAAACAGCTCCTGAAACAAATGTGTGGCTTTTTAGCTCTTAATTGCTTCATTGCATCATCTGTTTGGTGTTTAAAATGTAATGTTCACTGGGACTGTTTGAGCAAATAAACCAAAACAAAATAAGCTGAAGCATTCGAAAAGAAGCAGTTGATTCATGCTGAAATATTCATTAGAAGCGTTAGTAATGTAATAAGAAAGCAGTTTAACATTTAAGCTGTTTGAAAATTATTCTACACTGCAGTACAAATAATAATTTTTAGTTTTTGAACACTATAAAACAGACCTGGAGAAATGGTCTGTTTATTCCGAGAAGAAACTCTGTGTTCTGCACCTGTGATACAATTTACACATCTATTTTATTTGACTACATCATCAGTATACGGACCAAGCTCTTGTGTTTATTTGACACTTTTCCAAACTTCCGGCCTCTCTTGTACTATCATCCTGATTTTGAACCTCAGAAGTGTACAGACTTTGTTACAGTGTAGCTCAGAACTATCTCTATAATTAACATTTTACAAACCTTGGTTATATAATCCAAAAGCCTACAGACCTCAGCAACATGAAGAATTGGGATCACTGTGCTCGGTTTGGGTAAAATACTTGGCTGCCTGGATTTTAGTTCAATTCAATTTATATCGAATATGTAACAAATAAAACATGTACATGAAAAATAAAACATGGCTTCATTTGCATATTCCAAAAGAACTGGGAGGAAGTCAAATGTATTTAATCCTACGCCTTCTCCACTAAACGATCTTTGGCACCCTGGTCCTCAGGGTCCACTGTCCTGCATGTTTTAGATATCACCCTGCTCCAACACACCTGATTCAAAGCTGTGGGTCGTTATCAAGCTTCAGCAGTTTGATAATGAGCTGATCATTTGAATCAGGTGTGTTGGAGCAGGGTTGGCTGTAAAACATGCTGGACAGTGGGCCCTGAGGACCTCTGGTCTGTGGTTTAACTTCCTTTCAACATAATACAGTGGTACCTCTACTTACGAAATGAATTCGTTCCAGAAGTGGTTTTGTACTGTGAATTTTTCATAGTCGCATTTTACATGTGAAGGGCCTGATTTGTTCCAAGGCCTCAAATATTACCCATCAAACCCTTTAAAAATTACAAACATTTATCAATTTTGTATGAAATACATGTTAACAGTTAAATAAACCCTCACCCCCACCCTCCATCATCAGATCAGTGAATATGGTGGATGCTTTTTCTGAAACAATAGCCTCAGTCACTGTATCTCCTGCAATTACTTTCTCTGGTCATTCATTGATGACCTCTGACCTCTTTCCATATCACACAGATACCTTTGGAAGGGGTCGCTGCTTTTAATGCATCCTTCTGCTTCAATATTATTACTTCGATATCACTCTACCGTATGCCACTTTCATTTTTTAAAAAAAATCTCCTTCTATTGATGACATAGTCCACTTCTTCTTTTCATTCGCACTGGTAATCACTGAATCAGTGAAATTGATGTAGTTCTCGGCCAAGCACCAACTACTGAAGCTTTGCATATTTTTGAAATGGGGGGGGGGGAAATAATAAAAACCCTTAAAGCCCTCAAAACCCCTTAAACGCCCATAAAAACACTGAAAAAAACCCATTAAAACTTAAAGAAAAAAACTCAACAGTTAAAAGACCTTTCAAAAACCCTTTAAACATCCTTAAAAAAACACTATTAAAAACATTTTAAATACCCTTTAAAACCCCCTCAAAAACCAGTTAAAAAAAACAACTTCTCACTTTTAAAGTTTTAATCTCATGTTTTCCTCTTCATTCATAACCCTGTTCCTGTTTCCTGGGAGTAATTTGTTTTTTTACTTAGAAAATGATGAATTGTATGAGACCTGTAGCTTTGACAAATTTTTGGGTGGATGGATTTATTTATTCATCTGGAAAGGGACCAGACTTTCTATGGATCCAGATCTTTTCTCGGTGAGCCTGGGTTACCTAGGCGATATCTGTAATGGTGCGTTGTTCAGATTGACAGTAGGGTTGGCCCAACATCCATGAGGCGACTGATCAAAAGTCTTGCCCTGAGCCATCGCAGCTGCTTCATCACATTAATATTCCAGCAAAATGTGACCGAACATTTGAACCGCGCTCGCTGATATTCAACAAGTCATATTACATCTTTCAGTGACGCCAGTGCTGACACATCACACACACACACACACATATACAGGCTATTTCTGGTGAGGTGTGGGTCCCATTATGGAGCATGGCTTAATTCTCCTTGACACAAAGCCAATTCATGGAGGGATTGTTTCACAGGTTTATCCTCTTTCCCCCTGTCAAGAGTCAGGTGAGGAAGGGTTGTATTAGGTAGTGGAAGGACCATGGTTGAAGCGGGGGTGGGGGTTGCTGTCAAGCAGTGTGGGAGGAAGGGGAGGACACAGTGTAGCCCATCACTTCTGCTCCCGGAGAGACTTATTACAGAGGCAGACCAGGGCGAGGGCTGGTAATTAATTTGGAGACAGCCGATATTGGTTTTGATGCACCAGAGACTGACAACACTGGCTGCACCCCCCCTGTGCATGGCTCTGTGAGGAGAAGAAAAGGGCAAAAAAAGACAACGTGAGGAGCAGGATGAGGATGATGATGATGATGAAGGGGGAGGAGCTGGGGGGAAAAAAAATTATGGGGCTTGACAGAAGTGTCTGAACTGCTGTGGCTTGCAGCTAGAACATTAAAGATCCTTGACAAAGATAGCCCATGACAATGCATATTTATGGCGATACCCTCTTCGTCTGGGCCTCCCTTTTCCATCCTTTTCCTCTGCAACTCGTACTCTCATATCTTCCACCTTCTCTTTCACACTTATTCATCTGGACGCCCATCTCTGTCTATTGTCTGATTTCTCATCCTCTGTCAAGAGTGTGTGTCAATCACCACAGCTTCCACCCCACAACCTCCTCCCCTGCAGCGACACTCTTCTTTCGGTTGCAAATTATTAATGGTGCCCGATGGAAATAGGCTTGTTTTCCATCAGTTCAACCACATAGGCAGCTTGTGCGCCACAAAATGTAACAGTGGTGCAATTATATTCATGCAATTTGTAGAGTCGTTCAGTGCAGAAACATTGGAAGGGCACAACTGAGGACAAATGAGATTGTTTTCTAATGGATGTGGAAAGAAAATGTGAAGATAAACGACATAAGACAAGATGACAAAATATCCGGAGGAGTTTAATGTGTTTTAAGCAAAGGCTGGAAATGAATCCAATGGCAACTGACTGTCTTCAAAAAGAGTCCGCCCCACAGATTTCTATGTTAACCCTTTAACCCCTGATGTGTTCTGAATGGATGGTTTAGTTTTAATATTCAGAAAAATTTCATTTGTATTTTTTTTCCTATGGATGGTGTAGTTTAAATAATTAAACTGTTATTTTGTTTGTCAGCAAGATAACTGAAAACGTTATGGACGGATTTTGATGAAACTTTCAGAGATGATTGATAATGTGTTAAGGAAGAAACCATTAAATTTTCAGCTATAAAGGTCAAAGTCACAGTGAAGGTCAACAGCTAAAATGCATAAGTCGTGACATCTCAGAATCCAGACAAGATAGTATCAGGTGTTTTGTTTGCATTGCGTTTGCCCGATGACGACATGTTTTGACATCACATGACATGAAAAATATGAGAGTTTGACCTTTACCTTAAAGAAGGTTATTAACGTATTTTGTTAAATCAGACAATATCTTGTGCTTCATGTTTAACATTAGATCTAACGTGAAGTTTGGTCGATGTGCGACGTCGCATAACGTCAGAGTGACGTCATACGTGGTCGAATATTGAAATGTCTCAAAAATGGGACCGAGGATTTCTTAGAATGTTTTTAAACCCTCTAATGGATTGTTAATGACCGATTAAAATAAATTGTTAGCAAAGACGGAACACTGGTTTACAAATAAGTTAAGAACATCCAGATGCAGACCTTGGCAGAGTGGTGATGCTTTGTGGAGGTCTGCACTATGGGCGTGCTCTAGTTTATGGATGGTTTAGGTTAAATATTAAGAAAAATTCTCCTTTTTTTTTAATTTATTTTTTTTTTTTTACTGTTCATGGAACTGACATGGCGATAAACGTGTGTCAAAAAGCAACTGATTTAGAAAAAAGAAAAAGCCATAACCAAAACTGCTGGCACCAACTTACAATGCACGTTCCTTCTTTTTTACTTCCATTTTATTTTATTTTTTTTTCAAATTTTCATATGATTTATTATTTTGTAAACATGTATTACTTTTTGCTCATTTTGTTTTTTTTTTTTATTCCGTTTGTCTCTTACTTTGCTGATGATACTTTTGTTGGTTATTTATTCATTTAGTTTGTATTGATCACTTTGGCTATTTTTTTTTTTTTTTGCATATTCTTTTTTTAATACTGTGGAACTGCTAAAGTCTTAACCCTTGAACCACCTAAAGTCACAATACTGCAAAAAAAAAAACATTGACAGAATTAAACGGGCAGCTTTTTGACATCTTTATCAAACCTGAACATAAAAAACTCCTCATTCACATAAAGGTTTAAAGTGATCAAAGTTAACATCCACATTTATAACCCAAGAACAATTTTCATTTTTCTTTAATCTCAAAGGCTTCAACAGTATTTATGCAGAATTGACAGATAGGTGTCATCCATGTCTTCAGTGCAGAGAGTGGTTTGATTGGCAGCTCATTGTCTGCTAATATATTCATTAGCAACTCTACTGGAGAGTGATTTCATGTTAGTGTCACATGGGTTTATCCACCGTCCCGCCCCTTTCAGAGATGTACTGTGGTCCATTATTGCCACTGATGTTAGAGATTTCAACTTATTCTTTTATTTATTACTATATATTTCATAAGCTGCCTGTCATATGCACGTTAAAATAACATTTTTCCTCAAGCACCTTCTGTCAAAATAGCGTAATACTTGATGTCATCTGACAGAAATGAGCAGGAAAATGAAACGAATGTGATGATTAAGAAAAGGGGAGAGGGTTATTATTTTTGTTTTAGTTTTTCTCAGCAACTTTATTACATTTTTCTGTAAAGGACTGAGGTTGTCCTGAGTAGATCACATTATATTTTGGTAAATGTGTATTTTTTGTAACCTCTGTTACAAAACTTACTGTTTTTAATTATGGCTTAATGATGTTATGTCTTTTGTTAGATTGGAGAATATACATTTTACAGTAAAAGGTATTTCTAATAGGTTTATTCAGAAATGGAAATCCTTATCTTACCAAGTCTGTCCTTGGAATATAACCCCCCCCCTTTTTTTTTCCTGACCTGATTTTCACTATTATATTTATTTACGATCTCTTCTTTTTGTCAAATGTAGTGTATGCATATTTAATTTGATGGTTGATCTACAGTTAGATTATCATCATATTCCAATTTTGTTTGTAAAAGTTTTATGTTTGAGATAATTTTTTGGAAAAAAAAAATTCTGAAGGAGAGATACACTCCCATCGACGGACAGGCTATAGATGAACGTCCATTTATAAATGAAGGAGGGGGCGCTGGTCCAGACACCAGACAGGCAAGGGAAGGGGGTCTGGGGTCACAAGTCAGCACAGGCAAGTCACTGTCGATCCTGCCGTCCATGGCTTCCACCGCAGACACTATCAAGAGAGCCACCACTCCCCCCAGGGGGGGAGGGGGGAAAGGGGAAAGGGGACACCAGGTGACTCGCCATGAACAGACTTTGTATGAAAGATAGGTTATAAAATGACAGAAAGAGAGAGAGTGTCAGATATTTACCAAACAGAATGTTCCAGCAGGTTTTGCTAAGTTACCAACACTGTGTGTAAACTGCTGGTGTTAAACCATAAACTATTGTCCTTATCCATTAGTTTTCATGGTGTTTATTTCATGCTTCTAAACCTTTTGTTAGCTAAGCTTCATGGGACACAAACTGATAAATGTTGATTATTGTTTTGTTATTTAGGATGATAATTGACGTTGAGTTCTCGTGAATGCTTGTGAATCTCCATGATCGCTCCAGACAGCATGAGCGTTGATGTATTTTTGAAGGCGTGGTTTCGAGGGGTAGGCTGACAAAGATGCTTTCAAAATATAGCTTGCAGGAACCATTTTCTAAGCTCTCCTAGTCTACCTTTAAGTAAAGGGAATCAATGAGTTTGCTAGAGATGGGACTTTGGCAGGATTTATTGGGTTCATGTAACTCGTATGGATTAGACACCACAGATTCCAGACGTGAACACTATTGATATTCTTTCAGATGTGCTCCAGAATTATTTAAGCTATGGCGTAAGTTTTTCATCCTTCCATGGAATACCTGAGCTAAACATTACTACAACTACGGATGGAAGTAAATGTTGTGACGTTTATTGTGACAGTGCATAAACACTGTGATGCATAAACGATGCTGCGGCGAACGTTTCCTGTAATCAAAGCTAAAGGCGAGCCAACAAAGTATTATGTACGGTAAAGGCTGTCTATTATTTAGACCCTTTTAATCTCATTCCATCCATCCACAGACCCACTTTGAAGACAGCGAGTGTACCATTTCATGATTGGTAAAGCATTTATTTATTGATTTATTTGTTCACCCTGACATACAGTTGTATCGTAGTTGTGGCTAACGAGTTACATGACCTTGAAAGCATTCTGTCAGTCAAAGATTTAGCAATACCAATTAAAATACCTCGCCTTCTCTGCATAATTTATGTATATTGCTTAATATTAGCATTAATTTGTCCAGACGGTTTGACAGCTGAACCTGCTAAATAAAGGGGATAGTGTTGATAAGTGTATTCCTAGGTGTCAAGTGTACATTAGTTACTGGTATCTTGAAAATAGTTGGCAAACAATGTCTCCTTCCACAACATAGGTGTCAAACATACGGCTCGGGGGCCAAATCTGGCCCTTTAGATGAATTTATGAAATGCAAAAATTACACTAAGATATAAATAATTTTACTTCCTGGTCCACATTCAGACCAATTCGGTCTCATAATAAGCTATAAATATTAATTTCGTTTCATATTGTACAACATTTTCTTTCTGTAAATGGAAATGTTTTTCACTTAGTGACACTAAAATCAAGTATAATTTCATTAAAAAAATGATGAAAAATAAGAAATGTCTTAAGATAAGTAAGTACAATTTTAATAATAATCCACCTATTACTAAATATTTAGTGTATCTGTAGATCCACTTTGATCTGTAAGTTATAATGTATATGTGTAAATGACAAACTAAAGCCTAATATTTCTTTTCAGAATGTCATTTAAATTTTTTTGCTCTAAAACAGAGAGAAAAGTTTAGAGTTTACATTATTCCTATACTATTATATATATATATATTTTTACTGGTACAAATCAAATTCAGCTGACACCTCTTGTCTAATGTATTAATTATTCATTTAATAACTGTTAATGAATTTTCTATGTGATCATCCAGAGCTATAGAAGTCATATGTTAATTAAATCGTCTTTGAGTATTTAATATCTATACTGTATTTAGAAAGGCAGATGCTAAGTCAAGCAGATTTAATTAGACTTAAATTATTATTGGCCTAATAATCCTACAAATCAATATTCTGTTTTCCATCCTTATCATCTTTGACATAGTGCTGCAGTTGAGTCATTTATGTAAAGCTCTGGATCAGTCTGCAGTGAGCAAAGCAGTAAGAAAGAGATTAAAGTCTGTCAAGACTCAGATCACCAGCGAGCTCAGTGAATATTACGCATGAGATGAGAGGTGGGGTTTTCATTTATGCTCAGACACTTTAAGGTCTGGGGAAAAAAAAAAAAAAATTCATATGAACAACCTGGTCTTGTGGATCGTCACCCATTTTACTGCAACTAGTTAATATTGCATGAAAACACACAGATTCTAATAAAGGAGATTAACTGATGTTTAAGCTTTAATGTAATGTTTAGTAAATGACAAATAAGTATGTATTCATAAGATGAAGCTTTAAAAAAAAAATTAATCATAAGTGAGTCTTTTGGTGATTATTATTATATTTGAGCTTGAATTAAGTCAAAAATAGATCTTGAATCAAGCAGAAAAAAAATGTGCTGATGGAAGAAATTAAAAATATTTCTTGAAATAAAATATTGAAGACCTGTTTAAAAATCAGTTATTTTAACTCACTGAAGTTACTCTTAGTTATGTTTTATTTTAAGTGTGATGACATATTTTGGTCATAAATGAGGAAAAAATATATATAGTAAGAGTTATTATCCTTTTGTTTTTGCAGTGTAAAGACCCAACATTTTCTGGCAGTTCCCAAATAAGTTCTCTTATTTATAAAAATTCTGCTAATGGAAGAAATGGGAAATGATCTTGGTTAGATTTCTTGAAATAAAATGTCTAAAAATAAGGTCTGTTTTTTTTTTTTTTGTTTTTGAGTCAGTTTGTTTATTTGTAAGCAGTAGTGATGCGCGGGCTACCCGCTGGCCCGCGGATATCCGCGGGTGACCCGCGGGGCGGGCGGGTTGGGTCGCAGTTTTTAATACATATTGCGGGTTGGGCGGGTTATATTTAATATATATTGCGGATGCGGGCGGGGCGGGTCAGGGACGATCAATACCCGCATTTTTCCATACGACATTCCCAAAAATGGCACAATATGGATAGACTGAAGGTATACAATATTTCAACTTAAAATAACCTCAGTAAGAATAATCAACGACATATAAAAAATATGATGATGAAAGACAACTCAATTGACATCGGCAGTTTCATTCCACGAGAGGCGGCACGCTCCAGTCAGAATGAATGGGTAACAGCCACGTTATTTTCACATCCTTTGCATTGCCATCTACAGGAAAGGGTTGCCTTCATATCTTTACAGACCATGTTAAGACCGATGAGGGAGGATAGAGAGGTGTGTGCGTGCATGGAGCAGTCTCCACAGCCGTGTTATGAAACGGAAAGGAGCCCCGCTAACCTACAGTAGCATCCTCGTCTCTCCTCTCCTTCCAATTACTCGTACACTTAATTCTCCTATGACCCGCGAGTCGGGCGGGGTGGGTCGCAGTATTAATACATATTGCGGATGCGAGTGGGGCGGGTCAGGGATGATCAATACCCGCTGAAGTGTGTGTGTGTGTGTGTGTGTGTGTGTGTGTGCGTGCTCGGCTCGCGCATGTGCAAGCCCGTCAGTTCCTGTTTTGAATGCTTTTTTATCCCAACTTTTTGTTATTTGTTATTAGCGCCAAAATCTCCCTGAACACTCAGAGATAAGAGTGAAAATGTCGGACTTGATCAGGGAGAAGATTAAAACAGGCGATGCTAAGGTTGTACGGAAACGTTGTATGTGTTCGATTATAGTGATGATGTGGGTGTAGTCTATTTTATGTGCTGGAGTGCATATTGAGACGTTAGAAAGGAGGCAAAAATGATGCTTCATGACTTTTAACATTAGAAGCACAAGGTAAAGATGCTGCGAATGTACTATGTGAGTTTAGAGACAAATTTAAGCTCGCGGGTTGATAGCGGGCGGGTTGGGTTTATCAATACTTGATAGCGGGCGGGTTGGGTTTATCGATACGTGACATCATGCGGGTTGGGCGGGGCGGGCCGAGCCACGTCTTGGGTTTGGGCGGGGCGGGTTTCTGTAAAACCCCCTAACCGCGCATCACTAGTAAGCAGGTTTAGACAAAAACTACTGGACCAATTTCTATGACATTTTCAGTCAAGGGGCACGGTGGTCCAGAATAGATCCCATGACATTTTGGTGAATGTAGGTCAAAGGTCACATTCACCAAAAATGTGTTGGGTTTTTTTCGATGATAAGAGAAAGGGTAAATCAGGTCAAATATGTACTGGGCACCACTCATTGGAAGTATGACGACACATTTTGACTAGAAATAAGAAAATCCACTTGGTCAGATTCAGAGTTCTGCAGTGTGACTCGACCCTTTTTAAAATGTCGGCTGTATTTTTCCGTCTTTCGATGTGACCCGTTCACTGTGTGAGAACACTATTATTTGTTTGACCTCATTTAACTTACGCGGACCATTCCTCAAACTCTGGAATCACCATTTAAACTCAGTCCTAAAACACTCCCTAGCTTCACTTCCTTCCCTCTCTCTCTCTCTCTCTCTTTCTCTCTCTCTCTCTCTCGCTCTCTCTCTCTCTCTCTCTCTCTCTCTCTCTCTCTCTCCCTCTCCGTCTCGTTCTTTTCTTTTATAAATTGTGCATCTAAGACAGGGCCCATGGTAGCGGTGAAACTAGGTCCCGGGCTTCAAATAGCAGCCAGTTTTATCCCAGGGGCCCGCAGCCCAGGAAAGGCCAAGAGAAACACACACACACACACACACACACACACACACACACTCCCAGCCCAGCCCAAGAGAGTGAAAGATAGAGGGCCAACTGTTTGATGAAAATTAATATTTGTCATATTGTGCAGCAGACAATACCCCATGGACACGTACAGTACAACTGGCATTGTTTGAATCCATTTCCTTTTTGAAGATATCACCGTGTACCTGGCGTTTTTGTAGCGCAGTAGAGAACATAGGTGTACACGTGGATGCCGGCTTTGATGCCCTGTGGGACTCCTACCTATTTCCCATTTTGTTTCAGTCCTTTACCAAGACCGTATTGTTCGCCACACCGGTTGTAGTCATGCGTGTTGGCTTCATGTGTGTAATTTAATGACCTTGATGGGCAGATTGCAAAGTAAAAATGCTTCATTTTCTTTTTTTACGTACTTTCCTTCACAGTCAGAGAACTTCCCATCATCCTTTTTTTTTTCCCAATCTACCACCAAAAGCATCCTTTCTGTTAGTTCATTTCTGCTACAAACTTAGGCCTATTATTCATGACATTTGAGGATGCATCGTAGCTGAGGCGTTTTAAAGTGGCAACGTCGCATGTAGTTCTAATTGACACATTTTAAGAAGAACAAAAATGCCGCTCTGAAGCATGTTAAGCAAAAAAATGAATAAAAATCTGTCAATGGAACAAGTGGGAATTATTGTTGCCGGATTTCTTAATATGACATTAAAATCAGTCGTATTTCTCACTAGAGAGAGAGAGAGAGTTAAACAATGAGAACAAATGCCGACACAAAAAACTTGTATATAAACTAGTGTTTTATTTAATCAATCATTAACAATCCCTTAGATGGTTTAAAAAATTCAAAGAAATCCTCAGTCCCATTTTTCACATATTTCCATTTCAATCTTTGACCACCTATGACGTCACTCTGATGTTATGAAACGTCACACAACTGAAATTCACATTTTACATCTAATGTTGAATATGAAGCACAGGACAATCTTGGATTAAACAAAATGTCAATAATTCTGCTTTAAGGTAAAGGTCATACATTTACCAAATATACCATTGGCTTGACATTATTGAACCTATTGGTGTTATCTCATCTGATGTGTGAAGGTAAGATGAAGTTAAAAAAAAAAAAAAAAAAAAAACAGATGATACTGTCTGGTCTGGATATTGAGATATCACCACTGATGTGTTTTAGCTGTTGACTTTCACTGTTGACCTCTGAAAGTTTCATCAAAATCAGTCCATAATTTTTGTGTTATCTTTCTGACAAACAGACAAATGTTAGGTAAAACATAACCTCCGTCATAGTTAAAGTGTAGCATCACAACATTTACACACATAAGGTCGAGACGTGTGCTCGACATTTCTCTGGTCTATACTGAAAACGTGTCCAAATATCGAGTGGATTACTTACAATGTTCACTTGTTAAAGGGGACAGAGCAGCACAACCTGAGGGGTATGAAGTAGCTCATTTGCATTTAAAGGGCCAGCACTCAAAACAACCTTCCTGATGTCATTATTCAGACAATAAAGTAGAATAGATGAATTAATGAAGGATTCAGACCCAGTCATAACACCTACAGTTAATGTAGAGCACAGGGAAATGTTTTAAAATGCATATTTTAATTTTAAAAAGTAAAATATCACTCTTTTTTTATATGACAATGAAACTACATGTCATCTGACACTAATTAAAAAAAAAGCAAAATACTGAGATACAAGAACTTTTTTTTTTTTCTGAATCAGTACCATGTTTGTTTGAAGTGGAAGCGACATACAGTCCTGGATGAACCTGTTCTAATCCCAGTTGGTCTTTGCTCTGATGCTTTGGTAAATCAGCCTCCTTCACTCTGCTGCTTTGAGTTGCATAGCAGCCTTTAAACAGTGGGTTACCGTGGTGACCACAGCAGAGCCACTGGTGGCAGCAGCAGCTATTCACTCATTTCAGCTGACATTAAGACAAGCTCCCATAGTGTGTGTGTGTGTGTGTATGTGCATGCATACACACACACACACAGTTTTTCCATGTATCATGAGAACCAAGTTTGTGATCTTCTTCTTTTTCTAAAAAAACAAAAAAAAAACATTTAAAATATATTTTTAAAAAAATAAAGAAATATTATTTAAAAATCTATGGCAACTTCAAGAAAAGAATTCTATGTATTTATAAAGGACATAATTTGCAAAATTTTCCATACTTAACACACATTTCAATTTTACTAGTGGTGACCTCATAGGGACTTGAATTTTGGTCCCCATGGTGTCTGAGATGCTCACGATGTGACTGTGTAAACGGATGAATGTCCCCAAAAATATAATATTAAAAGAAATACACACTCAGTGGCTTCCATGTCTCATGAGGGCCAAGTTTGTAATCATCATTTGATTAATGAGCATAAATACAGCTTTTTTTTAAAATAAAAAAATAATAAAAAATAAATTAATTAAATGTTTAAAACATTTATTAAAAGATTACATTATTTTTGCATTTAAAAATGTATGGGGACTGCAAGAAAAAAAAAACTACTTCATGTACTGATAGATATATATATATAATTTTTTTTTTTTTTTTTTTTTTTTTTAACCCTCATGGAGACCTGAATTTTGGTCCCCATAGTGTCTGAGGTAAACAGATGAATGTCCCCATAAGTATAGACATACACACACTATCCTTCACCTATCTGACCAGCTCTTGTATTATTAATGATGTGTCTGCAGATTTTTCAACACCGCAGACTCAGCAGGAACACTGTGGACATTTATGCACGTGTTGTGGACGCACTATACAACTCATTTGACATAACAAAAATCATATTTCCATCGCTCTCTATTCAGTGTGTCACATTTGATCTAGATGTTGCTTCGGCGTTAGATACATTTTGTTATTTAGAGAGATGACAAGTGTGGGTTGTTTAGAGGGAAGCGTTGGAGGAAGACTGTGACAGCACTGTCAACAGCACTGTTCTGTGGACACATATCCAATTTGCTGCAAATTCATTTTTCACTGGTGCTCCGTGTCACGGTGAATGTGTCTTATTGTTGGTCAGGAAATCGGATCGTAGAGGAATAATAATCCATACAGTAGCAGCATTCAGGAAATATAACAAGGTGCTTTGCAAGTAAGTACGGATGGAGGGGGAAAAAAAAGGAAGAATAAACGGTTCGACACAGAGATTAGCATGAACTGGAAGATTAAAAACAGTAAATGAAAGCCACAATTGTCTCAGCAGTCATTAGGCTTCATTTACAGTAATGATATTGCTCTGATCTGCAGCTGTTTGGCACCAACACGCTATTGTGTTTGTCCGATTTCTGTGCCAAGTTATTATGTAGGTTTGTAAGTTGTCAGTCTTATGGCTTGTTAGTGTGAAATTTATAGCTCGCACTGTTGCAACTCAGGTAGGAATCTTGCAGTTGGAGGTAAGTGAATATATATGCACCCACTACTGTTGCCGGGTAGAAATAAAGATCCACTAGTGATCAAAAGTATCTACTCATTATTTAAACTGTTTAACCCTTTGGAGACTTTAACAGTTCCAGTCAAAAATGAATAAAATAAGTAAAAAAAAATAATAATAAAAAATTGACTAACAGGCAAAAATGTCAAATAAATCAACATAATAAGAAGTAACATGAACAAAATAAGACGCAAATGGCACAAAAGTGAAGAAAAATAATAAAATGTGATATTACATGTAGAAATGTAAGACAAAATTGAAAAAAAAATGAACAAAAACTAATAAATATTTACAAAATAATAACTTAACTTAGTTAAAATAAACTAAAATGAAGTATAAATAAATAAAAATAAATGCATTCCTAAGTAGTGTGGCAGCTTAATCCAAATATATGGAAGAATCGTTACAGAATTGATTAAAGCAACAAAATTGGTACATTTGAATTTTAGGACACAAGTAGTAAATAGTAAAACTTACAAAAAAAATTTCGCAAACAATACAGATATTTAAAAAAAAATTGCTTCATCAATAGCTTTTAATTCTACATCATTGGTAAATTAAATATGTAAAAATACATTAATTTCACTGAAAGAAACAGTGAAATATGCAGAGGGTAACTATATAATAAAAGGTAATAAATCACTTAAAAATTAAGGAGAGACAAAAATGTATCAAAAATGACCTTTTACTTGGTAATATTACACTACAGCACAGACCAAACATCATTAGCTATTACTATTAAACATTAAAGAATTGAATAGACTTTTTTTAAATTTAAGCAGCAGTAGCTATAGAATCGAATTAGTCATTATTATTATTATTTTATTCCTAGGTGTTCGTTAATTTCGTTGGATTTTCAAGGAGACGTGAACATGTCAAACCTGTGAGGTGAATTTCCAGCTTGTTTGCGATAGTTTAAAGGAATAAAAGCATTTTTTTTTTTTTTTTTTTAATGAAATGTGGTGTATTTTGTGGCTGATAAAGTGCACTGAGTTTTCCTGTTCATTGATCAGTGTGGAGCAGTGATGTGAGCTCTCCATGGAACTGAAGTGATGTTCCTGCAGCCACAGCCTCTGCCAGTCCCACTGTGTGTTACTGCCAACACTATCACATTACGTTCTATTTGGACCGCAATTTGTAGTGTCATTCACAAGGTTTGGCCTGGGTGTCGAACAAACCACTTGTGGTATCTTGGTTTTGGAAAATAACTCGAATGGCAAAATAATGACACTCTGTGGTGGCTTTCAAATTGTCAGCTGTCAGCTGATTGGCTCTTCCGGAGGGATCTGGATGTCACGCCCACCCTTAGGTGCTGTTTATTCAGAGCAGCAAATATAGGGTGTGGATGATACAGGCACTAGTGCTGTACGATATTAGAAAAAAACAACTGTGGGTCATGAATCCTGAATCAGGTGTCATGTTTGTCTAGTTCAGTGCTTCTTAAATCCGGTCTTCATGGCCCAGTGTCCTGCATGTTTTAGATCTGTCCCTTTTGTATCAGACCACTTTCAATTATTGATCAGCTCTTCAGAAGCCTGAGAATGATGTCATGGCTTCCAGGTGGGACGGAAGAGATACACATTTAATATATATACAATATATATATATATATATATATATATATATATATATATATATATTTTTTTTTTTTTTAAATTTATTTATTTATTTATTTTTTTGTACTTTTTTTAATTTTAATTAAAAATATTATTTTAGTCCAGTTTTATTTATTTATTTTTTGTTTAAAAAAGAGGGAGATAATTTGTTTACTAAACTAACTAAACTAAAAACTAAACAAAAAACAAACAAAAAATAAATGAATTAAAAAAAAAAAAAAATATATATATATATATATATATATATATATATATATATATATATATATATATATACACACACATTAGTGTAAAAACACTATCTCACAGCAATTAAAATAAAGGGTGAAAAATCTAGCCATCACATGTAACATAGCCTAAAAGTAAATGAATTTTTAAATTAAGAGACATTGATGAATAAGAGGTAGTAACTGACCATCAGTTTTCTCTACAGATAAACAGTCAACATAGTTTATATTCAGAACAACAAACCAATGCATTACCATCAGCATCAGCTGTTACTCATACAACACAGAATTAAACTTGTCCAACAGCTACTGCAGGGACGTCCATCCATTCCTGGACAGTAGAGGGAGTGTCATAACATATATGCTGTTGTCTTTCAAGAGCGCAACTTAGGAAAACTCTCTGTCGCCTGACGAGAGAGACAAAGACAGCAGTCAGATGGTGTGCAACAAAGGGAAACGTCGCAAATATGTTAACATCACTTTTTTTTTTAAACTTAAATCATTGTAAATGTGCTGCGTTTATATCTCCACAGTCCAAAGCGTTGGTATCTTTGCATAATTTCATAGTTATTTTTTTTAACACTCAAATGTATTTTGTAAGTATTTTTTTTAATATTTATATTTATTTAGTATTTATATTTATATTTCAAATACTACATCCAAACCTTTATTTGTAGTTTTTTAGAGCATAAAATAATTCTTTCTGCTGTCCTTTTACTGTGTACCATATGTAGGTACAGTATAATTCCTCACCAGATATTACAACACATCTGCACAGCTTGCACGTGTCATATCAAATTAAAATTTGATTCATGGTTACCTCATGATATAGTACGGCAGTGGGAATAATCTTACACCATGGGACCACCACCGCAAAAGTGAAACCCTGAGTATATACAGTTAATTATATGAAACAGATTCGTTTCTATGGCAGAGTCATGTGAATATTGCTGGAAGGAAGAGAAAGCTTTAATTAAATTAATCTATATGGGAAAAAATTTTTAATAACAGAAAAGGGATTTAATGACTCATCTGCATCATAATCAATGGTGGAAAGCCCAAGTAAAAATGTGGCAAACCCAAACAGGGTGGCAGTGCGACTGTGGTTTTCAATGCGTATCATTTGATTTGGCGTACAGCTGTCTGATTGTTGTGTTGCCTTCATTGCCATGTCATTGTGTTAATTGGATGTGCAGCAGCTCACTAATGTCCAGTCGGAGCGCTGCAGATGCTGAACACAGCGCTGTCACACTGCTAAGATGCTGACAGGTTAACCATGCCTCAGTACAGGAGATGGGAGGCTTTCCTTCATCCTTCATGGGTGTATTTTAAAACTGTCATTCCATGCTTATTTCATTAATATTGTTGTATTTTCTGTTGTTATTGAATACATTATGTGTTGGTTCTATTTTTTTTTTTAAATGTCTGGATTGCTTTGTTTCAAGCTGTTGTATTGGGAAAAATGAATTAACTAATACTTTTTATATAATTATTAACTAAACATATTTAACTCTACACAACCTATATTTATAGCCTGAGCTATAAGCTATAAGACATACCTCTTTGAGTCTTCTCATTAATTTAATATCGCAATCGGTTTACAATCAGTTACAGTATTACAAAATATTTCAGCATAAGATTACATAGTCACTTGTCAGAAAGTCCAGTCTGAGGGTTTGAGCATCCACGACCCAAGATGTCATGAGACAGTAAAGGGGGGGAAGCTTAGACACATAGCATATAACACCTTCCCATCAACCCCTCCTTCTTCAGATGTTATCTGCCTCTTGCTCCTGAAGGGTTGTTGGGTGTCAGTTCTCCTGGAGGCTTGTATTGTGGTGGGGGTTTTTCCCTTCCCCCGCAATTGTCACCTCTACATGCCTGCCTGTGACCATGATATCACCCATTGTTTTATTAACATGCATCTTAAAGACAGTTGTTTACGATGATGGCTGTTTGGAGGCAAGAGTGACCGTATTTGGACAAGAGAGGCGGAATGACAGAAGCCTGTGCATTCATAGTTAATGGAAAGTAATGCTAAATGCTAGCTAATTGATTTGTTGTTGTCCATGAAAGCCATGGCAAACATCAATGACTCCAGGAAAAAGAATAAATAAGGGAAAAAAAACACTGACTCACTAGTTTTAGAGAGAAATTCAATCTAAGTCTTTAGAAACCAGGGCTGTGCTGAACAAAAACTAAGATACTTCCTTATTAGCTTCTTTTTCATCATCGAGGTCATTCCCACAACACTCAAGTATTATGTTATGAAAAAGTTGCATTTTTTGCCCAAGTTTTACAGTATAAAATAAGCAAAACATTGGTTTTAAATGGACATCATGGGGGAATAAGAGGATTTACCCATGACTTGAGACGGTTTGAAGAATGAAACCCATAAATGACATAGAATAATTAAATTGCAATGTAACTGTGGAGGATAGTCACTATAAGAATGTCCCAATACAACTTTTTCAGTTCTGATGCGATACCGACATTGCACCCTTGAGTATTGGCTGATACCAATATCGATCAGATACGCTATCTGCATGAATCGTGGATACTTTTACTAGCTGTAGTGTACCATGTTAGCAAAGGCTTGATCATGTGATGATACTCTGAGAACAGCCATTAACAGTTGGTATGAGAAAAACTGGCCTATTTATTATTTATGGTGCTGTATGGTATGGAGCCCAGGTGTATGCCATGCTTTGATATCTTGTGAGCACAAGATAACTTATGAGCATGAGATATTAACTCGCATGCACAAGATACTAACTCGTGAGCATGATATATTAAAACGAGTTGTCATTTTTCTTAATTTAATTAAGCACCTGCTGCCGAGTCCATCACTGGTGAGGGAAGAAAGGCTGCGCTCCTCTGGGTCACGGGACAGACATTCCAATTGTACGCATTAAATAATAAAGTCGTTCTGTCATTGACTGACACACTTCACACTTGTGCACATCCACACAGATGCTGTGGAATAACTGGACATAAAGTAACTGTCATCAGTGTTACCTCGGATCCAAAAACACATTTGAAATTCAGCCTATGGTCTGTGCACCTGTCCCAACAGTAAACCCAGAGGGACGGATGCGTGTGTATTAAAGTGTGTACAAACTCATTGTACACACAAAAAAATGTACAAACTGATTTAATAACGGTCCGTGCTAAGGGGTATGTTTTACATAGGTGCAAAATAGTGCATCTGCATCCACTTACTGTTGCCACATTATGTAATATACAGCATTTACACATATCATGCGTGTGTGTGTGTGTGTGTGGTGGGAGGAGAAAATGTAAATATATTAGCACAACAAAGTGATTTATCAAACCTAAAACTGGAGGTGGTTAAAATGTATGACAGAAGGCAAGTACCTTAAACCGCTCCATTCAAACCACAAGTCAGTGCAATTTATATATGGAAAAAATTAATAATTCATTGACAGTGCACCTTATAACCCAGTGCATGCTATAGTGCAGAAAATATGGTAAATGTAAAACATATATTTAAAAAAAATATGCCGTGAGAAACAAAACAAGAATTGCTATGTACAGGAGATGCTTTTGAAACATGGAGATGGTTAAAAACACAAGAAGAATTTGACGAGGCTCCTACTGAGTGGTGGGACAGTGAGTCAGGGGCCAAACTGCCATTTGTAGTGGGTGGCACCAATGTTTAAGTGTATGGCGCCCAGATACAGTATTGGAGTGTGAATCAGAGCCACCTATGGGTATGTGCTGGAGGAGAGAATGGACTGTATATCGGACATTTTGACACATTGCGATCAGTCAATTTTTGACTGATATCCAATATCTATGTCTGATTGGAACACCCCTTCTCAGTATATTATACAGACCCTCCAGGATTTTGCGATGTTGTGATTTGTAGCTTCAACGTGAATTCAGCCAATGTCCGTGAATTCAGCGCAATGTTGCAGTTTTAACCAATCACTGTGACTTTCCCGCAAAATGTGACCAATCATTTGCGACGTCTTGAGCTGCTCCTTCTGCCTTTTCCTGTTCACCTGACAGTACGAAGCAACATGTGCGCAGCCAGCAGTTCACATTTGACGACTAAAATGATGCACTAGTACCAACAGTTGCATTTGGAACTTGGTACTTTTTTTTGCTGCATTTTTGTCATTCAGGTAATTTGGCTACATTGACTGGCTGAGACATTTATATGTTGTATTCTAACTTCATGTAGTGTTTTGAGGTCATATGAACTTTAACCTTTTGAACTAACAGGTGCATTTGGAAAAAAAAAAAAATTTGTTGCATTTTTGTAATCCTCGTAATTGTTTATTTGGCATCTCGGTAAGATACTTTTGAGGACCACATCACAATGACTTTGAATAGATTTTCCAGTAACTAAATATTTGAAACATTACTTAATTTTGATTACAAAAAGGGAAAATTGCAACTATTGATCGCAACTTTCACTTCCTCCCACAGCAAAAGCCTAAAAAGCATCACAATTTCCATCGCAATTTTTCTGAAAAGGTCATGTAACATTAGACATTTTAGGACGCAACAATCTCAAAAAGACCCACCAAATCCTGGAGGGACTGATTCTATCACTTAATGTGAATTAAGTGTAGTTTTTACTGTGTGTGTATGTGTCCTTTTACCTGAACACTATACATAGATTTGAAGGAAACGCATCAGACAAACTGCAGATGAGTCTTGTAGTAAGTAAAACCAAAAATGTATTTTCTGTCATGTTTGTAAGACAAAGTTCAAAAACCATACTTGGGCATTAAAAACACCCCAAAATAACTACAAACATCAAAAACAGTGTTTCTGTGAATGGTCTGATGTCTTTTATTGAGCATATGTGAATCAATGCTGATGTGAGTGGTTTGATGGAAAACATTCAGAGATGTCTGGTGGATGTATCTGAAAAGGAATGGTGGAACACAGATGTTTCAGTATGTAAGGTGGCAGTAATGAAAACATGGTGAATTTAAGCATTCACTCACTTCTACTCTGCAGTTCCACATTTTTATTGAAATACACTTCCATTCTGGTGGATGAAAGCTGAGATGGTCACAGGAAAAATTCGCACTAGATATAAAAATGTGAGAAGGAAAACTAATGGGTCTCCTTTTATACAATGAGATCAAAGTAAAACTAAAAGGAGTGTGAATATTTCACCCAAAACACACTCTTCAGACTTTCTGTGACCTCACATGTATGCCAGGGTTAGTATTCAGTCCATGCACTTATGTAGTTCCAACTCTATAATTAATACTCTTACAGATGTTCTGTGGGTGCCTGATTGTTTTCTATGCCGACCCAAATACTGTTTGAATAGACGGTTGTCTCTTCATGACTGTGAATTAGGGATGTAATGGTGCGCTCCTTTCGATTTTGGGGCCTTTTGCCATGTTTTCCACTAGTATTGGCTCGACTTTCACCAGATGGTATTTTCCATAATTTTAGTCGTCAAATGTGAACTGCTGTGTACATATTGTTTCGTACTGTAAGGTAAAAGTTAAAGGCGGAAGGACCAGCTCTAGACGTCAAAAATGATTGGTCATATTTTGCGGGAAAGTCGCGGTGATTGGTTAAAATTCCAGCATCGTGCTGAATTCACAGGGATTGGCTGAAATTGCGTTGAAGTTTCTAATTGCAACATCGCAAAATCTAGAGGGGGTATTTGACTCTTTGGATATGCATGTCTGCACAGACCTCAAGGGGGTGAGGGATGCACATGGAGGGGTGGGGGGGGGTATTATAAATCACTCTGCACATTACCTACACCCCACGGACATCAATGAGCAGGGCTGCATATTGTCCAGCACATCAGGGTTAAGTGTGGGAAATGGCCCATACAAATATATATGCATTTTTAAATGTATTGATATTTTTAATATTTCAATAAAACTAACGGTAAACTACTTTATTAGTCATTATACATTGTACAATGAAATGTGTCCTCTGCATTTAACCCATCCTTCATGCCATTGGGGCACCTGTAAGGAGCAGTGGGTAGCCATGGGCGGCGCCCGGGGACCCATCTCCAGCTGTAGAGCCAGGCTCATGGTCAGAATCACCTGGCTGGAGGATTTTTACCATAACAAACATATTTTTGGGTGGGGGAGGAAACCAGAACACCCGGAGGAAATCTATCCAGACATGGGGAGAGAACACAGAAAGGCCCGCATGGTCTGGGAATCAAACCCGGGCCTTCTTGCTGTGAGGCAAGAGTGCTAACTGCTCAGCCACTGTGCCGGCAAAACTACAGACTAATATGAAATAAACATGATTCCTATTATTCCTATGAACGTTGGTTAGTATTGTGTGGAGCAGTAATTGAGGATATTTACAGTGGATGCAAGAAAGAAAAAAGTATACGACACGTTGTTTAAATAAATCACAGGCATAACAGCTACTGTGTTCTGCACTTTCCCTATTGTAATGTTTGTAGTATGGAAATGTATTGTACTGAAAATGAACCAAACCTATTTTCTGTTCTATTTCAGACCAAACCATTAGTAAATGCCAGCCATTGTTAGTCGTTCACATTTGCTCTATTCTGTTTTGGTTCTGCCTCTGGTGGGCAGTAGTGCTCTTACTGCTACTTACCTTTACAATAATTCAGTCACATTTAATGAGTCCTGGTCATTTAGGCTGAACTGATGTCGCAGTTCATTATTTCAGTATTGCAGGTCATTTCCCCTCTAGATATACAGTTTCTTTTCTCCGAGACAGAAGTGTAATTTTAAATGTTAATAAGATTTATCTGGAGTCCTTTGACCATCAATACTCCGGAGACAATTCCCACCTCCCTACTCTATCTATCCTCCTTTAAAATTTCACTTCTTTTAAAACATTCTGTATGATGACCCCGATATCTTCAAAATGTAAGTACGTGCTGTGTGCACTAAAGTCAGGCGTGTCCTGTTAAGAGAAGATTAGCTGGAGCAGACTCAGCTGGAAACAGGCAGCCGTCTGAAAATAAGAAAATGCTGTGAGCAGTATAAAGGTGCCGAGGTTATACAAGTCTGACAACCCAGATTCACTTCCCATTTTCAGAAAAAAATTATATGAGTGAGGTTTTCATTTTCACTCAAAGGTGTTCTATTTTTAACTGTTATAAAACCTTATCGTCTTTTGTCTAGATTGTCTGTGTGCCAGTACCGTTAAGTTCTTTTTTAATTTTTTTTTTTAATCAGGCCCTTTAAACGGCTCCATATTCTCATCCTACCACTGTTGATTCATTGTGTTGTACACTCTGGGCATGTTTGACACAGGTCAGTATCGAGTTATTGTGAGACTGTTATGCTCTAGAGATGAGTTTTTACCTGGTACATAATCTTAAAAACTAGAAATGCTTATTTTCAGAATATGTATCAGCATCGGTGACATCAGACAAACTTTTTTTATTTAACTCTTGAAAATCTATTGTAATTTTTTCTGTTTTAAATCTATAAAGATCCAAACATCCACCATTGATCAAAATAATTTATGGATCTAAATTAAGCCCATCAATCTAACCAAAATTCAGTTTATCATCTTTCCATTTGTATATTCAGAGACTCTGTAGTGAACATGGAAAGGGTTATCTTCTACAATATTGTTTCATCGGTAAAACCCAACAGTGTTCGGTTCAGGACTGATTTTTTTTTTTTTTCAGTTTTAACCCTTTCAGATAAAATAACCTTTGAATGAATTTGAGTTTTAATGAACATCTACATGGCTAGGGAATTAAATATAGAAATATACATGACTTTTTCACTGGAAAAAATGCTAAATTCAGAGGCTCAAGTTGTAATAAATGGTGATAAATCACTGAGGAAAGGTTAAATATAAAGGAAAAATTCAATTGGAATCTGCCACAAAAGTCACACTATGCAACCATATGACAAGACCTTAGGATAAGAAATGATTTGTAAATAAAAAAACAAAAAAAAATAATTTGTCACAAAATAAAAGCAGTAATGTGAATATTTCACCATATACGGTACAGAGGAGACTTAAAAGGTTCCAGAAAATTGAGTATTTCAGTCAGTAAATGGTGGAAGGTCAAGCCTAAGCTGAATATAATGGTCAGCACAGCATAAAAAAAACATATTTTGACTGAGGCTGATAGAACCATAACAAGTCAAGGATTCCATGTTAAGCATTGACGTTTCCATGGATCTAAATACCATCACTCAGGAGACATTCGGATCGTGGTCGGTCTGTTTTGAAGATACAAGATTGTGGTTTAATTTAGCCTTTTACTTGACATTTGTACGTGTAATTGTTTTTTTGAGCAAATTAAATGATCTAAACCCGTAAAGACCCAAACATCCACTACTGATCTACAGTATTTAACACCTATCGATCTGCCAATTATATCAATACATATTCCCATCAGGTTCTCTACCTTCAATGACACTATTAATCAGGGTCAGTTTTCAAAACTAATTAACCCTGATGGCATTTCACAATCATTTTTGGCATTTAATGTTTTTAGGGGTTTTGAAGGATGTTAAATTCATATCTTCTATATGTTGGGATCAAAAATGTTTCAAAATGAAGAAATCCAATATGGCCACCTTAACCAGGTAGGTCAGAGTTATATTTTGGACTGTAGAAAGAAAAAAACATAAATGTAATGTGCTTTTATAGGTTTTCATATATGGGGAATTCAATGCCATGTTCATATTTAAGATCAAGACTAAAGAAAATATTGGAAATTCATCTACGTACATGGTTAAAATTGGTGTGTTGGATAGTTAATAATTCATAAACCATTCATGAATTATATTATATTAGTTCATGTTATATTATAATATTCATGACTAGGACCATGAAACAGGTTGATGGCTTTCTGAAGAATTTACTTGAATTGTAACCAGGGACAAAGTTGATGACGTTTTAATTGTTATGTATTAATTTATATGTATGTTTTTTTAGGTATTTATTTTTAATTGAAGAAAATGCTTGAATTTCATATGTTCAAAATTGTTCTATAATGTGCATTCTACAAATTTTAACCATGTATATGAATTTCAAGTAATAATTTCAAATATGTTTGCCTTTTTATCACATAATCTTGACTTCTTATCTCATAATTGCTTGAATGCTTAAAACTGAAGCATTCAATTTCAAGGATTTTCTTTAGTCTTGCCCTTAAATCTGAGCATGGCATTGAATTCACCATATGTGAAAACCTACTAAAGCACATTACATTCACATTTTCCCTTCTACAGTCGTAAACATGAGTCATTCATTAGATTTTGACCTGGCTGTGGCGGCCATATTGGATTTCTCCATTATCATTATGGGACATCGTTGAGCCCGTTGTACAGAACATTTGAATTTAACACCCTCAAAGCCCCTAAAAATACTGTATGCCAAATATTAACATGAAATGCCTATGGGACTTTAAATAGGCACATTTTCTAAAATCCTTTCTAGTCTATATTTATCAGTGACCTAATGGTTTTCTTGATGAATCTATCCACATCAAACTCTTTATTTGTTGCCAGTAATTCAGTCCAAGTAGCAAATGTAGCTATGTATTGAGTAAATTTGGTTGTAGCCTGGCACATTTCTACGTGTAAAGAACTGTTGCTACATTAATGCAGGTTTCCGCAGGCGATTGTAACACACGTATCCTGTGTCAGATAATTTGCTAAGCTGTTGCCGAGGCTCTTGCATGTGCATTTCTGCCATCTGTTAGTCCAAAAGCAGCAGCCATACAAAGCCCTGTGAGCTCCACGGGGGAAAGATTGTCAACGTTTCAAGAGAGGTGGTTGTAATATTTTGTCATTTCACATTAAATGCTGTGCTCTAGAATCATAGCTCCAGTCAAGTCAAATTAATGGCAGGCAATTTGATCTTTGCACATCGTACGACTGATATTTCTGTTCCGATTGAACACAATGGCTGCCACTGTTATTCTGGTACAGCTTTAGAATATTGGATTTCAAAGCACAGTTGTGTTGTACTGAGGGTGAACAGCAGGCAGAATTAAATCGACGGTGTTCACATTAACACTCCTAATTTAGCATCAGTCAAATTGTTTTATCTTTAGTGACCAATCATGCGTCATCCGTTTTCGTTTCCAGCTGCTATCTGAACACTATCACTGAATGAAGGGAATGAGAGAGGTGGGGAAAACACACGCCGTATGTTGTTTAGTTTAATATCCTTATAGGTAGGTTTGTGTGGACTACCTTCATGCCTTGACTGAGTGGATAATACAGATACTGAGAGTGTTATGATGGAACTAGAGGAGGTAGATGATACTTCTATTTAGTCGAACAAATTCAGATAATCTGTTTTGAGTATTTGCTCATATTCTAATCGAATTCTTGTTGTAGTTTTTCATCTTGAGCACCCCTGCTAATGGATCACATTGATGTCTGTGGGGTGTACAGTAGGTAATGTGCAGAGTGATTTAGAACGCCACCCCCTCATGTCCATCCCCCCCCCCCCCACACACACACACACACACACACACACACACACAGAAGAGTGCCTCCAGTAGTGACAAGTACTGCCATATGGGAAAAAAACAATCTCGCAAACATGTCACTAAATCTATCCCGTATTATTACACCACAGATTCCAAACTAATACACATCACCAAATACTAAGGTAATTCACTGAAGGTTATTTATGTTGTCATGAGTGATCAAACGGCAGAGAGGAGAGTGGTGTTTTGTCTGAGAACTTTTCCATTAGCGATGGAGGAGGGAGAACATGACCCTTTCAAAAGCAATGCTCGCCTTTTAATGCAGCATTCATTCTTTCAGATGAGGGTTTTTAATATGTCTAGGAGAGATGCCTCTTTCAGTTGATCACTTGACAGGCTCTATATTTACTCCAGTCTGTAGACACCAGGGGCGCGGCCAGACGGGAACGATTCTAAGGGCCTGAGCACTGACAGGGGCCCATGGAGGGATGACTGATGATCACATTTTTGAGTTTTTTTATTTTATTATTAATCATGATTTGATTTGAATGCTTTATTTTGAACATGTGCAGAATGCAACAATAATTAATACAACAATAATCAATACAATAATAATAATAATAATAATAATAATACAAAATGACATGTCCGAAAAGGAGTAGGATGAAGCATAAGCTTATTTAATCCTACCCCTTCTTCACTTCCCCAATAACCTGAATTCATCTTATAGCAATAGAATGCATAGTACAAAAATTATGATAATAATAAAAATAACAATAACAATAATAATAATAAATTAATAATTGAAGTCCTAAGCATATACATATATACAAAAAACAAAACCGTATAAAAAAAACAACAAATGAGCAGATAGGAAAGTAGGTAACAAATAATATATTTTTTTTTTTCTAATTTGTCTGCATTTTGTTCTAATTTTTTAACCCCACAGAGGGGGACTCAACATTGTTTGAGATCAATGCATATTTTAGTCTTGCAGCAAAATATTATAATATTTAGTGCATGAGTGTGACCATCATCGGTCCTCCCCGAAAGCTGAGCAGACATCCCCCATTAGAAATCTCCATTACAAGCCAGTGAGGGCAGTGCTACACCTCAGTGATGTGCGGAGGAAACAAAGACTGGATGAACGGGGACAGAAACCAACAGGTAATTTTAATAGGAAATAAATGTAGGGTTTCTTTTTCTTGTTTTTGGCAAAAAGTAAACCACTGCAAATTCACTCCGCAACAAAACCTAAATAAAACGGAAGAAGACAGTGGATGAAGACGATGTTAATTAATTTAAGAGATTAATGTGAAAAGGTACGTTTCATTTCATCTTTTTTAAACACTTGACCATAATCTGCTACGAGATCATAGAAGAACAGCATATGGACGTCGCTAATTTTAGCCACGTACTGTACATGTGCTGCTCTACACCTTTTCAAGTTAATCTCTTAAATTAATGAACTTCAACTTTGTCTTTTTCTTCCATTTTATTTTGGTGAACTTCCATTTTGTTGTGGAGTGAACATTCAGAGTTTCTCTCTTGCAGTTTTGGGAGTTTGCGTGTTTTGGTATTTGCAACATTTCTCTTTTTCATTTGTTTTGGGAGTTTGTACATTTTTTTCTTCTGCTTGGTTTCTGTTATTGCAGCATTTTTGTCTTGCCGCTTCACTTGTGTTGCATTTGTTTTATGTGTTGTGCATCTTTCTTGTGTTTTCAGCGCTTTGTCGATGCGGTGTATTTATCCCTGCTGGTCACCGTAATTTTAAGATCACAATAATCTTCCAATTTAGGACTAAAATGTAAAAAAATAAAACACCAATGAAATACTTTTTTTGTTAAGTAATTTATTTTCCCAAGCCACTCGGAACCACAGGTTAGAATGAAAGCGCCACATGCAGATCTAATGATATGACCAATAACTAAACACTAATAATACCAGGTAGACTTTTCCAGCCTTTGGCATATTTCCAAGCCTCAGTGTTTTAACCCTCTTGGCCTCATGTCATAAACATGTCTTGGGGGGGGGGGGGTGTCAGCTGGAACTTGTGTAACTTCACTGTTCATACATCATTTCTAGAGCTTGGACAGGTTCTGGAGCTATGTTGTGACCTACTTTGCCAAGGTCAAATGTATAAAAACACCATTACAAATGCACAAGGTTCCTTCTGTAGTCTCTCAGTAGAAAAAAATAGAACCCAAGGATGACCAAATAGCTGCTCTATACTGTTTGTTAACAGCACAGACAACAGTTGGAGTCTGTGAAACAACTCCTGTTCTTTTGGGAAAACTCAAACACATGAGCAATGAACCAGGAGGCTCTAACTAAACCCATACCTGCCTGCCAGGAGGGCAAATCGAAGTGGAATAGAGTATACACCCCCTAGGAACCAGGTCCCAGATCCCTTCCCCAGAAAGAGGAACTGAATTTTTCCCTAAAGCCAGATTTGGCAGGTGGGAATTGTTTAGCAGAGGACCGGCCAACTCCAGTAGCACAGGCTATTGGGTAAAACTACTAATGATGTAACATGGATACTGTTGGTTTATGAGGCAGACTCATTTAAAATTGCAGGTTTTCTCCTTTTGAGATGATGATGGGGGAGATGCTTTCTGAGTAGATAAACACAGGCAGTCTGGGCAGGTTTGGGACTTACCCAGTCCATTTTTGTCATTGGTAATAGATAGGTTTCAGTCACTTGACTATGATGATGTTGCGTTTTCAGCTGAAGGGCAGGAAGTAACCATGTACTGTTTTCATGGAAGAAACCATTGAAGAGTGTTTATTGTGTGGATTTAGATCCAGTGTGGAAACAGACGTACATACGGTTAGTTAAAAATGTATTGGACGTGAACCATATCGCATGAAAATTAATCCAAAAAAAAATACTATCAATACATTTAATAATAGTTTTTGACAGAACCCAAAGATTTGCCAACAATCTCTACTGTGGATATTACTAACTATCTGGTCCTGCAGACATCCAGATGGAAGTGTATAAAAGTTTGGAAGCATATAACTTTTTTTATCAGCGGGGGTGGGGGCCTTGGTACTAAAAGGCGCAGCGATAATTATCATTTGGTCTTCACCAGGGTGAGTGTTTTTATTTGTAAAGACGCAATGTCAAAATGCGTTGCATGTTTGTCTACTGCTAGCCGCTAGCAGTAGCACTAATGTAAACATGCAACACATCTTGATGTGTCTAAGTAAACCATATTATAACAGTGTAAATGAACATTTAACCACAACCTAATGATACAGTATATAGCACATCCTAGTTTTGCAACATACCTCTGATGAAATGGTCACTGCAGACACGGGCATTAGCATTAGCATTAGCATTAGTGGACTCTGCTCCTCCCGACCACAAACGCAGGTTTAAAATCAACTTTCTATGTTTTTCTGTGAGCTTTTTACATTTCTCACCTTTGTGAATGACGATCTTTGGTACTGTAAAAATCCATTTTCCTTCTCTCTGAACGATTGTCGCAGTCGTAAACTACACAAAACCGACATTTTCCCAACAGAAAACTCACTGGGCTTCACTTCCTGCCCTCCATCTGAAAATCGTATGCTGACTATATAGCAATGTCAAGTGAAACCAACCTATTCTGATATTAGACAATAGTAAACTTCATACTGGTTAAGATTCAATAGTTAGAACCAGCAACCAAATTAACTGTTGATGTTAAACTGAAATGGCGACAAACATAAATATAATTTACATATATTTCAGTACACTGTCACAAATACAAATTTCTCAGATAGAAGAAAGTAGTCAAAAATACATATCTTATGTCATCACATCACAGGCATTAGCCATTGAACACCGAATTTAAACCATCACTGCTCAACGGCAACTTCACTCCTAGAAGTTGAAGAAAATCTGTGACTTGTAGCATAGTGTGGATTTTATTCACGGTGAAAAGTGGATTTCTTCTATGATTGAAAGCAGTCATATAAGCGATGACGTATTTTTGACCACTTTCATATTCGTAGTGAAGACGGTGTACTCGTAACTTTTCATGTCGTAAATGTAATTTTTTATGCAACTTTTCTATTTGTGTTCTGACAAATACCAAATGGACTCATCTAAGAGGTTGCAAATATTAATTTTATACTCAACTACAACAAAATATGGATACATATCCCAAATATGCATAGGTTACTTTCCTGTGAATACGCTTAATTATGTCCCAAAAATCACTCTGTATCTTTGCATCAGATTGTGGAGGCAGGTGTGATTGTCTATTTACTATGATTGTAAATGTTTAAATAAAAAAAAAAAAAAAAAAAATCAGTTTGCAGATTCATCATGTTTTCTCATACTGTTGTGCTGGAGCTTCATATTTGACTTTTTTTGTTTTTGCAGACGGATAATAATCATCAGCAGTGACGACCTACAGGAAGTAAGTCAGCCTCAGTTTGTTATGGTTTGAACAGACAGTGGATGTTCATGTCACTATGGAACAGACGTTCTACTGTAACAGTCTGCTATTGTCTGTCTGCCCCTCTACGTCTGTCTTTTTAGTCCTCTTTCTTTTCCCATCCTCTTCTTCTCCTCTTTTCTCTCCTTATCTCCTGTTTTCTCCTCTGCCCCTCCTCCTCATTTCTCTAGTCATTTCACTCCTCTCCTCCTCATTTCACTCCTCTCCTCTTTTCTCCTCTCATCCCCTCCTCTTTTCTCCTCTCCTCATTTCTCTTCTCATTTCACTCCTCCTCATCTTTTCTCCTCTCCTCCTCGTTTCTCTCCTCTCCCCCCTTCTCTCGTCTCCTCTCTTCCTCCTCTTCTGCACCTCCTCTTTTTTCTTAGAAGCCTTTAATGGTAATTAGCTGTGCCTTGCTCAATGTGTCCCTGTGTCTCCTCTCTCACCGACAGTACAAATGCACCTACACTGTTAAACTGCACTATTGATTCCACTCACATAAATGGTCAGGACACAGTATTTATCTAATAAAAATCTAGCTGTATGATTTGTGTGTGTATGTATATGAGTGGGGTTGGCAGAGTGGACTCCTGTTACTGACCATGGAGGTCTGTGGGACAACACACTGGTTGTTTCCAAATGTGGTAAAAGTACATTCTTTACTCCTGTACAAGTAAAAAGGTATGAGAGCAGAAGTACTGTGTCAACTTAGTTATGACGCTAAGTGGAAAAGTTAGAATTCAGCCTTTTGAGCAAAACCCCTGTTGTGTTGAGTCGCATTTTGTAAGAAAAGTCAAAAATGTAATCACATATTTAATAAAAATAATAATGAATTTTATTTCTAACGCACATTACACTTGAATTGAAATCTGAAATTGCACAGTGAAAGATAAAATCAACACTTGAAATCCAGATCCAAACCTTGGCAGACTGCTGCTGCTTCGTGAAAGTGTGTGCTCTAGGAGTGATCGAGTTCTACAGTTGTTCTCTTGTATATTCATGGTTTTGTTGTTTTAGTTCCATTATCAGTCAGTTCATATCATTACTGTAACTGGTCTGTTCTTCTGATCTGTACTAACATGGTTACCTGTAAATCAATCGCTTGTTATTCTGTAATTAACAGTCAGTTGTTAAACAATCACAATCATTTTATTGTCATTGTCCCATTGAGAACAATGAAATTTAAAATAGAGCAACTCTTGTTAAAAAAAAGAAAATAAATTAGTGTGAGAAGCATAGTTAAAAAAAAAAAAAAAACAATACAGAAAAAATAAACGCTGTGTACAGTACAAGATAGAAAAAAAACCCATAGATATAAACAAAAACTGCATTAAAAGTTTTATTCCATAGTGTTCTGATATCATTTGAAATACATGTTTAGTTGCTTCAAAGCTTGAACACATGTTGTCCAGCTGAGTGGACATTTTTGTAACTCCATAAAAAAACGGATTCATTAAAAAGATTTCAATCATGTGCCTGAAGAGGAATAAAAATCTTGACAAAGGTTGTCATAATTCATGCACCAATCGGTTAATAAATACTAATATCGACTACAGAACAGAATGTTATCGTAACATAAAAAATTCTATATCATTGACTAATTTTTTAAAATTTAAATAAATAGAAGTACATTACCATCATTAAATAGCAGGATTTCCCCTCAGTATTATAGGAAGGGGCAGCACATCATCGCCACCTAACGTCCAACTGCCAGATTTTCCCGCCTCTGATGTGCAGATAGCTTTGATAATTCAGACACACACACACACACACACACACAGTATACTCACCCTCTTAGATCCCCATGGTGGATCCAGAACAAAGGCTTGGAGTATAATGGTGGTTGAGTCTCTTTAAGCTATCCTTAATACGCTGAGGCCCCTTCAGATGATCCTCGTCACCTCTGGGCGACACTGGACTTGGCATGTGACCACATTTTTCTCTTCTTGTTTCTTTTACTAGACATTTATTCCACTGTATAAGATCAAAGCAAAAGTTGAAACACACACGGGTGAAAAAGTGAAGATAAATGTACTATTCAGAGTGGTTAGTAGAGAGTGGACTCGTTAGACAGAAAGATATGAGCACTTTGTTTTTTTATTTGTTTGTTTGTTTGTATTGTTTATTGGTGTGTGACTGTATTTTGGTGTCGGACAGATGAATTTCTCCGTTGAGAGATTAATAAGGTTTTGTCTGTCTGTCTGTCTAGATTAGGACTAAAAAGTCCTAATGTTCCTAACATTTGTTCTAAGTGTAATAAGGGAATATGCAGTTTGTTGAATTGAATGTGGGCCTGAAAGACACTTAAGTTAATTTATATATTCATAGAAAGAAATATATAATTTTGGATCCAAAATTATATATTTTGCACTTATTCCCTGACCAGTTTTGGACAAGCAGAAGAAAAAGGGAATTGTACCTTTTTTTTTTTTTTAATTTGAAATGGAAAGATGGTGAACCATTAGACTAAAGAAATGGAAGAACTGATGTACTTGGCTAAAGGAACAATTAAATACTTTTATAAGATTGCGACAATTAAATTTATATGTGTAGATGATTAAGTTATGGCTTTTCCCCCTATTCAAGGAAAGCTATGTACAATAAAACACACAATTTAATGCAAATGAAGTCCTCATAGTGTGGGGAATATGACATACAGTATAACACAGCTAACTTTATTTTCCAGGTCTCTTATTATCCTGTAATACTGAAGGAAAATTATACCCTGACTTGTGGTCAACAAACTGTTATTAATCTGGTAATTACAGCTATGATCATTCTTATTCTATGCTGTTTCGGTAACAGTATTAAGTGAAATTATTTTTTAAATATTTATTTTAATCATAAAATATTTTATTTCATGCACACTTCTTGTCCATTATTATTATTAGGGAAGGTATTGGGTAAATTTTTTGCAGTTACACACACACACACGAGAGGACAGAGCCACAGTAGCTGCTGCACAAATGTGTGTTTCTATCTTGTTTATTTTTGTATGTGTTTCATATATACTTGTATCTTGAATGTTTCCATATATATTTTCGCCTCCCACTTACAGTCCAACATTTTTGCTTTACTGCCAGCATGCCAGCAATACACAATGAGACAAAGTGACAAGAGCAATTAAACAAAAGATAGACACATAAACACCAAGACGAATCAAAAATAAAATAATAATTGTCAGGCACAAAAAACTTTGCCCTGTTGCAAATATTTTACCTGCGGTCTCAGACATTTTTGGTGACTGTGACTAAACAATTGACCTACATTCACCAAAATTTCACGGGATCTATTTTGGACCACTTTGCACCGTTCCTGAAATTTTAATGGAAATTGGTCTGGTAGTTTTTGCTTAAAGTCAGCCAGGTAGGTGAACAAACAGTCCCATGTGTTCATACTCAAACACTTGTGTATAGATCATCTATTTAAATTGGCTGATGTTTGGACATTCCTTGAGGTCCACCTTCAGTCTGTTCTAAAGATTTGGTCTACTAACTGAAACACAAATTCACTCCACAGGCCGGAATTGAAAGCTTTGGCGGGCCGCATTTGGTCCCCCGACCACATATTTTAACCCCTTGGCCTAAGTGTCTTATAAAGTGTAGTGTCATTATTATCCAGGGCATGCAGTGACTTCACACTGGCCGCGTGTTCTCTTAAAATATTTCCATGACAGTAAAATGTCATTGGTGCCAACAAGACACAGTGAAATGGGCCTTTACAGACTAATTTGGTTACTTGTCCTTCATGCCCGTGGATGGATGAGGCAGCCTCCTCCACAGTTGGCCCATTCGGTAGTCTTATACTTAGAAAAACATCCTCCTCGTGTCTAATGGCTATAGGGACAGACAGGCCTCCTCCACTGTTGGCGATCCATGTTAGAGTTGGCAGCGTGACCACAGCTCATCATCATCACTCCTTTAGAGATTTGTTCAAATGAGCATTGCAGCCCATGTCATGATGATTTTTGGACTTTATGCTGACATTTGCTTTACAATTTTGACACCTGAAGACATTAGCAGTTGAAACATGAAGCGGAGCTGCTAAATTTGCCCTCCGGTATAATTCTAAGTATGAGTATCTCCCTGTTCTCATGTCTAATGGCGCATAACTGAGACTCCTCCGGTGCTGGCAACATCCTCTGCTGCTCCTCTCCAAGTTTTTTTTTTTTTCTTCCCCATTTTTTAAGCTTATTTACTTGTACATTTGTGTTTATACCTCACCCTGCGGGCCTCTTTAATGTTATGTTGATGTTCCGTCCTGACATCTTTCCAGCAAAGTAAATTAATTGATTGTTGATTATGCAAACAGGAAAAGATAGACGATATACATATTTCACCTCCTAACTTGTGTGCATGCTGCTGCTTTATATTCTAGTCAGCAGGGTATATAAGCCCACAGTCACCAGGACCTGAGCCTGTTAGGTCTATGGAATTCTATTCAAGGTGATCAGTGAAACCTCGGCCAGAGCGCTCGTTAAAGGAATACATTGACATTCACACATTTAAGAGCGCAATATCTCATCACTAGCTCATGGCACCGAAATGGCTTCCATATTACAGCACAAAAAGTGAAATGGCATGTTGACATTACCGCATTTGTCAATGAAACCTTCAGCACCCCTGACTATATCCTATCTCATTATCCTACAGCCATCAACTTGGTACACGAGCAAATGCTGGCTCGCAAGCTGTAGCTGAAGGTCTTTTTTTTCCTTTTTTTCCTTTTCTAATAATGTGATAAGTGTTGGAGAAAAGAGGGTACATTACAGGCAAAATTCCAAAATGTCAAAATGGTCTTTAAAGAGTCTTTACAAAAGGGTACTGTCTTACCTTAGTCTCTTCTCCACCACAGAAACTTTAATTTACCCATATATCAAGTATCTATCGTTAAAAAAAAACAAAGTCCCCAAGCCAAACCTTTACCTGAAAAAAGTTTCAAGTAGGACAATACAAGTTTTTAGATTTCCAAGAATTTCCAATGGGCAGGGCCGTATCTTGAAGAATGCTGATTGGTGGAATACAATTCGGGCCAGTCCCAACCATCACCTTTGCAACTAGCAGTTCTTTTTGGAGTCTACTCATTTTGAGAGTCCACTTTGGAATGTACATGCATTGGTAGTGTTTAAGGACTCAAAAATTTCAACCAAAACGAGGTTGCGTATATGACAAGGCAGCAGTTGACATACCTAACATGCTAGCTCAGCATATGTTTTCGTAGCAATAAACTAAGATTTACCATCAGATTTGCAAAGAAGATTACAGCTAGTTGAAATGAAAACTTACATTTGTGCGATTCCTTTCCAGTTACCATCTTTAAACTGGAGACACGGGAAAAACGGAAGAGAATCCCAGTGAATAACACAGCCAACATCTGTTATTCTTACTTATTAATTTTCCACACGTTTAGCATCACCTCTTTCTGACTCTTCAACTTTTTTCCTGCCAAAACATTGTGGGAGCCGACCATCGAGTGGCTGTCCTTCACTTAGAGGTTATTGATGGGCTGCTAATGAAAGGCCTATTAAAGACGAGTGTATTGATCCACTGAGGAGCTGATGACAGTATCACTGCAACAGGGACACAATTGAAAAAGACACGCTCTGCCAAGAGGCTGAGGAGCGACGATGGAATAATCATCATGCACTGCTCCCCGTTTAGTCTTATAATTTATTTTCTTACCTAATGTTTCGAAAGTGTTTGTCTTTTCTCTTCTCCGTTCTGGAATTTAAATAGTAATGGCTACAATCATATTTAAGGTCATGGCAATGAGTCAATAGCAAGCATATTATTTCTAATTCATATTTCTTTAAAGTTTTGTAGTCTCTGATTTATGCTGCTTGTATTTCCATCTGTCATTATTTGCCATTATAATCGGTACCATCTACATTGTTCACTCATTAGTCATTTAACAGATGAAATGCTGCTTATGTATGAACAAACCAAGACAAAGAAATCTGCTGAATCCAAATATGAGCCTATCTGACTAGATTTATTCAGAGTTGATGAGTAATTTTTGCTCTTTGGTGATTTCATCTACTGTCCATTAGTTGGTTAATTGGTTAATTATCCAATTAAGTGGAAAATGGATAATGGCGTAATTGTTTAGAACACCTTTGCTTTTTCAAATTAGATCAAGACTCTGGGCAATAAATGGATTTCGTAAAATGTGGGACTAGATATTTTTAATGACTCTAAAAGACAAAATACTACTTCGAGCATGTCAGTAGAGATGAATAATGGGAATACATGATGTGATATTGTTTTAATAACTAGTATTATTTGTCTATTGTATGCTTTTGTTTGTGCACAGACAGTTCTTTTTGACTGTTGGGGAACATATCCTGTGAAGTTTTTTTTTTATTTTTTTCCAACTATAGTCAGAGTGGCAATGATAATGGGGAATACGCTGTGGGGGTCTTTATTGATCTTAACTTTGACACCATAGATCATGGCATACTTTTGGGGAAAAAATGAAGCTGTATACAGGGGTTAGAAGAATAGCCCATGAATGTCTCAAAAGCTACTTGGGTGATGGGGAGAAATATGTACATATGAATAATGTAGACTCAGATCTACTCCAAATACCACATGAAGCCCAACAGGGTTCTATGTTTTAAAATTTTATACATAAATGGTATCTACGATGCACTCCTATTGCTTAAGTGTGTATTATTTCCAGATGGTACATGAATACATTATGCTGGTAAAGACCTTGGGCAGCTTTTGTGTGCAGGAGAAAAGGAATTGAACCCTTACGAAGTGATTTGATATTAATAAGTTATCACTAAATTTATGTAAAACAAAATTAATTGTATTTGGCAATATAAAAATTCATAATGAATCAAATTATTGATAAATGGTTCACCAATTATTGAAAATTTATGAACAAAATTTTTTGGGAACTATTATAGACGATAAACTCGGCAGGAAACCACATATATATCATATCCAAAGAAAAGTCTAAAAAAACAATTGCAATTGTACATGAGATTAAGTGTTCACCAGGCAAACTCTCATTGTACATACCATACTATTTCACCATGTTTTCATACTTAAAGGTAGGGTAGGAGATATTAGAAAATGGTATATTTGGAAAGTATACACACCCATGCCTCTTCATCAGCCCACCCCTTGAATTTACGCCTTCAAAAATACATCAACGCTCATGCGGTCTGGAGCGATCATGGAGGTTCACAAGCATTCACGAGAACCCGTCAATTATCATCCTAAATCACAAAACATTAATCAACATTTATCAGTTTGTCACATGAAGCTTAGCTAACAAAAGTTTTAGAAGCGTGAAATAAACACCATGAAAACTAATGGACAATAGTTTATGGTGTTACAGCAGCAGTTTACACACAGTGTTGGTAACTTAACAAAACCTGCTGGAACATTCTGTTTAGTCAATATCTGACATTTTCTTACTGATGGGGTGAATACTATACCCATAACCCATTAGTATGTCCAAATATTATAGAATCATAATGGTATCGTTTTACCTATACAGTAGAAACATGGTCACCTTAGCATCAGTTTTGAGCCCCTTTTTCAGTTGACACCAGCGTTGGAATGTCGTCGCGATTCCCACCCTTGTCCTGTTCTTTGCTCAGCTTCATCATGGTTAGTTTTTACTTTGGTTTTTCTGCTGGTTGTCGGCTTTTCCACTATAGCTGTTTATCTGAAAACACAGAAAAGGGTGGGGGAGGGTACTGATATTTGATGGACGTATCAGCAGATCATTGAAAAGATGATCAGTACAATGATTGGCCAGGGTTTTCCTCAGGTTCCACCCTCTAGACTGGACTACAACTTTTTTTTGGCAAACATTCCATTTCAGTGCATGATATGGGATCGTGAAGTGGTTTTCAAGCAATGTTGTAAAAGTGTTCGAAAAAAAAATATCTCCCACCTCACCTTAACATATTATGTGGCGTTATGGGGGATCACATACAAAACAATTATCAAACCACTCTTCATTATACAGCAGGATTATTTTGTACCAACCAACCAACTTTTCATAAACAAAAGCCGATGACTTCACACAATAATGCTAACTGTAGCATTATGACCTCGCTAAATAATAACCTTTGTCATATTCTGAAAAATAATACCCTATTACGAAACAAATTTAAAATTAAGAAAAACATTTTCATCATGAAATGCAGACTAATTTGGGTAATGAGAATCCGTTTTGTTGAGGTCATGCAGTTATGAGACAAATCATAAAATTTTACGGGAACATAAAATAAAGGTGACTCCCCTTGGAGCCACCTTGGATCTTCCATTAGTACACATGCATTGTGGGTAGTTTCAGCTCATATTCAAATTCCTACAGGTTTTCAATGCTGTTCTCACATACACTGTGGTAATGAGAATAAGGACTCATGGACATATTTTTTGAAATATTATGAATATTCATTAGTAAGGCCATAACGGCCATGATTTTTTTAATTTCAACATTTTGTTGATCATTTAAGAATTAACTTACTGGTACCAAGCAGCCCTTTGAATTTATTTACGGTTTCCATTTGTATATTGAAATTTTTTTGGTTTAATAAATACTGTGCTGAGGAAGAAAATAGTTTTGTATTTTGTTTCCATACTGTACCGAATATGAACCAAACCGTGACTTCAAAGCAGTGGTGCGTACAGAACTGTGATTTTTGTATATCGTTACACCCCTATTAATTAGTGATGCACCGATAAGCATTTTTTGGCTCGATCACCAAAAAACGTGATTTGCCGATCACGGTCGGAATTTTAAATAACCATTCCTTTCATCTAGGTAGTTTGATAGTTGCATCTAGGGCTGCAACTATCAAATATTCTTGTACTCGAGTATTCTGTTGATTTTTTTTTTTTTTTTTAATCGATTAACCGAGTAATCGAATGAATTACATTTTTTAATTTTGAATTCTGAATTCACCAGATTCATTCAATTCATTTTTTGTGTGCAGCTCTAATATGTCATATAATATGAACAATGAGTCCATATCATTTTTGTACAGAAAACTTTGTCCACTTGGTAACAAATTGCACAAAATTAGAGAATATACATGTATGTGTTTTTACTGAATTGGGTTATTTAAGCCTGTATTTAATAAAGCTCATTCAGCAGTTACAACCATAACTTTTTTTCATTCTTTGCGAACATTGCAAGCTGTGTAAATTTATGTAGTGGTTGTAGCAGGATTTAGAAATTCCAAAACCCTGACCAGGTATGTTGGGGGGGAGAAAAAACAAAAAAAAAAACTTCCACAAGCCTTCCACTGACTGACACCCCCACAGCATAATGATGCCACAGTATCATGCTAGGAATGCTTAAATCTCCAAATTCCTGTTCCTCACTGGTGTGGACACAAATTGAATTGTAACAGCTCAGGCCTTCACCCACTGTGCATTTCCACTGGTTCACTCAGAACCTTATAGAATGAGAACAGATGATTTATGTAACAAATTGGACCTGTGGGTCTTGTCACAGCCTATGCAGCTGTCTGAGATGTCCTGTCTGAGTAAGTTATCAGTCATGAAAGACCGACTCAGTTTCTGCACTACTGTGAAATGGAACAAATTGTAGTCGAAGACACTGAAAAGGACTGATGTTTTCTCCTTTCAGTCTTTCTCTGGTCATAAAGCATGATACTCCAAACACAACAGTGTAATGAAATGAAACTACACCGTGTAGTTGTCCTCAACTGTTCTGCAACTGTAACGGTGAGAGCAAAAGCTATTACGGGTAATTCTATGCATTCATAGTAAGTGCAAATTCTATTCCATTTAGTTTGTTGATGTAAATATTTCATATGAAAGGCACAGACTTAGTGTGCTTTAAAAAAAAAATTGGGTTGACACAACAAAAAAAATAATCATTTATATACTTAAATGATTGCAAAAGGTGAATTAGAATATCTCGCTTTCAGGTTTGTTTAGGTATAAAAATGAAAAGTACCTGGTACATTTGGAAATGCCTAGTGAGGGCTAAAGTCAGTCAGAGCAGGGTGTCGACTCATGTCATGCATAAATAGGATCATGTTATTAATTAGATGTTAGGAAGACAACATAACAGTCCCTCCAGGATATTGTGATGAAATGGTTAAAACAATTGCTCTGTGAATTCAGCAGAACTTCACACATTTGTCCAACCGCTCTGACTTTTCTGCCAATTTAATCAATCAATTTAGCTTCCCCCAAATCATTGCCGATAGCGGCATCAACAGCAAACACTTACTGTTGGCTGATTTTTAAGTGTGAAGACACTGGTGGCTACTAGACGCTAATGAAAAATTTTGTCATATTTGTGTTGGTTGGATTGTCTGATAAGTAGAGTGGTAGTGGTTTTATCACACTATTAATAACATCATAAGACTATAAGATATTAAGATGGCCATGGCCAATTATGGAGGCTCTTCAATTACAGGTTGATCTACGTTCCGAACCTCAGCTATGGTCATGAGCTTTGGGTTATGACTGAAAGAATGAGGTCTTGGGTACAAGCGGCTGAAATGAGTTTCCTTCGCAGGGTAGGCGGGGCTCAGCCTTAGAGATAGGGTGAGAAACTCTGACATCTGGGAGGGACTCGGAGTAGAGCCACTACTCCTCCATGTCAAGAGGAGCTAGCTGAGGTCACTCATCATCACATCATGTGAGGATGCCACCCTGGGGAGGTGTTCCGGGCATATCCATCTGGAAGGAGACCTCGGGTTTGACCCAGGATTTGCTGGTCTGGGAACGCCTCGGGATTCCCCTGGAGGAGCTGGCTCAGATAGCTGGAGTGAGGGAAGTATGAGCTGCTTTGCTGAGGCTGCTCCCCCTACGACCCAGGCCCGGATGAAGCAGAAGACGATGAGTACGATTTGTATATATACAGTATATCTAACGAGGACTGGTCCTTTGAACAATTCCCAGTGCTATCGTAGTCTGCAGACCTACCTGTTCATTATTTCCTGAACTGACATTAAATCATGGTTCTGAAAACTGACATTTTGCATCAAAATTGAGTCTTGACCCTTCAAAGGCTATCTCGACATCGGTGATCTCATCACCCTCACTAGTTCTGAATGTATGTTGAATGTATGTTCTGAATGTAAAGTTAAAGCTCGGTCCTCCTTACGTGTACTCAAATGGATAGACCAGGAAAGCAGGGTACTTGGCTATCTGCTTTAATTTCTGCTTTTCATACGTCACACTCTTGTTAAATGAGAACATGTAAAGACTCGGTGGATAACATACTTCACTGCTTCATGACATGGATGTAAAATGGTGTTACACATATGAGGTGCACACCCTTAGGCACCAGTTGGACCGACACCCTTTACCATGTCTTTTGTTGCGTAACAGTCCTCATAACCAGTTGGTTTCACTATCAAATGTCAAATATTGAGAGAAGGGTTTTGAGGTTACTGTCACTGTTTACACCTCAACAATGTCTGTTGTTTTGTTGCTGCTTGACATGTGAGAAACATTCCGAGTAGGAATTTCCTTCACATGTTTATGTTTAGTCTACATTGTTATGCTATGGTTTTATAGGGTTGGTTATTTATTACAACTCACCTTGAACTACTTAAAAAAGGAAAATGCTTGCAAAGACCAGCTTTCTTTAACTGACTTTAAAAGAACATATCTATGTTGGTGAACAACAGCAGTCTTGTCGTACTGTTATCAACCTTTTACTGTGTATAAAGCCATCAGCTCTTTAAGGCAAAAACTGAAGGCAGGATGTTTAAACAGTGAAGCGTAGTAAAAAATAATGCACTTCTTTATGAGTACGAGTAAAATTTTAGCCCACCAGAAACACTTGCCAGGTGAAAATGTGGGTGTCCAAAACCTGATTATAATGATGTCTGCCTCTGATCCAAACATGATATTGATGTAATTTAATATATTTTCAGACATCTACATCTACATGACTGTTGTAGTAAGTCATTTATTTGTATAGCACATTTAAACCAAAGTGTTTCACAGTAAAATTGTTAAAAAATATAATAAAATGCATTAAAAGAATTCAATACAAATATACATATACCAGTACTGACAGATGAGACGCATCAAACAAGACAGGGAAATGACAGCACAGCAATACAGTACAAACAGTAATGGGGTCTTACTCTCACAATTTCAACGTATAGTGACTAATACTTTTCAACCATCTGCAAAATAAATTATGTTTCTATGAAACAATAGCAAGGCTGTATAATTAAAAATGTCTGAACAGTTTAAATTATAATAAAACAGATTAAATCAAGTAAAACTCAAAGGACATTAAGTAAATCCAATCAATGATCTCACTAGAAGCTGAATCATGCAATTTAGTAATATTTTAACTTTTAAAATTACATTGACCCTACGGTACATCGATGCATCCACGTTTTTCAGACACAAATGTCAACATTATTTTGCACAAACTGGGGAGTTGTTTTAAATTTAATGACATTGTTGGATCAGAGGAAGCCAAGTATAGCTGGTTGAAGCTCTGATTTAAATATCCTTATTTATCCCCTAGGGGTAATTCAGTTTGCAGACATTGGTCGCAGCAGCATAAAAAAAAACACACATTCCACAATTAGACTAGGATCTGTCAGTATTCTGAGCAGCTAAAAAGGCCCAGCAATAAATAAATAAAATACAACTGTGACAGAATCAACAGATACATGAATACATTTACAAGCTGTTTGACAGAATAATTTTAGACCAAAATTCACACAGTGGTCATGTGAACATACATCACTTTCAGCGCAGAAATCGCACACGCTGTTCTGAAATGAAAGGGCAAATCTGAAATATTGCTGCCATTTCATTACTTAGCAATTGATCATAAAATGAAAATGGAAAGCAATATTGTATTTACATATAGACAATTGCTAATGTTAACCATATGGTAAAGGCATATTATGTTATATATTATGGCATTATGTTAATATTTGTCTAATTTTATCAAATGCTACAGATTTTTGTAACATCTACCTGATCATGACACATACATACACAGAGCAGCTAGCATAATGGCGCATGTCATTGTTGACTTGACCAGAACTAATTGTCTTAAATGCAGTATATTTACAACAATTCAGTTTTATTTGTTTATTAATATACTATGCACTGGTCCACTCAAACAAAAAAATTAACAGAACAATAAAAATTAGTTATAGTCATTATATTGTCAATGATTGGTGGCTAAAATTAATGCTAACATTAGTTATTGATTGAACGCTAATGTTTGCTGTAGCCTAAAAGTGACAAATGGTGAATTGTTTTTTTTCATAAGCATTACAGTACAGTGAAAATTATTTAGAAGATCCCTTTTGTATATGTAACTGGAATTTGAACTTTAGCATTAGCCTTTTGAGCATTTTAGCACCATAACTTGATGTTAGAATAAAATATCTGCTTAGAGACTGTTATAAGTTCAATGCATTTTATTACAAATAGCTTCTCTCACTTCCTCATCTTCTTTATCAACATCTTTTTTTTTTTTTTTGGGCTACACATTTTAGCGGACAGCTTAAGTAGTTACAACCCTGCCACACTTTGATGACTTCCAGGGGTAAAATTTGATTTCTAAATACTCCACTATGTAGTTCCTAACCATCTCTTTGTGCTGTGTGTTTCTTTGTGTTTCATAGACAGTGGATTCATCACAGCTTTTCATGAAAAATAGCAGCGTAGTGTAGCTGGAAACTGCTTTATAGAGGTGAATCAGAGCCAAAACAGTAAACTGGTGGGCCGTAAATCCAATAGTTAGCTTAGAGAATGTAAAATGTTCCTTAGAGTAAACTAAAGAGCGGGGTAATAAGTATGAGTGAATCCATTTACTTTACACACATTTGATAGATTGCTGATAGAAAAACAGATATTATAGATTGGATTTTTTTAGCCTTTTGCCAGCCTTACATTGCGGTCCTTTGACATAGATGACATTATTTTAATAATACCTGTACATACAGCCCCTACATTAATGCACCTGCACTTCATACATCAAAGTTAAGCAAACAAACTCATCTTTTTAAATAGATAAACCTGAACTGCAACCGCAACAGCACATACAAATCTTAATTTATTTTGAAGGCTTTCATCTGATCAGTCATCTATTGATCAGGACAAATGTGGTGTTGTCCTTATTAGTGAACATAATCCAGTAAAGTATTGAGTCAAAAATACATGTCCGATCCACAAAGACACAAGAACTTTAGGAATATTTGCAGACAAATACACCCTGGTTTTCACACAAAAAGTAAGGCAAGGGGGGGGGGACTGAAATATATTAGTGTTTCTAATTCGACACTTTTTTGCTTGCCACATAAACGGCAAAAGTGAGTGTTTTCGTCCAAAAAAGGGGGGGGGGGGGGTTACCTTTACAAAGAGCCCATTCTTTTATCTGTACTCTACACGGTTGAAGAACAGCCTGAGTTTGAATTGGTAGAGGTATTTTTCAGGTGTTTGAAGCAAATTCAAACCAGAATGGTAAGGGGTTAAATCCAACAAAGCCTCCAAGATTAGATTTCCCTAATGGGTGTCTGTGAATTGTGCTTTGCTTGTAAAAACCTAACCACAGCGAATTACAGCATAAAAGAGTGTGCCATTCACAAATACACACACACACACACACACACACACACACACACACACACACACACACACACACACACACACGGATCGTACACTGCCAAACAGGTTAGATGAGTGCGGTGAGGAGAGGAGGAAGGGCCATGCTAATGTCAGTACAGTGAGACGCTACGACACGGGAAGACAGCTCAACCCAAAACTCAGCGAGGGCAGACAAACAGGTGTAAAGGTGAACGTGTAGAGCAGGGGAGACGGACGCAGAATAAAGGGCCGCAGCAGTGTGTTTAGTAGGCAGGCGGAGTGTCAGGTAAACAAGCAGACGACTCTGACTGTCTGCTGGAGGCTTGTAGCAGTAGAAAACACAGGCAGGAGCAGCAGCAGCAGCATAGAAAAGAAGCTATTAGAGTGGCCTTTATCCTCTGCTGCTCCCTCACACACATATATATATATATATATACAGGGAGGCCACAGCTCACGTCCAACCAGCACAACTCTGCAAGGTAAATAAACACATTTCCTTTTGTTTTTGCCTTGATGCTTCTGTCAACCTTCCAATGTCTGTACAATTCTATTACATAGTACTTTGGAACATCCCCAAAGTAGTGTTTTTTTTGTAAATGTAATACAGAGATTGAATTGGATGTCACTAGACTGGAGATTTATTACGCATTTATTATGCATTTAGTTTTTTGGAGGAATGTAATAATACGGATTCCAGTGAGATTTACTTGGTAAATTAAGATTATGTCTGTCTATGGTCTGTATGAATGTGATGTCATTCATCCAGAACCAGGAGTTTGCGTTGTCATTTAGGGACACTATTGAGATTAAGGCCCTTCTGGTTATGCCCCATTTTTTTTATTTTTTTTTATTTTTTTTTTGGAGGGTTGGTTTTAGGCAAGTCAGGTTTATTTTTATAGTGCATTTCATGTACAAGACAATTCAAAGTGCTTTACGTACAACATTAAACGTATTACAGCAGGGAAGCTATCAATAAACTAGGCAGTCAGAGACAGCAGACCTTTTCATTCACACGTTCACACCATCTGATGTCTGAAGGTGAGATGGTGTGAATGCGGAAAAAAAACCCGCTAGATTCCATCTTGTCTGAATCCTGAGATATTACGACTTATGTGTTTTAGCTGTTGACCTTTAGTGTGACCTTGACCTTTGACCTTAATTGCTCAAAATCTAATGGGTTCTTCCTTGACCCATTATCTATCATTCCTGAAAGTTTCATCAAAATCTGTTCAGAACTTTTTGCGTAAACCTGCTGACAGACAGACAAACTGAATCAAATTTATAGGCATGAGAAAGCAAAAAACAAAACAAAAAATAAACCTTAAATGGATAAAACGGATAACCAAACAAAAACTTGTAAGTTTAAAAGAGTGTAGTAGTTGTCATTGTGATATGGTCCTCAAAACTACCTTTTACCGGCAAATAAACGATTACGAGGATTCAAATGCACTTGTTGGTTCAAAGGTTAAAGTTCATATGACCTCACAACACTACATGAAGCTACAAAACATAATAGAAATGTCTCAGCCACTCAAAAAAACCCAAAAACATTATTACCATAGTATAGTAATAGTAGTAGTAACATTATGACTACTACTACTTATTACTAGTACTGCGTAGTAGAGGCAGTTTCTGACAAAAATAGAACAATGACACTGAGATACTACGACAACATTTCAAATATGGCAAATAAAATATTACCTGGATGACCAAAATGGAGCAAAAAAAAAGCCTTTTGGTACTAGGGCATCATTTTAGTCATCAAATGCGAACTGCTAGCTGCACATGTTGCTTTTTCGTACTGGAAGGTAAACAGGAAAAAAGCAGAAGGAGCAGCTCAAGATGTCACAAATGATTGGTCAAATTTTGTGGGAAAATCGCGGTGATTGGTTAAATTGTAACATCACCCTGAATTCACGTTGAAGTTGCAAATCAGGACATCGCAAAATCCTGTAGGGTCTTTAATATATATGGGTGTTTTAGTGTTTGTGTAGTACCCTGGTCCTCAACCCTCGACCTGGAAAAGCCACTATCCTACATGTTTTAGATGTATTCCTCTACAACACCCCTGATAGTCAACATCAGGCTTCTGCAGAGCTGATCATGTGAAACAGGTGGGCTGAAAGAGGGTACTTTACGATCTTTAGCACAAACTGCAATGCTCTTGGCTCATGAAATTATGTTTTAAATTGACAAAATCAGACGGGTTAAAAAAAAAACATTTCTGTCTTGCCAGTTATTGCTGTTAAGATTGCTTCTAAAATTATGTCGCATCGGGAGCACTGTGAGGGGGCTTCAGCTCTGTGTTAGGACAAGAAGATGAAGATGTAAAAGTGTGACATGTGATAACCCAGTAGTGTGAGCTGTCAATCATACCCGTCAATTTACATCAGATACCACATCTTCAACGAGCATTAAAGGACCACCAGCAATGCTTATGCCGTGCAAACAAGGCATTAGTATGTTTTTGATTATCTGTGGATCACTGGTAATTCTCATTTACCCCCGTACCTCTGTGTTATTGTGTGGCGCATTCAGACAGGATAAACAAAAGTCTGTAATTCACGCAAATTATAGACATTATGACTGGACATGTCATAAATTCACAACATCCTGTTTGGTCTCAATACATAGTAAGTAGTATGAAAACAAATTATGCGTAACAATAAAGGGGGGAAATGCCATTGATGGGGATGCAGTCTGTACATTTCCTCTATGCTTTCAAAATAAGAGCGGGGTCAGTGCAGATGAAAACAGTCTCCAAATTACAATGGAAGTGAATGGACAGTTCTTAGCAGAAGCTTTCCCTCTGACAAACAACCGACTGAATCTATAGAGACAACTTCAGATAGTTATAAATATTATATTATTAATGTATGTATGTATGTGTATCACTACATTAAGTCTAGGAAATGGCCCATACAAATATATGTTTATAAATGTATTGATATTTTATATATTTCAATAAAACTACAGACAAATATGACATAATCATGATCCTATTGTATATATACTTTTGAAATAAATTCATTTTTCAGCAGTCATGTGACATAGTGATGCTGACTGTTTACGTCAGTTACTTGTGGTTGTGGATATTTATGCAGGATGCAAAAAAGACGTATACTTCAGCACTAGGGAAGATACTTTCTTTAAATAAATCCTAGGTATAGCAGCTACTGTGGTCTGCATTTACCCTATTGTAATAGCTGCTTATAAAAGGTAAACTTTATGGTTAGCTGCAGTGAGAGTCTGTCTGTTCTTGGTGATATAGAAGTGTTTGACACGTATGTTTAATATCGGCCAACATTGGTTGGGAGAGATTATTGTAATCACTCTGTGTGTGTTTATGTGTGTCTGCAGAGACATATTGTACTATAACTCAATGAATACTTGAGATATCATCATGAAATTGCATGGGCATATACATATAGCTAATGCACATCAGATGCAATGATCCATTTGAGTAAAGGTTAAAGGTCAAGGTCACAATTAACTAAAAGGTCAAAATCACATTATTGGTTAAAAGTCAAGATCAGAGGGTCACAGAACTTTCAGGAATGAAGATTTCTACAATTCTCATAATTGGTGTTATCACCTATGACCAATAGTTTTTTAACTCTCTGGAGGTCAAAGGTGACATGTTGCAAAATTACCTTCTGTAACACTGTGTGTGTCAAGCATAGACTTATGACGCTATAACTTAATCAATACGGGATATATTTTCATAATATTACACACACTGATGCATATATACATATAACAAAATTATCAATATTGCAAAAAGGCCAAAGGTCAAGGTCGCATTTAGCAGAAAGGTCAAAATCACATTAGTGAAGAAAGTTGAGATTGGCACAAAATAGGGGCGAGATTAGGCATTCTCTGAATACTTGTTATAGTATGGAAATGATTGTTCCTGGTAGAGTGATATACGCAGATATAAACATTATAGCTACATATGTAGTCCATAGTCTACTTGTGGACCCCTGTGCACAGTGTCGGCACGTGAGAGTGCGACTTTAACAACAGTACAACATCTGAAGAAGAAAATAAAAGCCTGGTTTTTGCAGTATGAGTAATTATCTGCCTCTTCTTTGCTTTTTGAAGAATACAGTACACCAGATAGTGGTGGTAGCTTCCAGCAATGGGCCAGGTTAAATAAAGGGTATTGAGTCTCCCCAGAGGTCTGAGAATTATGACACAGTAACACTCGCTCTCCTCTGTTCGCCCCATCTTACTCATCTGCTGTGAAACGAATTAGGTCCATGGCAATTTCAAATGCAATTGCTGTAAAAATACCAGAAAATAATCTTTTATTTCTCTGATTTCATGGTTCACGCTTGTCTCTCTCTTTGTATCAACTCATAACTAGTCATATCTATTCTTTCATTCACCATGTCATTCACCCCATATCACATGACCCTGATGTTCTGAAAATGCACATTGATATAGTAAATGTATTTGTGTAGACCAGTATCCACTTTGATGTGTATTTTTATTATTTCAAGCCAAGTTTTTCATTCTGATTTCAGAAAATGTTCTTTTTGGTCAGGATACATTATATTATATATTAGCCAGGATTACCTTGAAAAAAAGCTTCTTGATCTCATAGTGCATGAGCCAAGGCCCCAAAATTTGGAAATCGTCGGCGAAAAAGTGGCAAAGGTGACCATACATTTTCTGAAAGCTTCAATGATGTATGATGGTCATCTGACAAGAGTATCCGTTTTGAGTTATTACGCATAATGTAAACTACGGTTTGGAAAATAATGCATATAAATCAAGCAGAACACTGACATAGTTGAAAATATAAATTGGACATTTTGAAATATCTCATTCTATTATGTTTGGTATCATTTTAAAGCTGAGACTGTGAACTTTCATTTAAATCATTTTGTGAACATTTTGGATAAATACAGCCAACCCTGCAGCTCTTCAAAACTTTTAGTCACACACATTTTCCTGCCGTTTCCATCTAAATCATCTTTTGTCTTTTAATACTGTGGCACCAGGAAGCATCAGAGAAACAAAATCCAAACCCTGAAATATTGGCATGACCCTAAGGATTCAGAAAATGTACAATTTACCCATATTATCTGATTTGTAGAGGATGATTTTCAGTCTTATATCAGACATGACATTTGTTTCTAAGACAGAAGTAGTGTGTTATTAGCCCTAGGCTAATCTGTTGATATGTGGAGATTCCAGGCTTTTAGAAAATGTATGGTAACCTTTGCAACATTTTCGGTAATGACCAACCCCTCTGGCTCACGGACTATCAATAGGATTTTTTTTTTTTCCCTCCGGTGAAATAAAGGTTAAACTAAGAAAAATAATAAATACAATAAAAAAATCGCTGCTGGTCCATATGTTTCCGTGACCCGTTGTTCGCTCTAATAAATAAGTCGATCATTTTCCCATTTTGTATTAATTGGGGCTTAATTTAAATGCAGGAAAGAGTGTGAAGTCACCTTTGTTTTCTATTGTGTTTTTAATGTCTACCCATAATGCTCTGCAGGGATGTAACAAAACCACATAAAACAGTGAAGTGCAAGTTGGGGGTGACCATGGTGGTGTAGATTAGTTTTATTTACAGGTGAAGAGGTTATTATGGAAGAAAGAACCAGAACATTCTCAGTCCAATGTGTGTTATACTGTAGGTGTCCTTCCTCATGAGGATCCTCCTCAGTAGCATCTATTTACACAAGGACAGAGTGAAAGCGAAGGGGCCCGGCGGTACAATGTTGTCTACCTGCTGTGGTATTGTGTTACTGTGTTGTGCATGTGTTGAGGATAGTCGGTACACACATACAGCCCAGGGTTGATAACAGGTGTTGTTGCTCCAGGCAGATCGAATAGCCCTGTATTTATGAGAGACACACAGATGAGAGAGATTGTTTTGTTAAGCTGAAATATTAACCTTTTTAATCCCAATGGTAACAATTGCTTTATGGTTATTATTACAAGACTATGAAATATATAAAATAAAGTGCATCGCTATCATTGTCAGTTCTCTTCAGTTTGTACCAGCATGGTATTTTTACCTGCGCCAAGGTTATGTTTTTGCTGGAGTTTGTCTGTCTGTCTGTCTGTCTGTCTGTCTGTCTGTCTGTCTGTCTGTCTGACTGTCAGCAGCATTACTCAAAAAGTTCGGGATGGATTTTGATTTAAAAAAATAAATAAATAAATAAAATCAAGATGTATTGGGAGTGTCACAAGGAAAAAATGATTACATTTTGGTGGTGATCCGGAAGAGATCCTGGATTCTGGATCACATTGAAATGTATTCTCCATTTACCGCAATGTAAAAATTAAATTTCATCAAAATCCATCCCTAACTTTTTGAATAATGTTGTCGTTAGTCAGTCACTCAGTCAGACAAACTCCACCGAAAACATAACCTTTTTGGCGGGGGTAAAAATACCATAAAAATACCAATTTTATCAAAATCCTACCATAACGTTTTGAGTAATGTTGCTGACAGACAGACAGACAGACAGTGGAAACATAACCTCTCTTCATTCGAGGTGGGTGGGGGGGTCTGCCTTGGCTGAGGTTTGCACTCTCAGTGTACTTTTCTAGTTATATATCTAATAAATTTCAGAAATATGTTAACTTATAATATATTACATTTCATTACATTAATCCTCCAACATCAGAAAAAAAAAATCACAAAATGATTGCAGATTATCAATAATCTATAATTATGAGGATGACTTCATGTTCAAATTACATTTTAGGTATTTTTATTGTTTAATTATAAAATTAGAAGCTAGATTGTCAACTCTGTTGATCCTTTCCTATGAAGATAATATAATCATATATTAATTAAACTAAATGTGTTGGTATTAAGATACTTTGATTGACAGCTGTAGTAACTAATTACACTCACAATAATGTAAGACAGCAAATACAGTAAATTATATAACAAAAGGTGAGTGTTTTATTAGCCCCATCTACTGACTTATTTTTATTCCTTTTTGACAGTGTTTGACTTTAAATTAGGTGAAAAATAAGGACCTTGGGTTGGTGTTGGAATTTAAAATCTTGGTTCATTCTACTTTCCATTGTAAGGTTTTTATAGATGCTGTGTGACAGATCTATGCTCCATTGTTTCAGAACACAAGGGTCCTGGGTGTAATCCCTGTACAGAGTGGGTTTGGATGTTCTCATTGTGTTTGTTCACGTTCCTCCACTAGAGCCCAACTGATATTGGATTTTTGGGGCTGATGTCAATACCGATATTGGAGGGTTTAAAAAAAAAAAAAAAGGCTTATTATATTGACCGATATAGTATGAAATAAGAACATTTATGTACCTCAAGGTAAATATTTTAAACTCACAGTCCATGACCCCATGTAGTAATAAGGAGCCAGTTTATTTACAGCGACACAAAAGGAGACTGACCTCATTAAGGGTAATGGACACAAGGTCAGGAGATGGGGGGGGGGGGGTATGTAGTCTACCTTTTTTAGGTGGTTGAGTTTGGTTGATATTGTGCCCTTGAATGATGAATGAATGAAGGAAAACATAAACAAACAACAAACTGACATTAAACAAGGTCATCAAATATGGCCCAAACCATTGATGGAGGTTGTTTTTCTACTTTGAACCTTTGTGATACTTGGTTCTTTCTTTACATTTTTCTACTGTTCTGTGAATGTGAAAGTGAATTTCTCTTTCCTCTGTAACATCCCTGCAAACTGAATGATAACATTAATTCACACATATACGACACAGTCAATGTCTTGTAATATTTTCATTAACCAGGGTGAGAAATACTTAATAAAACTCTCAGAGGAGCCATCTTGTTATTGATAGAGAATGCTGGGATATTGGTAATGCTTGAGGAACTGTGACAATCGATGAAAAAGACCCAGAGTAAGAGAAACGATACAAAAAAAAGAGACAGAGAAGGTTGTGAGCACTGTACATAGGATCTGTAGAATTTGTTTTTTTTTTTTTAGCACAGGCCTTTCTATAGCAGTCTGCAAAGGGTGGAAGACCCCCTCTCTGTATTATCCTAACCACAAATGCACTTTTCACAGCCATTAAAAAACTCTCCAAGGCTATCTGCCCCCTCTCCACATTGTCAATTTGAATTATGTCTTTTTTTTTTTTTTTTTGGAACATGTTTGTCACTTCAACATGTGAACCCAATAAATCAACAACTCAGTGCAAATCCATCATGGTTGCACAGAATGCAGATGGAACATTGCATAAGGACAGTGAATCTTACTTCTACTCTTAGTCTCTATAACAACCGTATGTTGGAAATGCGTGTATCCTTCTTTCATTACTTTTTCAAAATAAAACCAAAAATAATACAATGAAACAACAAGTCATTTCTTTATTACGTGTTTAAATGAATAATGGTTTAAACAGAAAACAGCCGTTCCAATTTTTACGTCGAAACAAAGTCCTGAAGCAAGTTGAATAAACCGGAAATGACCGTGACCCGCAGTGACAAAAGTGGAAACCTACATCCTATTTCGGGAAACTTAGAGGGTCACCTTAAAACGTGAAGATATGATGACAGAGAAATTGTCTGTCATATCATAACATAATGATCTTCAAGTCCAGTTGGTGAGATTTTTTTTTTTCCTAGGATGGCAAAGGATTGATCAGATTGACTAGCTAGCTAATATGGAAGTTTTAATCAATAAAACATTAATAATAATCAAGAGGTAAAAAAAAAAGTGTGAAAGAGAAGTGTGCACTTGGAACACTTTCAGATGTTCTATGTGGACAGAGTCTGGACTGTTCTGCCCTCCTTTCATCATTCATCCATATTGTTGTGATAGTGTTTATTATATAATTCCTGTGCATCAATTACCTTCATGTGTCCCAGTCACTTTAACTTCCTTGACCCTCTCTTTAACCCAAACTGCTCAAGGCAGATGACCATCCTCCAGGAATTAGTCTGCTCCAGGTTTCCACCGTCAGTCACTGTGGGTTAATAAAACACCTAATAAAACAATAAAACTATATTTCTGTTCATGCAGCAGTTTGTTAGATTTGGCTCCTACACTCTTCGACTATCCAATCAAACGGTGACATTTGATTGGATAGTCAGCGCAGCCTGCTACAAGGCTTTGGTGTCATCAACTCAAGATCTGATTGGTTGAACCAACAATTCCATCAACACTTATGTTTTGCTTTAAAGCAGGGGTGTCACACTCATGTCAGTTCAGGGGCTACATTCAGCCTAATAAAAAGGCTGAAAAGGGTCAGACCAGTAAAATAACAGCGAAGAGTCTAAATCAAAATGTACACATACAGGAATTTGCTTCAGGTTACAAGTGGCAAACACTCAAAGGTCTGTGAGTAAAAAATTGAAGGTATTTCTTTAAGTAACTGACATGTTGATTAACTATGTTATTAACAGAAACAGTCAAGATGAGATGCATCTATTCTGGAGCGTGTTTGCCAGTTTAAAAATGGTCACAACTAATTTCCATCACATGTTTTTCCAATCGCCGATCAGAGTAATTTCAGGCAATATTGGCCGATCGATTGACGGAACATTAGTTGAAATGTGCTTAGTGTTCAAAAAGTGTTCAAAAAGTACTTGTCTGACTTTTCATCAATGGCATTTTATCATAGCTCCAAACAGGATTTCTGCTGTTTATTGTTATTGTTATTTAATTGAATTGAATTGAATTGAATTTGTTGGTGACACATTATAATACAACCTACATACATGCCACTATGTATTAACCATTTGTTACCATCGTTTATTAATGTATTGCTTTTCACAATTAATCATGTAGCATTTGTTCACATTTGTTCATAGAAAAGAAGAACAAATGTTTTGTTTATGATACATTGTGTATAAATAAACCATTAACAAATAGGTAACAAATGGTTAATACATAATGAGCAAACATTAACAAATGAGTAATAAATGGTTAATACATAGTGAATTGTGTGTAGCTATAAAGTGATACCAATATATTTATTTTTTGACTTTCACATTTTGTTCAAATACAGCTTGTTATGTACAGTATTTCTGAATAAGGCCAGAAGCAAAAACAAACTGGTTAAGCTTTAAGAACGCCACACCACACTATAGGTCCTGGAGTTTGTGACTTGCTACAAGGTTTTGTTTTTTTTGTTTTTTGTTTTTTCCAAAGGAACTAGCTAACCTTGTGCCAGAAGCTTCTGCATTATTTCTAATCCAAAAAACACGCTAACATTGTCAATAGCTATAGGTCTAATTTGCTGTATGTTTTCACATTTTGTGCATAAATAATTCATCGTGCAATACCAGAAATGTGGAGGAAAAAAAATGCAAACATTTCAATTCAAGGTCACATGATTTACCCCCCCCCCCAATACAACATCAGCTCTGTCATTGCACTTTCATACACTTTTCTCAAGGTCAATGTTTCGACCTCACAGTCCATGACCCTTATTTAGTAAGGAGCCAAGAAGTGAGAAAGCTGGGACGAGTGGGAATTACCAGTGTATTTACAGTGTCACAAAAGGAGACTGACCTCGTTAAGGGTAAAGGACACAAGGTCGGGAGATGGGGTGTATAAGGGATTAAAAAATAGATATATATGCAAACCAATGTTTTTGGCAGGGGAGAATTTATAAAAAGTGAATCAGTGTGATGGAAAGATTTAGTCAATAATTGTGTGTGTGTGTGTGTGTGTGTGTCCATTTCTCAAAGAGACTGATGGCTACGTTTGAAGACACAAGCTTGGGGTTGATACTAAATCGTCTCGTGATCTGAACCCGCTTTATCCTCACTAGGGTCACAGGGGTCACTGGGGGCCTAATCCAGCTACAATGGGTGAAGGCGGGGTACACCCTGTATGAGTCTCCAGTTCATCTCAGGGCTGAACATATATAGACAAACAATCACTCTCACATTCACACCTATGGACAATTTAGATTAACTAATTAACCTATCAGTGCATGTGTTTGGATGGTGGGAGGAAACTGGAGAAAACCCACGCAGACACGAGGAGAACATGCAAACTCCACACAGAAAGGTCTGGTATGGGAATCAAACCAGGGACCTTCTGTCTGTGAGGCATGAGTGCTAACCACTGCACCACCATGCCTGATACCCCCGAAAAACTGCCCCCCGAAAGTAGTGATACTAAATCGGTTCTTTCAAAACGGTATTGATTACTGAACAGTATTTAAATTGTTAATTTAAAAAGAAAAAAAAATTACAACCAGGGACATACACAATTGAAGCGTAACATCAAAATTGACCTTACTTGCCAAACCAGAGTCTTCCTGAAAAATGCATTAACTGTTACAAATTATTATTATTATTATTATTATTATTATTATTATTAAGCTAGCACCATGTGTCACTAGCTGAAGAATTCACATCACAATATTTGTAGTCTATATTAAAATGACGCTGTCAATGTCATGGTCCAGTATCTGCACAGCTGGTTTTAAGATTTATGGCTTGCTTCTGTCATTCCCACACTGAATATTTATGTTGTGCTATCAGCACAGTGCTAGGCTACTTAGCTCATCCCAGAAAATGTCAAACATGGCGCAGCTTCTGCTTTAAAATAAACACCGTGTGTCACCAAGTACTTCATTAAATTAGACGCGTTCCAGCTTTTGCATGTAAATGTCTTTAACACCTGTTGCGTGTGGAAGAATGCAGCAGGAAGGGGAGACTGGAAATGGTTTAGCCTTTTTTGTTTTATTTATACTTGCTCTAAGAGATGTCATGTTTTTAGTCATATTTGTTGAGTTATTTTTTTTTATCCTGTGTGTATTTGGTTTTTAGCTTCACATGTTTTTTTTTTCACTGGCTGGATGTTAGCAACAGACTGATTTGGGATCAATAAAGTATTTAAATAATAAAAATAAATAAATTTGTAACGTCTTGTGAACTGTAACTGCACGTTTCACCTTTTCACCTTTGACATGTCGAGGTCATCTGCACTATTAACGGTGGACAGAAGGTGGAATTAAACAGCTGGTACAGAAATATGGTACTGAAATTCATGTTAGATTTTGGTCTGGTTACTAACGTTAATGTTTATACCTATACCCACTTTTAGGACCCAACCCTAGACAGGATAATGCTAAGTTTAGGTTTATGAAGAAAATATCTCGTATGTCTATCAGCTGAGCAGTCATGATGATGATGATGAAGATGATGTGTTATTAGAATATGTTTGTTCATAAGGCACATGTGTTTATACATGTTTCTGTGCTGGTGCTGTATTATCTATTTTGTCAAACTGAAAAGTGCTTCATGTGTTTTTTCACATAATAGTTTTAAAAGGTGTTTTGACTCTAATGATTTATGTATATATTATACTTCGTTCGTGTAAAATTTTATGGTTTGTATGTACATTAAGGGAAAAAAAGTAAGTTATGAGCAATATGAAGACTAGATGAGCTAAGGTGTGGGTGTGAAATTATGGAAAGAACTTGGTGATGAATTTAACTTATTCACTCCTTTGGCAAAAAAAAAAAAAAAAAGGAAAATAGGAAAAAAAAAGAAAGAAAATGTGCCTTACATTTTAAAATAATTTAGGAATATTGATTTGAGATGGTTGATGTGTTTCTGGGTAGTTTTTGTTCTCGTCTCTGTTCATGCAGTGAATGTTCAATGCTGTTCACATTTAATTTAATGAAAGCAGTGAAAGGTGAAAAGAACAAGCAAAAAAAATAAGCTTTTGCTTCTTGTCTATTCATTTTTTTGTTTTTTTGTGTTCGTTATTTGTGTTCATATTTTCCAAAGTAATCTTAAAACCTATGGGTTTTTTTTTAG